>CM062479.1:590990-710909 GCA_031479575.1 Coregonus ussuriensis | reverse complement strand
CATACTGAGTATATTCAGGTGGTAACTACCTACTATAGTCATACTGAGTATCTTCAGGTGGTAACTACCTACTATAGTCTTACTGAGTATCTTCAGGTGGTAACTACCTACTATAGTCTTACTGAGTATCTTCAGGTGGTAACTACCTACTATAGTCTTACTGAGTATCTTCAGGTGGTAGCTACCTACTATAGTCTTACTGAGTATCTTCAGGTTATTACCTACTATAGTCATACTGAGTATCTTCAGGTGGTAACTACCTACTATAGTCATACTGAGTATCTTCAGGTTATTACCTACTATAGTCTACTGAGTATCTTCAGGTGGTAACTACCTACTATAGTCTTACTGAGTATCTTCAGTGGGTAAGCTACCTACTATAGTCATACTGAGTATCTTCAGGTGGTAACTACCTACTATAGTCTTACTGAGTATCTTCAGGTGGTAGCTACCTACTATAGTCCTTACTGAGTATCTTCAGGTGGTAGCTTACCTACTATAGTCTTACTGAGGTAATCTTCAGGTGGTAACTACCTACTATAGTCTTACTGAGTATCTTCAGGTGGTAACCCCCCATTAACCTACTATAGTCTTACTGAGTATCTTCAGTGGTAACTACCTACTATAAGTCTTACTGAGTATCTTCAGGTTAACTACCTACTATAGTCATACTGAGTATCTTCAGGTGTAACTACCTACTATAGTCATTACTGAGTATCTTCAGGTTATTACCTACTATAGTCATACTGAGTATCTTCAGGTGGTAACTACCTACTATAGTCATACTGAGTATCTTCAGGTGGTAACTACCTACTATAGTCATACTGAGTATCTTCAGGTGGTAACTACCTACTATAGTCTTACTGAGTATCTTCAGGTGGTAACTACCTACTATAGTCATACTGAGTATCTTCAGGTTATTACCTACTATAGTCATACTGAGTATCTTCAGGTGGTAACTACCTACTATAGTCTTACTGAGTATCTTCAGGTGGTAACTACCTACTATAAAAAAAAAATATAAAGTCTTACTGATATCTTCAGGTGGTTATTACCTACTATAGTCATACTGAGTATCTTCAGGTGGTAACTACCTACTATAGTCTTACTGAGTATCTTCAGGTGTAGTAACTACCTACTATAGTCATACTGAGTATCTTCAGGTTATATTACCTACTATAGTCATACTGAGTATCTTCAGGTGGTAACTACCTACTATAGTCTTACTGAGTATCTTCAGGTTATTACCTACTATAGTCATACTGAGTATCTTCAGGTTATTACCTACTATAGTCATACTGAGTAATCTTCAGGGAGGTGGTAACTACCTACTATAGTCTTACTGAGTATCTTCAGGTGGTAACTACCTACTATAGTCATACTGAGAGTATCTTCAGGTGGTAACTACCTACTATAGTCTTACTGTGATATCTTCAGGTTGGTAACTACCTACTATAGTCTTACTGAGTATCTTCAGGTTATTACCTACTATTAGTCATACTGAGTATCTTCAGGGGTTATCTACTACTATAGTCTTACTGAGTATCTTCAGGTGGTAACTACCTACTATAGTCATACGAGTATCTTCAGGTGGGTAACTACTACTATAGTCAGTACTGAGTATCTTCAGGTGGGGTAACTACCCTACTATAGTCCATACTGAGTATCTTCAGGTGGTAATACCTACTATAGTCTACTGAGCTATCTTCAGGTGGTAACTACCTACATATAGTCATACTGAGTATCTTCAGGTGGTAGCTACCTACTATAGTCATACTGAGTATCTTCAGGTGGTAACTACCTACTATAGTCATACTGAGTATCTTCAGGTGGGTAACTACCCTACTATAGTCTTACTGCGTATCTTCAGTGGCTAACTACCTACTATAGTCATACTGAGTATCTTCAGGTGTATCTACCTACTATAGTCATTACTGAGTATCTTCAGGTGGTAAATACCTACTATAGTCTTACTGAGTATCTTCAGGTGGTAACTACCTACTATAGTCTTACTGAGTATCTCAGGTGGTAACTACCTACTATAGTCTTACTGAGTTCTTCAGGTGGTAACTACCTACTATAGTCTTACTGAGTATCTTCAGGTGGTAACCTACCTACTTAGTCTTACTGAGTATCTTCAGGTGGTAACTACCTACTATAGTCTTACTGAGTATCTTCAGGTGGTAACTACCTACTATAGTCATACTGAGTATCTTCAGGTGGTAACTACCTACTATAGTCTTACTGAGTATCTTCAGGTGTACTACCTACTATAGTCTTACTGAGTATCTTCAGGTGGTAACTACCTACTATATGTCATACTGAGTATCTTTCAGGTGGTAACTACCTACTATAGTCTTACTGAGTATCTTCAGGTGGTAACTACCTACTATAGTCATACTGAGTATCTTCAGGTGGTAACTACCTACTATAGTCTTACTGAGTATCTTCAGGTGGTAACTACCTACTATAGTCATACTGAGTATCTTCAGGTTATTACCTACTACTATAGTCATACTGAGTATCTTCAGGTGGTAACACACACACCTACAATAGGGAGCGCATACTGAGTATGAGCTTCAGGTGGTAACTCACCATACTAATAGTCTTTACTGAGTATCTTCAGGTGGTATTACCTACTATAGTCATACTGAATGTATCTTCAGGTATATTAACCTACACTATAGTCATTACTGAGTATCTTCAGGTGGTATTACCATACTATAGTCATACTGAGTATCTTCAGGTTGGTAACTACCTACTATAGTCATGTTACTGAGTATCTTCAGGTGGTAACTACCTACTATAGTCATACTGAGTATCTTCAGGTGTCGTAACTACCTACTATATAGATCTTACTGAGTATCTTCAGGTAGGTAACTTAACTACTATAGTCATACTGAGTATCTTCAGGGTGGTAGCTACTACCACTACTATAGTCATACTGAGTATCTTCAGTGGTAACTACCTACTATAGTCTTACTGAGTATCTTCAGGTGGTAACTACCTACTATAGTCATACTGAGTATCTTCAGGTGGTAACTACCTACTATAGTCCTTACTGAGTATCTTCAGGTGGTAACTACCTACTATAGTCTTACTGAGTATCTGCAGGTGGTAACTACCTACTATAGTCTTAGGTTAGGTGGTAACTACCTACTATAGTCTTACTGAGTATCTTCAGGTGGTAAACTACCTACTATAGTCTTACTGAGTATCTTCAGGTGGTAACTACCTACTATAGTCATACTGAGTATCTTCAGGTGGTAACTACCTACTATAGTCATACTGAGTATCTTCAGGTGGTAACTACCTACTATAGTCATACTGAGTATCTTCAGGTGGTAACTACCTACTATAGTCATACTGAGTATCTTCAGGTGGTAACTACCTACTATAGTCTTACTGAGTATCTTCAGGTGGTAACTACCTACTATAGTCTTACTGAGTATCTTCAGGTGGTAACTACCTACTATAGTCATACTGAGTATCTTCAGGTGGTAATACCTACTATAGTCATACTGAGTATCTTCAGGTGGTAACTACCTACTATAGTCTTACTGAGTATCTTCAGGTGGGTAACTACCTACTATAGTCATCCTGAGTATCTTCAGGTGGTAACTACCTACTATAGTCATACTGAGTATCTTCAGGTGGTAACTACCTACTATAGGTCTTACTGAGTATCTTCAGGTGGTAACTACCTACTATAGTCATACTGAGTATCTTCAGGTGGTAACTACCTACTATAGTCATACTGAGTATCTTCAGGTGGTAACTACCTACTATAGTCATACTGAGTATCTTCAGGTGTAACTACCTACTATAGTCTTACTGAGTATCTTCAGGTGGTAACTACCTACTATAGTCTTACTGAGTATCTTCAGGTGGTAACTACCTACTATAGTCATACTGAGTATCTTCAGGTGGTAACTACCTACTATAGTCATACTGAGTATCTTCAGGTGGTAACTACCTACTATAGTCTTACTGAGTATCTTCAGGTGGTAACTACCTACTATAGTCTTACTGAGTATCTTCAGGTGGTAACTACCTACTATAGTCTTACTGAGTATCTTCAGGTGGTAACTACCTACTATAGTCATACTGAGTATCTTCAGGTGGTAACTACCTACTATAGTCTTACTGAGTATCTTCAGGTGGTAACTACCTACTATAGTCTTACTGAGTATCTTCAGGTGGTAACTACCTACTATAGTCTTACTGAGTATCTTCAGGTGTAATACCTACTATAGTCATACTGAGTATCTTCAGGTGTAACTACCTTACTATAGTCTTACTGAGTATCTTCAGGTGTTACTACCTACTATAGGTCTTACTGAGTATCTTCAGGTGGTAACTACCTACTATAGGTCCTTACTGAGTATCTTCAGTGGTAACTACCTACTATAGTCTTACTGAGTATCTTCAGGTGGTAACTACCTACTATAGTCATACTGAGTATCTTCAGGTGGTAACTACCTACTATAGTCTTACTGAGTATCTTCAGGTGGTAACTACCTACTATAGTCTTACTGAGTATCTTCAGGTTATTACCTACTATAGTCATACTGAGTATCTTCAGGTTATTACCTACTATAGTCATACTGAGTATCTTCAGGTGGTAACTACCTACTATAGTCATACTGAGTATCTTTCAGTGGAACTTACCTACTATAGTCATACTGAGTATCTTCAGGTGGTAACTACTACTATAGTCTTACTGAGTATCTTCAGGTGGTAACTACCTACTATAGTCTTACTGAGTATCTTCAGGTGGTAACTACCTACTATAGTCATACTGAGTATCTTCAGGTTATTACCTACTATAGTCATACTGAGTATCTTCAGGTGGTAACTACCTACTATAGTCTTACTGAGTATCTTCAGGTTATTACCTACTATAGTCATACTGAGTATCTTCAGGTGGTAACTACCTACTATAGTCTTACTGAGTATCTTCAGGTGGTAACTACCTACTATAGTCTTACTGAGTATCTTCAGGTGGTAACTACCTACTATAGTCATACTGAGTATCTTCAGGTGGTAACTACCTACTATAGTCTTACTGAGTATCTTCAGGTGGTAACTACCTACTATAGTCTTACTGAGTATCTTCAGGTGGTAATACCTACTATAGTCATACTGAGTATCTTCAGGTGTAACTACCTACTATAGTCCATACTGAGTATCTTCAGGTGGTACTACCTACTATAGTCCATACTGAGTATCTTCAGGTGGTAACTACCTACTATAGTCTTACTGAGTATCTTCAGGTGGTAACTACCTACTATAGTCATACTGAGTATCTTCAGGTGGTAACTACCTACTATAGTCATACTGAGTATCTTCAGGTGGTTAACTACCTACTATAGTCATACTGAGTATCTTCAGGGTGGTAACTACCTACTATAGTCTTACTGAGTATCTTCAGGTGTAACTACCTACTATAAGTCATACTGAGTATCTTCAGGTGGTAACTACCTACTATAGTCATACTGAGTATCTTCAGGTGGTAACTACCGACTATAGTCTTAACTGAGTATCTTCAGGTGGTAACTACCTACTATAGTCATACTGAGTATCTTCAGGTGGTAACTACCTACTATAGTCTTACTGAGTATCTTCAGGTGGTACAACTACCTACTATATTCATACTGAGTATCTTCAGGTGGTAACTAACTACTTTAAGTCATACTGAGTACTCTTCAAGGTGGTAACTACCTACTATAGTCTATACTGAGTATCTTCAGGTGGTAACTACCTACTATAAGTCATACTGAGTATCTTCAGGAGGTAACTACCTACTACTAGTCTTACTGAGTATCTTCAAGGTTGGTAACTACCTACTATAGTCTTACTGAGTATCTTCAGGTGTACTTACCTACAATAGTCTTACTGAGTATCTTCAGGTGGTAACTACCTACTATAGACTTACTGAGTATCTTCAGGTTATTACCTACTATAGTCTTACTGAGTATCTTCAGGTGGTAAATACCCTACTATAGTCATACTGAGTATCTTCAGGTGGTAACTACCTACTATAGTCTTACTGAGTATCTTCATGTTATTACCTACTATCGTCTTACTGAGTATCTTCAGGTGGTAACTACCTACTATAGTCTTACTGAGTATCTTCAGGTGGTAACTACCTACTATAGTCTATTACTGAGTATCTTCAGGTGGTACTACCTACTATAGTCTTACTGAGTATCTTCAGGTGGTAACTACCTACTATAGGTCTTACTGAGTATCTTCATGTTATATACCTACTATAGTCCTACTGAGTATCTTCAGGTGGTAACTTACCTACTATAGTCATACTGAGTATCTTCTGTGGTAACTACCTACTATAGTCTTACCTGAGTATCTTCAGGTGGTAACTACCTACTATAGTCTTACTGAGTATCTTCAGGTTATCTACCTACTATAGTCTTACTGAGTATCTTCAGGTGGTAACCTACCTACTAAGTCTTACTGAGTATCTTCAGGTGGTAACTACCTACTATAGTCTTACTGAGTATCTCAGGTGGTAACTACCTACTATAGTCTTACTGAGTATCTTCAGGTGGTAACTACCTACTATAGTCTTACTGAGTATCTCAGGTGGTAACTACCTACTAGAGTCATACTGAGTATCTTCAGGTGGTAACTACCTACTATAGTCATACTGAGTATCTTCAGGTGGTACTACCTACTATAGTCTTACTGAGTATCTTCAGGTGGTAACTACCTACTATAGTCCTTACTGAGTATCTTCAGGGTTATTACCTACTATAGTCTTACTGAGTATCTTCAGGTGGTAACTTACCTACTATAGTCTTACTGAGTATCTTCAGGTGGTAACTACCTACTATAGTCTTACTGAGATCTTAGGTATTTACCTACTATAGTCATACTGAGTATCTTCAGGTAATTACCTACTATAGTCTTACTGAGTATCTTCAGGTTATTACCTACTATAGTCATACAGAGTATCTTCAGGTGGTAACTACCTACTATAGTCATACTGAGTATCTTCAGGGTTATTACCTACTATAGTCTTACTGAGTATCTTCAGGTGGTAATACCTACTATAGTCTTACTGAGTATCTTCAGGTGGTAACTACCTACTATAGTCATACTGAGTATCTTCAGGTGGGTAACTACCTACTATAGTCATACTGGAGTATCTTCAGGTGGTAACTACCTACTATAGTCTTACTGAGTATCTTCAGGTTATTACCTACAATAGTCTTACTGAGTATCTTCAGGTGGTAACTACCTACTATAGTCATACTGAGTATCTTCAGGTGGTAACTACCTACTATAGTCATACTGAGTATCTTCAGGTGGTAACTTACCTACTATAGTCATTACTGAGTATCTTCAGGTGGTAACTACCTACTATAGTCTTACTGAGTATCTTCAGGTGGTAACTACCTACTATAGTCATTTTACTGAGTATATTCAGGTGGTAACTACCTACTAATAGTCATACTGATATCTTTCAGGTGGTAACTACCTACTATAAGTCTTACTGAGTATCTTCCAGGTGGTAACTACCTACTATAGTCATTACTGAGATCTTCAGGTTATACTACCCTACTATAGTCATTACTGATATCTTCAGGTGGTAAACTACCTACTATAGTCATTACTGATTATCTTCAGGTTATTACCTACTATAGTCATTACTGATATCTTCAGTGGTAACTACCTACTATAGTCTTACTGAGTATCTTCAGGTGGTAAACTACCTACTATAGTCATACTGAGTATCTTCAGGTGGTAACTACCTACTATAGTCATTACTGAGTATCTTCAGGTGGTAACTACCTACTATAGTCATTACTGAGTATCTTCAGGTGTATCTACCTACTATAGTCATACTGAGTATCTTCAGTGGTAACTACCTACTATAGTCTTACTGAGTATCTTCAGGTGGTAACTACCTACTATAGTCATACTGAGTATCCCTTCAGGTAGGTAACTACCTACTATAGTCATACTGAGTATCTTCAGGTGTATCTACCTACTATGAGTCTTTACTGAGTATCTTCAGGTGGTAACTTACCTACTATAGTCTTACGGAGTATCTTCAGGTAGGGTAACTACTCTACTATAGTCTTACTGAGTATCATCAGGGTTAATTAACCTACTTCACTTCAGTACTACCTACTAGGCTTACTGAGTATCTTCAGGTGTATCTACCTACTATAGTCAATACAGAGTATCTTCAGGAGGTAACTACCTACTATAGTCAGTACTGAGTATCTTCATGGTGGTAATCTACCCTACTATAGTCATACTGAGTATCTCTTCAGGTTATTACCTACTATAGTCATACTGAGTATCTTCAGGTGGTAACTACCTACTATAGTCTTACTGAGTATCTTCAGGTTATTACCTACTATAGTCTTACTGAGTATCTTCAGGTGGTAACTACCTACTATATTCATACTGAGTATCTTCAGGTGGGTACTACCTACTATAGTCATACTGAGTATCTTCAGGTGGTAACTACCTACTATAGTCATTACTGAGTATCTTCCAGGTGGTAACTACCTACTATAGCCGTACTGAGTATCTTCAGGTGGTATACTACCTACTATAGTCATACTGAGTATCTTCAGGTGGGTAACTACCTACTATAGTCATACTGAGTATCTTCAGGTGTAACTACCTACTATAGTCATACTGAGTATCTTCAGGTGATTACCTACTATACAGTCATACTGATTATCTTCAGGTTTACTATATAGTCTTACTGAGTATCTTCAGGTGGTAACTACCTACTATAGTCTAACTGAGTATCTTCAGGTGGTAACTACCTACTATAGTCATTACTGAGTATCTTCAGGTGGTAACTACCTACTATAGTCCCTTACTGAGTATCTTCAGGTTAACACTACCTACTATAAGTCATACTGGAGTATCTTCAGGTGGTAACTACCTACTATAGTCATTACTGAGTATCTTCAGGTGGTAACTTACCTACTATAGTCTTACTGAGTATCTTCAGGTGGTAACTACCTACTATAGTCTTACTGAGTATCTTCAGGTTGGTAACTACCTACTATAGTCATACTGAGTATCTTCAGGTGGTAACTACCTACTATAGTCTTACTGAGTATCTTCAGGTGGTAACTACCTACTATAGTCTTACTGAGTATCTTCAGGTGGTAATTACCTACTATAGTCTACTGAGTATCTTCAGGTGGTAGCTACCTACTATAGTCATTACTGAGTATCTTCAGGTGGTAACTACCTACTATAGTCATACTGAGTATCTTCAGGTGGGTAACTACCTACTATAGTCTTACTGAGTATCTTCAGGTGGTATTACCTACTATAGTCATATACTGAGTATCTTCAGGTGGTAAACTACCTACTATAGTCCATACTGAGTATCTTCAGGTGGTAACTACCTACTATAGTCATTACTGAGTATCTTCAGTGTGTAACTACCTACTATAGTCTTACTGAGTATCTTCAGGTGGTAACTACCTACTATAGTCTTACTGAGTATCTTTTCAGGTGGTAACTACCTACTATAGTCATTACTGAGTATCTTCAGGTGGTAACTACCTACTATAGTCATACTGAGTATCTTCAGGTGGTAACTACCTACTATAGTCTTACTTGAGTATCTTCAGGTTGGTAACTACCTACTATAGTCATACTGAGTATCTTCAGGTGGTAAACTACCTACTAATAGTCCCATTACTGAGTATCTTCAGGTGGTAACTACCTACTATAGTCTTACTGAGTATCTTCAGGTGGTAACTTACCTACTATAGTCATTACTGAGTATCTTCAGGTGTAACTTACCTACTATAGTCATACTGAGTATCTTCAGGTGGTATCTACCTACTAATAGTCTTACTGAGTTATCTTCAGGTGGTAACTTACCTACTATAGTCATACTGAGTATCTTCAGGTGGTAACTTACCTACTATAGTCATTACTGAGTATCTTCAGGTGGTAACTACCTACTATAGTCATTACTGAGTATCTTCAGGTGGTAACTACCTACTATAGTCATACTGAGTATCTTCAGGTTATTACCTACTATAGTCATACTGAGTATCTTCAGGTGGTAACTACCTACTATAGTTCATTACTGAGTATCTTCAGGTGGTAACTACCTACTATAGTCTTACTGAGTATCTTCAGGTGGTAACTACCTACTATAGTCTTACTGAGTATCTTCAGGTGGTAACTTACCTACTATAGTCTTACTGAGTATCTTCAGGTGGTAACTTACCTACTATAGTCTCTTACTGAGTATCTTCAGGTGGTAACTTACCTACTATAGTCTTACTGAGTATCTTCAGGTGGTAACTACCTACTAATAGTCATACTGAGTATCTTCAGGTGGTTTAACTTACCTACCTATAGTCCTTACTGAGTATCCTTCAGGTGGTATTACCTACTATAGTCTTACTGATATCTTCAGGTGGTAACTACCTACTATAGTCTACTGAGTATCTTCAGGTGGTAACTACCTACTATAGTCTTACTGAGTATCTTCAGGTGGTAACTTACCTACTATAGTCTTACTGAGTATCTTCAGGTGGTAACTTACCTACTATAGTCTTACTGAGTATCTTCAGGTGGTAACTTACCTACTATAGTCTACTGAGTATCTTCAGGTGGTAACTACCTACTATAGTCTTACTGAGTATCTTCAGGTGGTAACTTACCTACTATAGTCATTACTGAGTATCTTCAGGTGGTAACTACCTACTATAGTCTTACTGAGTATCTTCAGGTGGTAACTACCTACTATAGTCATTACTGAGTATCTTCAGGTGGTAACTACCTACTATAGTCTTACTGAGTATCTTCAGGTGGTAACTACCTACTATAGTCTTACTGAGTATCTTCAGGTGGTAACTTACCTACTATAGTCATTACTGAGTATCTTCAGGTGGTAACTACCTACTATATAGTCTTACTGAGTATCTTCAGGTGGTTAACTTACCTACTATATAGTCATACTGAGTATCTTCAGGTGGTAACTACCTACTATAGTCTTACTGAGTATCTTCAGGTGGTAACTTACCTACTATAGTCTTACTGAGTATCTTCAGGTGGTATACCTACTATAGTCTTACTGAGTATCTTCAGGTGGTAACTACCTACTATAGTCTTACTGAGTATCTTCAGGTGGTACTACCTACTATAGTCATACTGAGTATCTTCAGGTGGTAACTACCTACTATAGTCTTACTGAGTATCTTCAGGTGGTAACTTACCTACTATAGTCTTACTGAGTATCTTCAGGTGGTAACTTACCTACTATAGTCATTACTGAGTATCTTCAGGTGGTAACTACCTACTATAGTCCATACTGAGTATCTTCAGGTGGTAACTACCTACTATAGTCTTACTGAGTATCTTCAGGTGGTTAACTTACCTACTATAGTCATTACTGAGTATCTTCAGGTGGTAACTACCTACTATAGTCATACTGAGTATCTTCAGGTGGTAACTACCTACTATAGTCATTACTGAGTATCTTCAGGTGGTAACTACCTACTATAGTCTTACTGAGTATCTTCAGGTGGTAACTACCTACTATAGTCATTACTGAGTATCTTCAGGTGGTAACTACCTACTATAGTCTTACTGAGTATCTTCAGGTGGTAACTACCTACTATAGTCTTACTGAGTATCTTCAGGTTATTACCTACTATAGTCATACTGAGTATCTTCAGGTGGTAACTACCTACTATAGTCTTACTGAGTATCTTCAGGTGGTAACTACCTACTATAGTCATACTGAGTATCTTCAGGTGGTAACTACCTACTATAGTCATACTGATTATCTTCAGGGTGGTAACTACCTACTATAGTCTTACTGAGTATCTTCAGGTGGGTAACTACCTACTATAGTCATACTGAGTATCTTCAGGTGGTAACTACCTACTATAGTCATACTGAGATCTTCAGGTGTAACTACCTACTATATCATACTGAGTATCTTCAGGTGGTAACTACCTACTATAGTCCTTACTGAGTATCTTCAGGTGGTAACTACCTACTATAGTCTTACTGAGTATCTTCAGGTGGTAACTACCTACTATAGTCTTACTGAGTAGTCTTCAGGTGGTAACTACCTACTATAGTCATACTGAGTATCTTCAGGTTATTACCTAACTATAGTCTTACTGAGTATCTTCAGGTGGTAACTACCTACTATAGTCATACTGAGTATCTTCAGGTTGTAACTACCTACTATAGTCATACTGAGTATCTTCAGGTGTAACTACCTACTATAGTCTTACTGAGTATCTTCAGGTGGTAACTACCTACTATAGTCATACTGAGTATCTTCAGGTGGTAACTACCTACTATAGTCTTACTGAGTATCTTCAGGTGGTAATACCTACTATAGTCTACTGAGTATCTTCAGGTGGTATTACCTACTATAGTCATACTGAGTATCTTCAGGTGGTAACTACCTACTATAGTCTTACTGAGTATCTTCAGGTGGTAACTACGCTACTATAGTCATACTGAGTATCTTCAGGTGGTAACTACCTACTATAGTCATACTGAGTATCTTCAGGTTATTACCTACTATAGTCTTACTGAGTATCTTCAGGTTATTACCTACTATAGTCTTACCTGAGTATCTTCAGGTGGTAATACCTACTATAGTCTTACTGAGTATCTTCAGGTGGTTAACTACCTACTATAGTCTTACTGAGTATCTTCAGGTGGTAACTACCTACTATAGTCTTACTGAGTATCTTCAGGTGGTAACTACCTACTATAGTCTTACTGAGTATCTTCAGGTGGTAACTACCTACTATAGTCTTACTGAGTATCTTCAGGTGGTAACTACCTACTATAGTCATACTGAGTATCTTCAGGTGGTATCTACCTACTATAGTCTTAACTGAGTATCTTCAGGTGGTAACTACCCTACTATAGTCATTACTGAGTATCTTCAGGTGGGTAACTACCTACTATAGTCTTACTGAGTATCTTCAGGTGGTAACTACCTACTATAGTCTTACTGAGTATCTTCAGTGGTAACTACCTACTATAGTCTTACTGAGTATCTTCAGGTGGTAACTACCTACTATAGTCATACTGAGTATCTTCAGGTGGTAACTACCTACTATAGTCATACTGAGTATCTTCAGGTGGTAACTACCTACTATAGTCATACTGAGTATCTTCAGGTGTAACTACCCTACTATAGTCTTACTGAGTATCTTCAGGTGGTAACTACCTACTATAGTCATACTGAGTATACTTCAGGTGGTAACTACCTACTATAGTCTTACTGAGTATCTTCAGGTCCGGTAACTACCTACTATAGTCCTTACTGAGTATCTTCAGGTGGTAACTACCTACTATAGTCATACTGAGGTATATTCAGGTGGTAACTACCTACTATAGTCATACTGAGTATCTTCAGGTGGTAACTACCTACTATAGTCTTACTGAGTATCTTCAGGTGGTAACTACCTACTATAGTCTTACTGAGTATCTTCAGGTGGTAACTACCTACTATAGTCATACTGAGTATCTTCAGGTGGTAACTACCCTACTATAGTCATACTGAGTATCTTCAGGTGGTAACTACCTACTATAGTCATACTGAGTATCTTCAGGTGGTAACTACTACTATAGTCATACTGAGTATCTTCAGGTTGGTAACTACCTACTATAGTCTTACTGAGTATCTTCAGGTGGTAACTACCTACTATAGTCTTACTGAGTATCTTCAGGTTATTACCTACTATAGTCATACTGAGTATCTTCAGGTGGTAACTACCTACTATAGTCTTACTGAGTATCTTCAGGTGGTAACTACCTACTATAGTCATACTGAGTATCTTCAGGTGGTAACTACCTACTATAGTCTTACTGAGTATCTTCAGGTTAACTTACCTACTATAGTCATACTGAGTATCTTCAGGTGGTATTACCTACTATAGTCATACTGAGTATCTTCAGGTGGTAACTACCTACTATAGTCATACTGAGTATCTTCAGGTGGTAACTACCTACTATAGTCATACTGAGTATCTTCAGGTGGTAACTACCTACTATAGTCATACTGAGTATCTTCAGGTGGTAACTTACCTACTATAGTCTTACTGAGTATCTTCAGGTTATTACCTACTATAGTCATACTGAGTATCTTCAGGTGGTAACTACCTACTATAGTCTTACTGAGTATCTTCAGGTGGTAACTACCTACTATAGTCTTACTGAGTATCTTCAGGTGGTAACTACCTACTATAGTCATACTGAGTATCTTCAGGTGGTAACTTACCTACTATAGTCATTACTGAGTATCTTCAGGTGGTAACTACCTACTATAGTCTTACTGAGTATCTTCAGGTGGTAACTACCTACTATAGTCTTACTGAGTATCTTCAGGGTTACTACCTACTATAGTCATACTGAGTATCTTCAGGTGGTAACTACCTACTATAGTCTTACTGAGTATCTTCAGGTTATTACCTACTATAGTCATACTGAGTATCTTCAGGTGGTAACTACCTACTATAGTCTTACTGAGTATCTTCAGGTGGTAACTACCTACTATAGTCTTACTGAGTATCTTCAGGTGGTAACTACCTACTATAGTCTTACTGAGTATCTTCAGGTGGTAACTACCTACTATAGTCTTACTGAGTATCTTCAGGTGGTAACTACCTACTATAGTCTTACTGAGTATCTTCAGGTGGTAACTACCTACTATAGTCATACTGAGTATCTTCAGGTGGTAACTACCTACTATAGTCTTACTGAGTATCTTCAGGTGGTAACTACCTACTATAGTCATACTGAGTATCTTCAGGTGGTAACTACCTACTATAGTCTTACTGAGTATCTTCAGGTGGTAACTACCTACTATAGTCTTACTGAGTATCTTCAGGTTATTACCTACTATAGTCTTACTGAGTATCTTCAGGTGGTATTACCTACTATAGTCATACTGAGTATCTTCAGGTGGTAACTACCTACTATAGTCATACTGAGTATCTTCAGGTTATTACCTACTATAGTCTTACTGAGTATCTTCAGGTGGTAACTACCTACTATAGTCTTACTGAGTATCTTCAGGTTGTAACTACCTACTATAGTCATACTGAGTATCTTCAGGTGGTAACTACCTACTATAGTCATACTGAGTATCTTCAGGTGGTAACTACCTACTATAGTCTTACTGAGTATCTTCAGGTGTAACTACCTACTATAGTCATACTGAGTATCTTCAGGTGGTATCTACCTACTATAGTCATACTGAGTATCTTCAGGTGTAACTACCTACTATAGTCTTACTGAGTATCTTCAGGTGGTAACTACCTACTATAGTCTTACTGAGTATCTTCAGGTGGTAACTACCTACTATAGTCTTACTGAGTATCTTCAGGTGGTAACTACCTACTATAGTCTTACTGAGTATCTTCAGGTGGTAACTACCTACTATAGTCTTACTGAGTATCTTCAGGTGGTAACTACCTACTATAGGTCATTACTGAGTATCTTCAGGTGGTAACTACCTACTATAGTCATACTGAGTATCTTCAGGTGGTAACTACCTACTATAGTCATACTGAGTATCTTCAGGTGGTATCTACCTACTATAGTCATACTGAGTATCTTCAGGTGGTAACTACCTACTATAGTCATACTGAGTATCTTCAGGTGGTAACTACCTACTATAGTCATACTGAGTATCTTCAGGTTATTACCTACTATAGTCATACTGAGTATCTTCAGGTGGTAACTACCTACTATAGTCTTACTGAGTATCTTCAGGTGGTAACTACCTACTATAGTCATACTGAGTATCTTCAGGTGGTAACTACCTACTATAGTCTTACTGAGTATCTTCAGGTGGTAACTACCTACTATAGTCTTACTGAGTATCTTCAGGTGGTAACTACCTACTATAGTCTTACTGAGTATCTTCAGGTGGTAACTACCTACTATAGTCTTACTGAGTATCTTCAGGTGGTAACTACCTACTATAGTCTTACTGAGTATCTTCAGGTGGTAACTACCTACTATAGTCTTACTGAGTATCTTCAGGTGGTAACTACCTACTATAGTCTTACTGAGTATCTTCAGGTTATTACCTACTATAGTCATACTGAGTATCTTCAGGTGGTAACTACCTACTATAGTCTTACTGAGTATCTTCAGGTGGTAACTACCTACTATAGTCTTACTGAGTATCTTCAGGTTATTACCTACTATAGTCTTACTGAGTATCTTCAGGTGGTAACTACCTACTATAGTCTTACTGAGTATCTTCAGGTTATTACCTACTATAGTCATACTGAGTATCTTCAGGTGGTAACTACCTACTATATAACATACTGAGTATCTTCAGGTGGTAACTACCTACTATAGTCATACTGAGTATCTTCAGGTGGTAACTACCTACTATAGTCATACTGAGTATCTTCAGGTTATTACCTACTATAGTCATACTGAGTATCTTCAGGTTATTACCTACTATAGTCATACTGAGTATCTTCAGGTGGTAACTACCTACTATAGTCATACTGAGTATCTTCAGGTGGTAACTACCTACTATAGTCATACTGAGTATCTTCAGGTGGTAACTACCTACATATAGTACTTTACTGAGTATCTTTCAGGTTGGTAACTACCTACTATAGTCTTACTGAGTATCTTACGGGTAGGGGTAACTACTACTATTAGATCTTACTGATGTATACTTCAGGTTATTACCTTACTATAGTCTAACTGAGTATCTTCAGGGTTATTTACCTACTATAGTACATACTGAGTATCTTCAGGTTATACCTACTATAGTCATACTGAGTATCTTCAGGTGGTAACTACCTACTATAGTCATACTGAGTATCTTCAGGTGGTAACTACCTACTATATAGTCATTACTGAGTATCTTCAGGTGGTTAACTACCTACTATAGTCTTATACTGAGTATCTTCAGGTGGTAACTACCTACTATAGTCATACTGAGTATCTTCAGGTGGTAACTACCTACTATAGTCATACTGAGTATCTTCAGGTGGTAACTTACCTACTATAGTCTTACTGAGTATCTTCAGGTTATTACCCTACTATAGTCATTACTGAGTATCTTCAGGTGGTAACTACCTACTATAGTTCTTACTGAGTATCTTCAGGTGGTAACTACCTACTATAGTCATTACTGAGTATCTTCAGGTGGTAACTACCTACTATAGTCTTACTGAGTATCTTCAGGTGGTAATACCTACTATAGTCTTACTGAGTATCTTCAGGTGGTAACTACCTACTATAGTCTTACTGAGTATCTTCAGGTTATTACCTACTATAGTCATACTGAGTATCTTCAGGTGGTAACTACCTACTATAGTCATACTGAGTATCTTCAGGTGGTAACTACCTACTATAGTCTTACTGAGTATCTTCAGGTGGTAACTACCTACTATAGTCATACTGAGTATCTTCAGGTGGTAACTACCTACTATAGTCATACTGAGTATCTTCAGGTGGTAACTACCTACTATAGTCATACTGAGTATCTTCAGGTGGTAACTACCTACTATAGTCTTACTGAGTATCTTCAGGTGGTAACTACCTACTATAGTCATACTGAGTATCTTCAGGTGGTAACTACCTACTATAGTCATACTGAGTATCTTCAGGTGGTAACTACCTACTATAGTCATACTGAGTATCTTCAGGTGGTAACTACCTACTATAGTCTTACTGAGTATCTTCAGGTGGTAACTACCTACTATAGTCATACTGAGTATCTTCAGGTGGTAACTACCTACTATAGTCTTACTGAGTATCTTCAGGTGGTAACTACCTACTATAGTCTTACTGAGTATCTTCAGGTGGTAACTACCTACTATAGTCTTACTGAGTATCTTCAGGTTATTACCTACTATAGTCATACTGAGTATCTTCAGGTTATTACCTACTATAGTCATACTGAGTATCTTCAGGTGGTAACTACCTACTATAGTCATACTGAGTATCTTCAGGTGGTAACTACCTACTATAGTCTATACTGAGTATCTTCAGGTGGTAACTACCTACTATAGTCATACTGAGTATCTTCAGGTGGTAACTACCTACTATAGTCATACTGAGTATCTTCAGGTGGTAACTACCTACTATAGTCATACTGAGTATCTTCAGGTGGTAACTACCTACTATAGTCTTACTGAGTATCTTCAGGTGGTAACTACCTACTATAGTCATACTGAGTATCTTCAGGTGGTAACTACCTACTATAGTCTTACTGAGTATCTTCAGGTGGTAACTACCTACTATAGTCATACTGAGTATCTTCAGGTGGTAACTACCTACTATAGTCTTACTGAGTATCTTCAGGTTATTACCTACTATAGTCTTACTGAGTATCTTCAGGTGGTAACTACCTACTATAGTCTTACTGAGTATCTTCAGGTGGTAACTACCTACTATAGTCATACTGAGTATCTTCAGGTGGTAACTACCTACTATAGTCTTACTGAGTATCTTCAGGTGGTAACTACCTACTATAGTCTTACTGAGTATCTTCAGGTGGTAACTACCTACTATAGTCATACTGAGTATCTTCAGGTGGTAACTACCTACTATAGTCTTACTGAGTATCTTCAGGTGGTAACTACCTACTATAGTCTTACTGAGTATCTTCAGGTGTAACTACCTACTATAGTCTTACTGAGTATCTTCAGGTGGTAACTACCTACTATAGTCATACTGAGTATCTTCAGGTGGTAACTACCTACTATAGTCATACTGAGTATCTTCAGGTGGTAACCTACCTACTATAGTCATACTGAGTAGTGCTTCAGGTGGTAACTACCTACTATAGTCTTAACTGAGTTCTTGTCAGGTGGGTAACTACCTACTATAAGTCATACTGAGTATCTTCAGGGTGTAACTACCTACTATAGTCTTACTGAGTATCTTCAGTGGTAACTACCTACTATAGTCTTACTGAGTATCTTCAGTGGTAACTACCTACTATAGTCTTACTGAGTATCTTCAGGTGGTATCTACCTACTATAGTCTTACTGAGTATCTTCAGGTGGTAACTACCTACTATAGTCTTACTGAGTATCTTCAGGTGGTAACTACCTACTATAGTCTTACTGAGTATCTTCAGGTGGTAACTACCTACTATAGTCTTACTGAGTATCTTCAGGTGGTAACTACCTACTATAGTCATACTGAGTATTCTTCAGGTGGTAACTACCTACTATAGTCTTACTGAGTATCTTCAGGTGTAAATACCTACTAATAGTCTTACTGAGTATCTTCAGGTGGTAACTACCTACTATAGTCATACTGAGTATCTTCAGGTGGTAACTACCTACTATAGTCTTACTGAGTATCTTCAGGTGGTAACTACCTACTATAGTCTTACTGAGTATCTTCAGGTGGTAACTACCTACTATAGTCTTACTGAGTATCTTCAGGTGGTAACTACCTACTATAGTCTTACTGAGTATCTTCAGGTGGTAACTACCTACTATAGTCATACTGAGTATCTTCAGGTGGTAACTACCTACTATAGTCATACTGAGTATCTTCAGGTGGTAACTACCTACTATAGTCTTACTGAGTATCTTCAGGTGGTAACTACCTACTATAGTCTTACTGAGTATCTTCAGGTGGTAACTACCTACTATAGTCATACTGAGTATCTTCAGGTGGTAACTACCTACTATAGTCTTACTGAGTATCTTCAGGTGGTAACTACCTACTATAGTCTTACTGAGTATCTTCAGGTGGTAACTACCTACTATAGTCATACTGAGTATCTTCAGGTGGTAACTACCTACTATAGTCTTACTGAGTATCTTCAGGTGGTAACTACCTACTATAGTCTTACTGAGTATCTTCAGGTGGTAACTACCTACTATAGTCTTACTGAGTATCTTCAGGTTGGTAACTACCTACTATAGTCATACTGAGTATCTTCAGGTGGTAACTACCTACTATAGTCTTACTGAGTATCTTCAGGTGGTAACTACCTACTATAGTCTTACTGAGTATCTTCAGGTTATTACCTACTATAGTCATACTGAGTATCTTCAGGTGGTAACTACCTACTATAGTCATACTGAGTATCCTTCAGGTGGTATTACCTACTATAGTCTTACTGAGTATCTTCAGGTGGTAACTACCTACTATAGTCCTTACTGAGTATCTTCAGGTGGTAACTACCTACTATAGTCATACTGAGTATCTTCAGGTGGTAACTACCTACTATAGTCATACTGAGTATCTTCAGGTGGTAACTACCTACTATAGTCTTACTGAGTATCTTCAGGTTATTACCTACTATAGTCATACTGAGTATCTTCAGGTGGTAACTACCTACTATAGTCTTACTGAGTATCTTCAGGTGGTAACTACCTACTATAGTCATACTGAGTATCTTCAGGTGGTAACTACCTACTATAGTCATACTGAGTATCTTCAGGTTATTACCTACTATAGTCTTACTGAGTATCTTCAGGTGGTAACTACCTACTATAGTCATACTGAGTATCTTCAGGTGGTAACTACCTACTATAGTCTTACTGAGTATCTTCAGGTGGTAACTACCTACTATAGTCTTACTGAGTATCTTCAGGTGGTAACTACCTACTATAGTCATACTGAGTATCTTCAGGTGGTAACTACCTACTATAGTCTTACTGAGTATCTTCAGGTGGTAACTACCTACTATAGTCTTACTGAGTATCTTCAGGTGGTAACTACCTACTATAGTCTTACTGAGTATCTTCAGGTGGTAACTACCTACTATAGTCTTACTGAGTATCTTCAGGTTATTACCTACTATAGTCTTACTGAGTATCTTCAGGTGTAACTACCTACTATAGTCTTACTGAGTATCTTCAGGTGGTAATACCTACTATAGTCATACTGAGTATCTTCAGGTTATTACCTACTATAGTCATACTGAGTATCTTCAGGTTATTACCTACTATAGTCTTACTGAGTATCTTCAGGTTATTACCTACTATAGTCATACTGAGTATCTTCAGGTTATTACCTACTATAGTCATACTGAGTATCTTCAGGTTATTACCTACTATAGTCTTACTGAGTATCTTCAGGTGGTAACTACCTACTATAGTCATACTGAGTATCTTCAGGTGGTAACTACCTACTATAGTCATACTGAGTATCTTCAGGTTATTACCTACTATAGTCTTACTGAGTATCTTCAGGTTATTACCTACTATAGTCATACTGAGTATCTTCAGGTTATTACCTACTATAGTCTTACTGAGTATCTTCAGGTGGTAACTACCTACTATAGTCATACTGAGTATCTTCAGGTTATTACCTACTATAGTCTTACTGAGTATCTTCAGGTGGTAACTACCTACTATAGTCTTACTGAGTATCTTCAGGTGGTAACTACCTACTATAGTCTTACTGAGTATCTTCAGGTGGTAACTACCTACTATAGTCATACTGAGTATCTTCAGGTGGTAACTACCTACTATAGTCATACTGAGTATCTTCAGGTGGTAACTACCTACTATAGTCATACTGAGTATCTTCAGGTTATTACCTACTATAGTCTTACTGAGTATCTTCAGGTGGTAACTACCTACTATAGTCTTACTGAGTATCTTCAGGTTATTACCTACTATAGTCTTACTGAGTATCTTCAGGTGGTAACTACCTACTATAGTCTTACTGAGTATCTTCAGGTGGTAACTACCTACTATAGTCTTACTGAGTATCTTCAGGTTATTACCTACTATAGTCATACTGAGTATCTTCAGGTGGTAACTACCTACTATAGTCTTACTGAGTATCTTCAGGTTATTACCTACTATAGTCTTACTGAGTATCTTCAGGTGGTAACTACCTACTATAGTCATACTGAGTATCTTCAGGTGGTAACTACCTACTATAGTCTTACTGAGTATCTTCAGGTGGTAACTACCTACTATAGTCATACTGAGTATCTTCAGGTTATTACCTACTATAGTCATACTGAGTATCTTCAGGTTATTACCTACTATAGTCTTACTGAGTATCTTCAGGTTATTACCTACTATAGTCATACTGAGTATCTTCAGGTGGTAACTACCTACTATAGTCTTACTGAGTATCTTCAGGTGGTAACTACCTACTATAGTCTTACTGAGTATCTTCAGGTGGTAACTACCTACTATAGTCATACTGAGTATCTTCAGGTTATTACCTACTATAGTCATACTGAGTATCTTCAGGTGGTAACTACCTACTATAGTCTTACTGAGTATCTTCAGGTGGTAACTACCTACTATAGTCATACTGAGTATCTTCAGGTGGTAGCTACCTACTATAGTCATACTGAGTATCTTCAGGTGGTAACTACCTACTATAGTCATACTGAGTATCTTCAGGTGGTAACTACCTACTATAGTCATACTGAGTATCTTCAGGTGGTAACTACCTACTATAGTCTTACTGAGTATCTTCAGGTGGTAACTACCTACTATAGTCTTACTGAGTATCTTCAGGTGGTAACTACCTACTATAGTCTTACTGAGTATCTTCAGGTGGTAACTACCTACTATAGTCTTACTGAGTATCTTCAGGTTATTACCTACTATAGTCTTACTGAGTATCTTCAGGTGTAACTACCTACTATAGTCATACTGAGTATCTTCAGGTGGTAACTACCTACTATAGTCTTACTGAGTATCTTCAGGTGGTAACTACCTACTATAGTCTTACTGAGTATCTTCAGGTGGTAACTACCTACTATAGTCATACTGAGTATCTTCAGGTTATTACCTACTATAGTCTTACTGAGTATCTTTAGGTGGTAACTACCTACTATAGTCATACTGAGTATCTTCAGGTGGTAACTACCTACTATAGTCTTACTGAGTATCTTCAGGTTATTACCTGCTATAGTCTTACTGAGTATCTTCAGGTGGTAACTAATTACCTACTATAGTCATACTAAATATTATCAGGTGCCTGACGTCCATGGAAATGGAGAGGGGCTGAGTGGGGATACCCAGCTCTGACACCAGGGTAGCGTCCATGGGAATGGAGAGGGGCTGAGTGGGGATACCCAGCTCTGACACCAGGGTAGCGTCCATGGGAATGGAGAGGGGCTGAGTGGGGATACCCAGCTCTGACACCAGGGTAGCGTCCATGAAACTCGTCGGCCCCAGAGTCAATGAGAACCTGGAGAGATTTGGACTGGCCGCCCCACAGCAGGATGGCATGGAGAGGGGTACGAGGAAGGGAAAATGGGAAATTAATGACCGGTAGTCCCGCAATACAGACAACTCTTGGTGTTAAGTCTGTGTAAATGTTCAGCTGGAGACAACCTAGCTCTGCCGAGTTCCATGGGCTCCGGAAGAGGCGAGTCGGCAGACCTCGGAGACCCTCCAGGGAACTCGGGTAACCTCGGATTCTCTCAGGAACTTAGACGCCGGGGACTTCCGTGATTCCTCGGAGGTGAGGTGGGATCCTTGGTCGAGCGAGTGGAACCGGAATCAGACCTCATCTCCCTCCTACGTTCCCGTAGATGGTGATGAGCGAGTCGAGATCCATAGGCAGCTCCCGGGCTGCGAACTCGTCTTTAAACTTCCTCCAATAATCCATGAAGGAACGTGTCGAAACAGGGATTCCAGGTTCCAGGCACTCTCGGCAGCCAACATGCGGAAATCAACCGCATAGTCTGCCACACTGCGGGAGTCTTGACGAAGCTCTCTCCTGGACAACGGAGAATTGAAAACCTTTTTCACCTCAGCCACGAGCTCCTCCAGACTGAAGCACACGGCAGATTGTTGTTCCCACACCTCCGTAGCCCAGGAAGAGGACATCAGTGTTAGGAGGTAAGCCGGGTTCTCGGGAAGCCGGGGTGGGCTGGAGAGACGCGCTGCTGTCAGCAGGGGTTACTGAGGGACTGGGAGGTTACTGTTGTGGCCGGCTGCCTAACAGACAATCCGCAGAATTGCTCCAGCAATGTATTCAAGGCACGGTCACGGCATTCTGCCAAGGCCTGGAATCCTTCCATAAGACCTCGAAGTAACTCCTCGTGTCTCTCAATGATAATAATAATAATAATATGCCATTTAGCAGACGCTTTTATCCAAAGCGACTTACAGTCATGCGTGCATAAATTTTTTGTGTATGGGTGGTCCCGGGGATCGAACCCACTACCTTGGCGTTACAAGCGCCGTGCTCTACCAGTTGAGCTACAGAGGACCACAGTTGAGCTAAGGTAGTGGGTTCGATCCCCGGGACCACCCATACACAAAAAATTTATGCACGCATGACTGTAAGTCGCTTTGGATAAAAGCGTCTGCTAAATGGCTCCTTGGGAGGAGACGGCGTTCCGGAGCTGGTCCGAATCTGCTGGGTCAGTCATGGCCAGTTCGTACTAACACGACTCAGGATATGACCCAGATACAGACACAGGAGACGGAAGGTTCAATATACAGAGTAGTTTATTAAACCACAGGAGGCAGGCAAAGGGCAGGTCGAGGACAGGCAGCGGTTTGTAACCAGGTCCGAGTCTGAATGCAAACCAAGATGGCAGACTGAACACAGCAGTGTAGATCACCTCAAGATAAAAACATAATATTCAATATCGTTAAGTTAGACTAAATATTAGCACTTCACAAACTGGTAGGTAATAACCTTCAATCTGGATAATAGAATACAAATCATAAGGCTAGAGAAATGTATGGACAAATATTATGGAAACAAGCAACACCCAAACATGACGGAGTGTAAAAAAGGAGAACCAATCCTCAAAAGAAAACACGACTCTTCGACGAACACAGACGATTTAAGCTTTTCACCACCGGGAATTGGAAGAGTGGAAACCGATCTGTTAAAATCAATAAATGACAAACTGGGCTTGACCTAGTCAGTAAAGATATAAAGGAGATGAAGAAGCCTCGAGATGAGAGACGATTAAGATGCCATAATGGAGAAAGAAACAAAACAAACTAAAAGGGACAATAAGACGGAACCGGACGTTAAGGAACTTCAGAAGGAGAACATCTTCCTGAGAGAAGCCTTACTTGACATACAGACTAGATCTATGAGTGAAAATGTACCTTACTGGTATTCAGGAAAGCAAAGGAGAAGTACCGGAAAGAGTAGTCAAGGAATTATTTCTGACAGCGCTTCAATAAAATCCAACTCGAACGTGTTCACCGTTTCGGATAAAGAGGACAGAGATATGAGCGCCCAATCGTTGCCAAATCTGCATTATTTAAGGATAAAGTAATGGTTAAAAGCCTGGGTAAAAGACTCGCTGGCACGAAAATAGGCATGAATGATCAGTTCCCGAGGGAGATTGCAGAACGGCGTAAAGTTCTGTACCCAATCATCAAGAAGACATGTAGCTCCTGTAGTCGATAAACTGTATATGGACAAATGTTCAGAGACACAAAGATTACTCCGTGGCTATTCTAAAAACCCACAAAGTTCTCAGATGAGTCGAATAATGGTACACCAAATACTAGCCATGTTAGGGGTTGTGGTAATAATAATAAAAAAATAGATAGAAATGTAATGAAACAACTACACTATACCATTCTAGATAGGGAATGTGGTAAAATAATTCTTTAACTTTCCATTTATAGTATTTTAGAAATGAATAAGACTGCATTAGAAGAAAGGATGACTAGCAAAATAATACATCTTCAAATATAGCGAATTGGAACACAATATTACTCAATCAACATTTACATCATTTAGCAGACGCTCTTATCCAGAGCTTAACCACTAAGCTACCTGCCGCCCCAATCAACATGGTGCAGATAAAACATAGCAAACAGAGGACACAGAAGGCAGAAGGCAGAAGGCATGTGGGTATGTGGGTATGTGGGTATGTGGGTATGTGGGTATGTGGGTATGTGGGTATGTGGGCATGTGGGCATGTGGGCATGTGGGTATGTGGGTATGTGGGTATGTGGGCATGTGGGCATGTGGGCATGTGGGTATGTGGGTATGTGGGCATGTGGGTATGTGGGTATGTGGGTATGTGGGTATGTGGGTATGTGGGCATGTGGGTATGTGGGTATGTGGGTATGTGGGTATGTGGGTATGTGGGTATGTGGGCATGTGGGCATGTGGGCATGTGGGTATGTGGGTATGTGGGCATGTGGGCATGTGGGTATGTGGGCATGTGGGTATGTGGGTATGTGGGCATGTGGGTATGTGGGTATGTGGGTATGTGGGTATGTGGGCATGTGGGTATGTGGGCATGTGGGTATGTATTGTGATAGCAGGGGTGGTGTGTGTTTATGTGTTTGGAAAAGTGTGGCGTTGAGTGAGAAAGGAAACAGTTACAACAAATACATATACATATACCAATACATATACCAATACATATACATATACCAATACCAATACATATACATATACCAATACCAATACATATACATATACCAATACCAATACATATACATATACCAATACCAATACATATACATATACATATACCAATACCAATACATATACATATACCAATACATATACATATACCAATACATATACATATACATATACCAATACATATACCAATACCAATACATATACATATACCAATACCAATACATATACATATACCAATACCAATACATATACATATACATATACCAATACATATACATATACCAATACCAATACATATACATATACCAATACCAATACATATACATATACATATACATATACCAATACATATACATATTCATGTACCAATACATATACATATACCAATACCAATACATATACATATACATATACATACACCAATACATATACCAATACATATACATATACCAATACATATACATATACATATACATATACCAATACATATACATATACCAATACCAATACATATACATATACCAATACATATACATATACCAATACCAATACATATACATATACCAATACCAATACATATACATATACCAATACCAATACATATACATATACCAATACCAATACATATACATATACCAATACCAATACATATACATATACATATACCAATACCAATACATATACATATACCAATACATATACATATACATATACCAATACATATACATATACCAATACATATACCAATACCAATACATATACATATACATATACCAATACATATACATATACCAATACCAATACATATACATATACCAATACCAATACATATACATATACATATACCAATACATATACATATACCAATACCAATACATATACATATACCAATACCAATACATATACATATACATATACCAATACATATACATATACATGTACCAATACATATACATATACCAATACCAATACATATACATATACATATACATACACCAATACATATACCAATACATATACATATACCAATACATATACATATACATATACATATACCAATACATATACATATACATATACCAATACATATACATATACCAATACCAATACATATACATATACCAATACATATACATATACCAATACCAATACATATACATATACCAATACCAATACATATACATATACATATACCAATACCAATACATATACATATACATATACCAATACATATACATATACATATACCAATACATATACATATACATATACCAATACATATACATATACCAATACCAATACATATACATATACATATACCAATACATATACATATACATATACCAATACATATACCAATACCAATACATATACATATACCAATACAATACATATACATATACATATACCAATACATATACATATACATATACCAATACATATACATATACCAATACCAATACATATACATATACATATACCAATACATATACCAATACATATACATATACATATACCAATACCAATACATATACATATATATATACATATACCAATACATATACATATACCAATACATATACATATACCAATACCAATACATATACATATACATATACCAATACCAATACATATACATATACCAATACCAATACATATACATATACATATACCAATACATATACATATACATATACCAATACATATACATATACCAATACCAATACATATACATATACATATACCAATACATATACATATACATATACCAATACATATACATATACCAATACCAATACATATACATATACCAATACCAATACATATACATATACATATACCATATACAATACATATACATATACATATACCAATACATATACATATACCAATACCAATACATATACATATACCAATACCAATACATATACATATACTAATACATATACATATACATATACCAATACATATACATATACCAATACCAATACATATACATATACCAATACCAATACATATACATATACCAATACATATACATATACATATACCAATACATATACATATACATATACCAATACATATACATATACCAATACCAATACATATACATATACCAATATACATATACATATACATATACCAATACATATACAAATACCAATACATATACATATACCAATACCAATACATATACATATACCAATACATATACATATACATATACCAATACATATACATATACCAATACATATACATATACCAATACCAATACATATACCAATACCAATACCAATACATATACATATACTAATACATATACATATACATATACCAATACATATACATATACCAATACCAATACATATACATATACCAATACCAATACATATACATATACATATACCAATACATATACATATACATATACCAATACATATACATATACCAATACCAATACCAATACATATACATATACATATACATATACCAATACATATACATATACCAATACCATTTACATTTTACATTTTAGTCATTTAGCAGACGCTCTTATCCAGAGCGACTTACAGGAGCAATTAGGGTTAAGTGCCTTGCTCAAGGGCACATTAACGTCATTTAGCAGACGCTCTTAGCCAGAGCGACTCACAAATTGGTGCGTTCCACCCTATAGCCAGTGGGATAACCACTTTACAATTTGGGGGGGGGAGAGAGAGGCCAGTTAACAGTACAGTAAGGAGAGGGGAGGGAGAGGCAGGTTAACAGGACACTAAGGAGAGGGGAGAGAGAGGCCGGTTAACAGGACACAGAGAGGGGAGAGAGAGGCAGGTTAACAGGACACTAAAGAGAGGGGAGAGAGAGGCCGGTTAACAGGACACTACGGAGAGGGGAGAGAGAGGCCGATTAACAGGACACTACGGAGAGGGGAGAGAGAGGCCGTTTAACAGGACACTAAGGAGAGGGGAGAGAGAGGCCGGTTAACAGGACACTACGGAGAGGGGAGAGAGAGGCCGGTTAACAGGACACTACGGAGAGGGGAGAGAGAGGCCGTTTAACAGGACACTAAAGAGAGGGGAGAGAGAGGCAGGTTAACAGGACACTAAGGTGAGGAGAGAGAGACCCAGGTTAACAGGACACAAAGGAGAGGGGAGAGAGAGGCAGGTTAACAGGACACTAAGGAGAGGGGAGAGAGAGGCAGGTTAACAGGACACTACGGAGAGGGGAGAGAGAGGCAGGTTAACAGGACACTAAGGTGAGGAGAGAGAGACCCAGGTTAACAGGACACAAAGGAGAGGGGAGAGAGAGGCAGGTTAACAGGACACTAAGGAGAGGGGAGAGAGAGGCAGGTTAACAGGACACTGAGAGGGGAGAGAGAGGCAGGTTAACAGGACACTGAGAGGGGAGAGAGAGGCAGGTTAACAGGACACTAAGGAGAGGGGAGAGAGAGGCAGGTTAACAGGACACTAAGGAGAGGGGAGAGAGAGGCAGGTTAACAGGACACTGAGAGGGGAGAGAGAGGCCGGTTAACAGGACACTAAGGAGAGGGGAGAGAGAGGCAGGTTAACAGGACACTAATGAGAGGGGAGAGAGACGCAGGTTAACAGGACACAAAGGAGAGGGGAGAGAGAGGCAGGATAACAGGACAATAAGGAGAGGGGGAGAGAGAGGCAGGATAACAGGACGGGGGGGGGGGGGGGGTTAGAAGGATTACTTTATCCTATCCCAGGTATTCCTTAAAGAGGTGGGGTTTCAAATGTCTCCGGAAGGTGGTGAGTGACTCCGCTGTCCTGGCGTCGTGAGGGAGCTTGTTCCACCATTGGGGTGCCAGAGCAGCGAACAGTTTTGACTGGGCTGAGCGGGAGCTATGCTTCCGCAGAGGAAGGGGAGCCAGCAGGCCAGAGGTGGATGAACGCAATGCCCTCGTTTGGGTGTAGGGACTGATCAGAGCCTGAAGGTACAGAGGTGCCGTTCCCCTCACTGCTCCATAGGCAAGCACCATGGTCTTGTAGCGGATGCGAGCTTCAACTGGAAGCCAGTGGAGTGTGCGGAGGAGGGGGGTGACGTGAGAGAACTTGGGAAGGTTGAACACCAGACGGGCTGCGGCATTCTGGATGAGTTGTAGGGGTTTAATGGCACAGGCAGGGAGGCCAGCCAACAGCGAGTTGCAGTAGTCCAGACGGGAGATGACTGGATTAGGATTAGGACCTGTGCCGCTTCCTGTGTAAGGCAGGGTCGTACTCTCCGAATGTTGTAGAGCATGAACCTGCAGGAGCGGGTCACCGCCTTGATGTTGGCGGAGAACGACAGGGTGTTGTCCAGGGACAGGCCTAGGCTCTTCGCACTCTGGGAGGAGGACACAGCGGAGTTGTCAACCGTGATGGCAAGATCATGGAACGGGCAGTCCTTCCCCGGGAGGAAGAGCAGCTCCGTCTTGCCAGGGTTCAGCTTGAGGTGGTGATCCGTCATCCATACTGTTATGTCTGCCAGACATGCAGAGATGTGATTCGCCACCTGGTTATCAGAAGGGGGAAAGGAGAAGATTAGTTGTGTATCGTCAGCGTAGCAATGATAGGAAAGGCCATGTGAGGATATGACAGAGCCAAGTGACTTGGTGTATAGGGAGAAAAGGAGAGGGCCTAGAACTGAGCCCTGGGGGACACCAGTGGTGAGAGCACGTGGTGCGGAGACAGCTTCTCCCAACGCCACTTGGTAGGAGCGACCGGTCAGGTAGGACGCAATCCAGGAGTGAGCCGCGCCGGAGATGCCCAGCTCGGAGAGGGTGGAGAGGAGGATCTGATGGTTCACAGTATCAAAGGCAGCAGACAGGTCTAGAAGGACAAGAGCAGAGGAGAGAGAGTTAGCTTTAGCAGTGCGGAGAGTCTCCGTGACACAGAGAAGAGCAGTCTCAGTTAAATGACCAGTCCTGAAACCTGATTGGTTTGGATCAAGAAGGTCATTCTGAGAGAGATAGCAAGAGAGTTGGCTAAAGAAGGCACGCTCAATAGTTTTGGAAAGAAAAGAAAGAAGGGATACTGGTCTGTAGTTGTTGACATCAGTGGGGTCGAGTGTTGGTTTTTTGAGAAGGGGAGCAACTCTCGCTCTCTTGAAGACGGAAGGGACATGGCCAGCGGTCAAGGATGAGTTGATCAGCGAGGTGAGGTAGGGGAGAAGGTCACCGGAGATGGTCTGGAGAAGGGAGGAGGGGATGGGGTCAAGCGGGCAGGTTGTTGGGCGGCCTGCAGTCACAAGTCGCAGGATTTTATCTGGAGAGAGAGGGGAGAAAGAAGTCAAAGCATAGGGTAGGGCAGTGTGAGCAGGACCAGCAGTGTCATTAGACTTAACAAACGAGGATCGGATGTCGTCAACCTTCTTTTCAAAGTGGTTGACGAAGTCATCCACAGAGAGAGAGGAGGGGGGGGGGGGGGGGGGGGGGGATTCAGGAGGGAGGAAAATGTGGCAAAGAGCTTCCTAGGGTTAGAGGCAGATGCTTGGAATTTAGAGTGGTAGAAGGTGGCCTTAGCAGCAGAAACAGATGAAGAAAATGTAGAGAGGAGGGAGTGAAAAGATGCCAGGTCGGCAGGGAGTTTAGTTTTCTTCCATTTCCGCTCCGCTGCCCGGAGCTCTGTTCTGTGAGCTCGCAATGAGTCATCAAGCCACGGAGCTGGAGGGGAGGACCGAGCCGGCCGGGAGGATAGGAGACACAGAGAGTCAAAGGATGCAGAAAGGGAGGAGAGGAGGGTTGAGGAGGCAGAATCAGGAGATTGGAGGGAGAAGGATTGAGCAGAGGGAAGAGATGATAGGATGGAAGAGGAGAGAGTAGTGGGAGAGAGAGAGCGAAGGTTGCGGCGGCGCATTACCATCTGTGTAGGGGCAGAGTGAGTAGTGTGGGAGGAGAGCGAGAGAGAAAAGGAAACAAAGTAGTGGTCGGAGACATGGAGGGGAGTTGCAGTGAGATTAGTAGAGGAGCAGCATCTGGTGAAGATGAGGTCAAGCGTATTGCCTGCCTTGTGAGTAGGGGGGGACGGTGAGAGGGTGAGGTCAAAAGAGGAGAGGAGTGGAAAGAAGGAGGCAGAGAGAAATGAGTCAAATGTGGACATAGGGAGGTTGAAATCCCCCAAAACTGTGAGGGGTGAGCCATCCTCAGGGAAGGAACTTATAAAGGCGTCAAGCTCATTGATGAACTCTCCAAGGGAACCTGGAGGGCGATAGATGACAAGGATATTAAGCTTAAATGGGCTAGTGACTGTGACAGCATGGAATTCAAATGAGGAGATAGACAGATTGGTAAGGGGAAAAATTGAGAATGTCCACTTGGGAGAGATGAGGATTCCTGTACCACCACCCCTCTGACCAGATGCTCTCGGGGTGTGCGAGAACACATGGTCAGACGAGGAGAGAGCAGTAGGAGTAGCAGTGTTTTCAGTGGTGATCCATGTTTCCGTCAGCGCCAGGAAGTCGAGGGACTGGAGGTTGGCATAGGCTGGGATGAAGTCAGCTTTGTTGGCAGCAGAACGGCAGTTCCAGAGGCTGCCTGCGACCTGGAACTCCACGTGGGTGGTGCGTGCAGGGACCACCAGGTTAGAGAGGCAGCAGCCACGCGGTGTGGTGCGTTTGTTTAGCCTGTGCAGAGAGGAGAGAACAGGGATAGGCAGAGGCATAGTTGACAGGCTGTAGCAAATGGCTACAAAAATGCAGAGGAGATCGGAATGAAATAAATTAAACATCAGGAAAAGGAGAGAGTAGGGCCTCCCTCGCCAAAACTTACACCTCAGAAACTATCATTGTTTCACTGAACCATCCAGATAAAAACTCTCCCAACTGCCACTTTTAGAAATTAGAATTGTTGTGAACTACAGCAGTTCAATGTTTCAAGGAATAGACTCAACTTGCTTTGTTCAGCTAGCTAAGTATGACACCATGGCTGACTAGCATGCTAGCATCCAATAACACACAGTTTAGCACCAATGGCACCATTGCTGACTAGCATGCTAGCATCCAATAACACACAGTTTAGCACCAATGGCACCATGGCTGACTAGCATGCTAGCATCCAATAACACACAGTTTAGCACCAATACTTGGTTACAACAAACCAACAGTGGTGAGCTAACACACTAAACAGATAATTTGTGTGTTAACGAATTACGTTGGCTAGCTAGCACAAATATATTGTAATTTAGCAGCTACAGTACAGTTGGCTGGTCATGTTGGCTAACTAGCAATGGCTACTGTGTTGACTTTGTTTTGAAAACGGCTAGCTAGCTACGTGCTACGTGCTACCTACAATAGCCACCCACAACAGCCCACGATGCCTAGCTATGACGCTTTAGCCAACAAGCATGCTAGCATCCAATAACACACAGTTTAGCACCAATACTTGGTAACAACAAACGACCGATAGTGTTTTAACACGCTAAACAGATAATTTGTGTCTGTGTCTAGTTCCTATCATAACGCAGCAATAATTAAACGTTGGCTAGCTAGTACAGATATATTGTATTTAGCTGCTGCGCTACAGTTAGCTAGTCATGATTGGCTACTGTGTTGACTTTGTATGAGACACGGCTAGCTAGCTGGCTAGCTTTGTGCTACTCCCCGGCATAGCCGAATATAATGCTAACCTACAATAACTATCCACAACAGCCCGCGATGCCTACTTACAATAACCAACTACGTTCTAAATACATAGTTTAAGCCTTACTCGACAAAGCCCAAGCTATGTACAAAGCCAAACTTACCCGACGCCGGCTGATATTTGTCTTCTGCAATCAGTAGGTGTAATTAAGTACAGTAGCTACTAACTACCTAACGCTGATGCCTCAGATAATGAAGTTAGAAAAAACGGCTGAAATGGTAGAAAGCTAGCTGGCTTAATTACAGGTACTCTTAAGCATGAATAACATTGGAAACAGCTATCCACCGTTGCTAAACGTTACCAGTAGTTACCCGCTAGCTAGCTAGCCTCGTGTTCCGCCGTAAACAATAGTTACCTACAATAGTTACCTACAGAAACCAAATAACTCGCTAAATAAACTAACCTACAATACCTAACTACACTACCTACCTACAATAAAATACATGGTTTAAGCTTTACTCAACGCCATAAAAGAAGCCAAGCTTACCTCCTGCTAGAGAAAGACACAACCTCTCCCAGACAGGCCTGGCACCGTATACATATACCAATACATATACATATACCAATACCAATACATATACATATACATATACATATACTAATACATATACATATACATATACCAATACATATACATATACCAATACAAATACATATACATATACCAATACCAATACATATACCAATACATATACATATACCAATACCAATACATATACATATACAGTGGGGGAAAAAAGTATTTAGTCAGCCACCAATTGTGCAAGTTCTCCCACTTAAAAAGATGAGAGAGGCCTGTAATTTTCATCATAGGTACACGTCAACTATGACAGACAAAATGAGATTTTTTTTTACAGAAAATCACATTGTAGGATTTTTTTATAAATTAATTTGCAAATTATGGTGGAAAATAAGTATTTGGTCAATAACAGAAGTTTCTCAATACTTTGTTATATACCCTTTGTTGTCAATGACACAGGTCAAACGTTTTCTGTAAGTCTTCACAAGGTTTTCACACACTGTTGCTGGTATTTTGGCCCATTCCTCCATGCATATCTCCTCTAGAGCAGTGATGTTTTGGGGCTGTCGCTGGGCAACACGGACTTTCAACCCCCTCCAAAGATTTTCTATGGGGTTGAGATCTGGAGACTGGCTAGGCCACTCCAGGACCTTGAAATGCTTCTTACGAAGCCACTCCTTCGTTGCCCGGGCGGTGTGTTTGGGATCATTGTCATGCTGAAAGACCCAGCCACGTTTCATCTTCAATGCCCTTGCTGATGGAAGGAGGTTTTCACTCAAAATCTCACGATACATGGCCCCATTCATTCTTTCGTTTACACGGATCAGTCGTCCTGGTCCCTTTGCAGAAAAACAGCCCCAAAGCATGATGTTTCCACCCCCATGCTTCACAGTAGGTATGGTGTTCTTTGGATGCAACTCAGCATTCTTTGTCCTCCAAACACGACGAGTTGAGTTTTTACCAAAAAGTTCTATTTTGGTTTCATCTGACCATATGACATTCTCCCAATCCTCTTCTGGATCATCCAAATGTACTCTAGCAAACTTCAGACGGGCCTGGACATGTACTGGCTTAAGCAGGGGGACACGTCTGGCACTGCAGGATTTGAGTCCCTGGCGGCGTAGCGTGTTACTGATGGTAGGCTTTGTTACTTTGGTCCCAGCTCTCTGCAGGTCATTCACTAGGTCCCCCCGTGTGGTTCTGGGATTTAGTTGGACAAGGCCTTGTAATAACGTATTATTATCTATCTGTAGTAGGACCAGGCCTTGTAATAACGTATTATTATCTATCTGTAGTAGGACCAGGCCTTGTAATAACTTATTATTATCTATCTGTAGTAGGACCAGGCCTAGTAATAACGTATTATTATCTATCTGTAGTAGGACCAGGCCTTGTAATAACGTATTATTATCTATCTGTAGTAGGACTAGGCCTAGTAATAACGTATTATTATCTATCTGTAGTAGGACCAGGCCTTGTAATAACGTATTATTATCTATCTGTAGTAGGACTAGGCCTAGTAATAACGTATTATTATCTATCTGTAGTAGGACCAGGCCTTGTAATAACAATATACAAGGAAATTCTCAAAGCCACTAATGAGAACCTTTACGACCTTGTACCTAGCCGGTGGGGTGCCCCCACCCAGGTAGTGGCAGTGCTGGCAACACTGGCTGCAGTAACCCATGGGGAGGGGGTCACACTCGAACAATCAGAGAGGGGGCATATTATTGGGACCCTGGAGGCACAAAATAATCAAAGGTCTGACTGCACGGAGATGCTTGGGAAAATGGTCACAATGGGGGACCAGCATGTGTGTTTCAGGGGAAGGGGGTGGATCTGAGCTCCATCACATAGGACTTGTCAATGGTTAATCAAACCTCCACATTTTTGCCAATTTTGATCAGTCTTGCTTTCTCAAACAGCTGTTACTATATATGTAACAACCCTTGAGCTTCAGAGCGTATGGTTCAGTGTGTAAGGGTGTGTGTGTGTGTGTGTGTGTGTGTGTCTGTGTGTGTGTGTGTGTGTGAGTATGTATCCCACATCTGTTGCTAGGGGGTAATGATGTTAGGCACAATATCTGTAATATTAGATAATAATAATCATAATAATTGCTCGCTAAATTAATAATTGCTTGACAAAAATGTAATGTAATAGCAATCCTGGTTATAGGTAACAATCCTTTGCATGAACTGTCGACATTATTATGCATATTAATTGTTAATGATGGAAATTAAGATAAATTAAGATACGCAAGATTTTTGAATATACAGTACCCGTCAATAGTTTGGACACATCTACTCATTCAAGGGTTTTTCTTTGTTTTTACTATTTGTTATATTGTAGAATAATAGAGAAGACATTTCAAAACTATGAAATAACACATATGGAATCATGTAGTAACCAAAAAAGTGTTAAACAAATCAAAATATATTTTATATTTGAGATTCTTCAAATAGCCACCCTTTGCCTTCATGACAGCTTTGCACACTCTTGGCATTCTCTCAACCAGCTTCATGAGGTAGTCACCTGGAATGCATTTCAATTAACAGGTGTGCCTTCTTAAAAGTTAATTTGTGGAATGTCTTTCCTTCTTAATGCGTTTGAGCCAATCAGTCGTGTTGTGACAAGGTAGGGAGGGGTATACAGAAGATAGCCCTATTTGGTAAAAGACCAAATCCATATTATGACAAGAACAGCTCAAATAAGCAAAGAGAAATGACAGTCCATCATTACTTAAGACACGAAAGTCAGTCAATCCGGAAAATGTCAAGAACTTTCAACGATTCTTCAAGTGTAGTCGCAAAAACCATCAAGTGCTATGATGAAACTGGCTCTCATGAGGACCGCCACAGGAATGGAAGACCCAGAGTTACCTGATAAGTTCATTAGAGTAACCAGCCTCAGAAATTGCAGCCCAAATAACTGATTCACAGACACATCTCAACATCAACTGTTCAGAGGGAACTTTGTGAATCAGGCCTTCATGGTCGAATTGCTGCAAAAAAAACGCTACTAAAGGACCCCAATAATAAGAAGAGACCTGCTTGGGCCAAGAAACAGGAGCAATGGACATTAGACTGGTGGAAATCTGTCCTTTGGTCTGGAGTCCAAATTGGAGATTTTTGTGAGACGCGGTGTGGGTGAACGGATGATCTCCGCATGTGTATTTCCCACCGTAAAGCATGGAAGAGGAGGAGTTTTGGTGTGGAGGTGCTTTGCTGGAGACACTGTCTGTGATTTATTTAGAATTCAAGGCACACTTAACCAGCATAGCTACCACAGCATTCTGCAGCGATACGCCATCCCATCTGGTTTGGGCTTAGTGGAACTATCATTTGTTTTTCTACAGGACAATGACCCAAAACACACATCCAGGCTGTGTAAGGGCTATTTAACCAAGAAGGAGAGTGATGGAGTGCTACATCGGATGACCTGGCCTCCACAATCCCCCGACCTCAACCCAATTGGGATGGTTTGGGATGAGTTGGACCCCAGAGTGAAGGAAATGTAGCCAACAAGTGCTCAGCATATGTGGGAACTCCTTCAAGACCGTTGGAAAAGCATTCCAGGTGAAGCTAGTAGAGAAAATGCCAACAGTGTGCAAAGCTGTCATCAAGGCAAAGGGCATTTGAAGAATCTCAAATATAAAATATATTTGGATTTGTTTCCATATGTGTTATTTCGTAGTTTTGATGTCTTCACTATTATTCTACAATGTAGAAAATAGTAAAAAGAAAGAAAAACCCTTGAATGAGTAGGTGTGTCCAAACTTTTGACTGGTACTGTATATCCATTTTTAATAGCTACAGTATATATAGAGCAAATTGTGGTGAGAGCATTTGAAATGCTTTTAGCGGTTGATCTGCTTCCGTTCTGTGGGTGGCACTGTGTGCTCTTTTCGAAGGATGAGTCCTGGCCTCTCGGGGGGGCAGAGGGATCCGGGGGGACGGGGGTGGTCACTGGGATGACAACCCAACTGGGGATGTGGAAGGGGTTTAGCGGGGGGAATAGTGGAGAACAATTGGACCTTATAGCCAGTGGGATAACCACTATACAATGTAATTTTTTTTGGGGGGGGGGGGGGTTGGAGTAAAAGGGGGGGGGGGGGGGTAGAAGGATTACTTTATCCTATCCCAGGTATTCCTTAAAGAGGTGGGGTTTCAAATGTCTCCGGAAGGTGGTGAGTGACTCCGCTGTCCTGGCGTCGTGAGGGAGCTTGTTCCACCATTGGGGTGCCAGAGCAGCGAACAGTTTTGACTGGGCTGAGCGGGAACTATGCTTCCGCAGAGGAAGGGGGGCCAGCAGGCCAGAGGTGGATGAACGTAGTGCCCTCGCCTGGGTGTAGGGACTGATCAGAGCCTGAAGGTACGGAGGTGCCGTTCCCCTCACAGCTCCGTAGGCAAGCACCATGGTCTTGTAGCAGATGCGAGCTTCAACTGGAAGCCAGTGGAGTGTGCGGAGGAGGGGGGTGACGTGAGAGAACTTGGGAAGGTTGAACACCAGATGGGCTGCGGCATTCTGGATGAGTTGTAGGGGTTTAATGGCACAGGCAGGGAGGCCAGCCAACAGCGAATTGCAGTAGTCCAGACGGGAGATGACAAGTGCCTGGATTAGGACCTGTGCCGCTTCCTGTGTAAGGCAGGGTCGTACTCTCCGAATGTTGTAGAGCATGAACCTACAGGATCGGGTCACCGCCTTGATGTTAGCGGAGAACGACAGGGTGTTGTCCAGGGTCACGCCAAGGCTCTTCGCACTCTGGGAGGAGGACACAACGGAGTTGTCAACCGTGATGGCGAGATCATGGAACAGGCAGTCCTTCCCGTGCGAGAACACATGGTCTACGATAGTAGCAATGTAAATATATGGACACTCAATCACTATGGTATTTTTTAATGGTACATTTACAAACATATATTATGATAAATAGATTTGAAACTTGTATCTCATTATGGTAAATTGTTAAATAAGTATAGCCAGTTATAATTGTAATGGGTTAGCAGATAATAAGAAAAGAAAAACAATATTTACAAAGAGAAGTAATATAATATCTATAGTTTACAGGAATCCCATTCAACAATTTTAGATGAAGTTGTGTGGAAAAAGGACTGGGGTGGTGAAATATACTTCTCCCATGGGCAAAGAAACTCAATAGGGGTGATGATATTAATTAACAGTCATTTTGATCCGAATGTGCTAATTGTCCAAACAGATCCACAAGGTAGAGTGATGATTTTTAATATGTTATTGGACCATAAACAGATTTGGCTCATTAACCTTTACAGCTTTTCATCTTGACTACTTTCTTATGTCATTCTTGTTGGCACCAAAAGTTTAAAAAGTGTTGATGGGGACAGAATGCGGTCGGACCATCAGATAATTGGCATATACATTACTCTTACTGAATTTCCACTTGGCCAAGGATATTGGAAATGTAATCAAAGCCTATTGGATGATAACGTGTTTTTAACTAGGACAGAGGAATTTACAACATAATTTTTCATACACAACATACAGTTGAAGTCGGAAGCTTATATACACAGGTTGGAGTCATTAAAACTTCTTTTTCAACCACTCCACAAATTTCTTGTTAACATCTACTTTGTGCATGACACAAGTAATTTTTCCAACATTTGTTTACAGACAGATTATTTCATATATAATTCACTGTATCACAATTCCAGTGGGTCAGAAGTTTACATACACTAAATTTACTGTGCCTTTAAACAACTTGGAAAATTCCAGAAAATTATGTCATGGCTTTAGAAGCTTCTGATAGGCTAACTGACATCATTTGCATCAATTGGAGGTGTACCTGTGGATGTATTTCAAGGCATACCTTCAAACTCAGTGCGTCTTTGCTTGACATCATCAGAAAATCAAAATAAATCAGCCAAGACCTCAGAAAAACAATTTCCTCCACAAATAGACCTCCACAAGTCTGGTTCATCCTTGGGAGCAATTTCCAAACGCCTGAAAGTACCACGTTCATCTGTACAAACAATAGTACGCAAGAATAAACACCATGGGACCACACAGCCATCATACCACTCAGGAAGGAGACGCGTTCTGTCTCCTAGAGATGAACGTACTTTGGTGCGAAAAGTGCAAATCAATCCCAGAACAACAGCAAAGGACCTTGTGAAGATGCTGGAGGAAACAGGTACAAAAGTATCTACAGTGCCTTGCAAAAGTATTCATCCCCCTTGGCGTTTTTCCTATTTTGTTACATTACAACCTGTAATTTATATGGATTTTTATTTGGATTTCATATAATGGACATACACAAAATAGTCCAAATTGGTGAAGTGAAATGAAAAAAAATTACTTGTTTCAAAAAATTATAAAAAATAAATAACGGAAAAGGGGTGCGTGCATATGTATTCACCCCCTTTGCTATGAAGCCCCTAAATAAGATCTGGTGCAACCAATTACCTTCAGAAGTCACATAATTAGTTAAATAAAGTCCACTTGTGTGCAATCTAAGTGTCACATGATCTGTCACATGATCTCAGTATATATACACCTGTTCTGAAAAGCCCCAGAGTCTGCAACACCACTAAGCAATGGGCACCACCAAGCAAGTGGCACCATGAAGACCAAGGAGCTCTCCAAACAGGTCAGGGACAAAGTTGTGGAGAAGTACAGATCAGGGTTGGGTTATAAAAATAAATCAGAAACTTGAACATCCATTAATATAAAAAAATGCAAAGAATATGGCACCACAACAAACCTGCCAAGAGAGGGCAGCCCACCAAAACTCACGGACCAGGCAAGGAGGGCATTAATCAGAGAGGCAACAAAGAGACCAAAGATAACCCTGAAGGAGCTGCAAAGCTCCACAGCGGAGATTGGAGTATCTATCCATAGGACCACTTTAACCCGTACACTCCACAGAGCTGGGCTTTACGGAAGAGTGGCCAGAAAAAAGCCATTGCTTAAAGAAAAAAATAAGCAAACACGTTTGGTGTTCGCCAAAAGCCATGTGGGGGACTCCCCACACATATGGAAGAAGGTGCTCTGGTCAGATGAGACTAAAATTGAGCTTTTTGGCCATCAAGGAAAACGCTATGTCTGGCGCAAACCAATACCTCTCATCACCCTGAGAACACCATCCCTACTGTGAAGCATTGTGGTGGCAGCATCATGCTGTGGGGAATTTTTTCATAGGCAAGGACTGGGAAACTGGTCAGAATTGAAGGAATGATGGATGGCGCTAAATACAGGGAAATTCTTAAGGGAAACCTGTTTCAGTCTTCTAGAGATTTGAGACTGGGACGGAGGTTCAACGTCCAGCAGGACAATGACCCTAAGCATACTGCTAAAGCAACACTCGAGTGGTTTAAGGGGAAACATTTAAATGTCTTGGAATGGCCTAGTGAAAGCCCAGACCTCAATCCAATTGAGAATATGTGGTATGACTTAAAGATTGCTTTACCCCAGCGGAACCCATCCAACTTGAAGGAGCTGGAGCAGTTTTGCCTTGAAGAATGGGCAAAAATCCCAGTGGCTAGATGTGCCAAGCTTATAGAGACATACCCCAAGAGACTTGCAGCTGTAATTTCTGCAAAAGGTGGCTCTACAAAGTATTGACTTTGGGGGGGTGAATAGTTATGCACGCTCAAGTTTTTTTTTGCATCTTCAAAGTGGTAGGCATGTTGTGTAAATCAAATGATGCAAACCGCCCAAAAATCCATTTTAATTCCTGGTTGTAAGGCAACAAAATAGGAACAATTCCAAGAGGGGTGAATACTTTCGCAAGCCACTGTATATTCCACAGTAAAACGAGTCCTATATTGACATAACCTGAAAGGCCGCTCAGCAAGGAAGAAGCCACTGCTCCAAACCGCCATAAAAAAGACAGACTACGGTTTGCAACTGCACATGGGGACAAAGATCGTACTTTTTGGAGAAATGTCCTCTGGTCTGATGAAACAAACATAGAACTGTTTGGCCGTAATGACCATCGTTATGTTTGGAGGAAAAAAGGGGATAGCTTGCAAGCCGAAGAACACCATCCCAACCATGAAGCATGGGGATGGCAGCATCATGCTGTGGGGGTGCTTTGCTGCAGGAGGGACTGGTGCACTTCACAATACAGATGGCATCAAGAGGAAGGAAAGTTATGTGGATATATTGAAGCAACATCTCAAGACATCAGTCAGGAAGTTAAAGCTTGGTTGCAAATGGGTCTTCCAAATGGACAATGACCCCAAGCATACTTCCAAAGTTGTGGCAAAATGGCTTAAGGACAACAAAGTCAATGTATTAGAGTGGCCATCACAAAGCCCTGACCTCAATCCTATAGAACATTTGTGGGCAGAACTGAAAAAGCGTTTGCGAGCAAGGAGGCCTACAAACCTGACTCAGTTACACCAGCTCTGTCAGGAGGAATGGGCCAAAATTCACCCAACTTATTGTGGGAAGCTTGTGGGAGGCTATCGAAATGTTTGACCCAAGTTAAACAATTTAAAGGCAATGCTACCAAATGCTAATTGAGTGTGTGTAAACTTCTGACCCACTGGGAATGTAAAGTTGATGAAAGAATGAAAAGCTGAAATAAATAATTATCTCTACTATTATTCTGACATTTTACATTCTTAAAATAAAGTGGTGATCCTAACTGACCTAAAACAGGTAATTTATTCTAGGATTAAATGTCAGGAATTGTGAAAAACTGAGTTTAAATGTATTTGGCTAAGGTTCCGACTTCAACTGTAGGTACAGCAGATCCCCTTATTGAATGGGACACTTTTAAATGTGCCTTTAGAGGCCATGCTATTCAGTACTCATCTCTAAAACAAAGGCAATTTAGGTCAAAATAGTCCATATTAACAAAGGAAATAGAAGGTCTAACAGAACAGATACCATAATTTGCAAATAAATTCATTAAAAACCCTACAATGTGATTTTCTGGATATTTTTTTCTCATTTTGTCTGTCATAGTTGACATGTACCTATGATGAAAATTACAGGCCTCTCTCATCTTTTTAAGTGGGAGAACTTGCACAATTGGTGGCTGACTAAATACTTTTTTTCCCCACTGTATTTGATACACTGCCGATTTTGCAGGTTTTCCTACTTACAAAGCATGTAGAGGTCTGTAATTTTTATCATAGGTACACTTCAACTGTGAGAGACAGAATCTAAAACAAAAATCCAGAAAATCACATTGTATGAATTTTAAGTAATTAATTTGCATTTTATTCATATTTTTGTTCTCCCCACTGTATGACCAGCATTTCAAAGCATTTCATGGCTACAGATGTTAGCCAGCAGCATACAACTCTGCATCCTACTGTTGGCTTGCCTCTGAAGCTAAGCATGGTCGGTCCCTGGATGGGAGACCACATGCTGCTGGAAGTGGTGTTGGAGGGCCAGTAGGAGGCACTCTTTCCTCTGGTCTAAAAACATATCCCAGGGCAGTGACATCCAGTCATTACACACTACAGACTGTGAGATATTGAGACTACACACTACAGACCTTCAGACTGTGTAATCAAGAAATTAAGGCTCCTATTGAGGGTGCTATCTCAATGTGGATGTAATGTGACGCGTGTCTCCACTAGGAAACTCCTTAATCACGCTGGCTGTAACATGACGTGTTTGTGTCCCCTAGGAAACTCCTTAATCACGCTGGATGTAACATGACGTGTTTGTGTCCACTAGGAAACTCCTTAATCACGCTGGATGTAACATGACGTGTTTGTGTCCCCAAGGAAACTCCTTAATCACGCTGGATGTAACATGACATGTTTGTGTCCCCTAGGAAACTCCTTAATCACGCTGGATGTAACATGACGTGTTTGTGTCCACTAGGAAACTCCTTAATCACGCTGGATGTAACATGACGTGTTTGTGTCCACTAGGAAACTCCTTAATCACGCTGGATGTAACATGACATGTTTGTGTCCCCTAGGAAACTCCTTAATCACGCTGGATGTAACATGACGTGTTTGTGTCCACTAGGAAACTCCTTAATCACGCTGGATGTAACATGACACGTTTGTGTCCCCTAGGAAACTCCTTAATCACGCTGGATGTAACATGACGCGTTTGTGTCCCCTAGGAAACTCCTTAATCACGCTGGATGTAACATGACGCGTTTGTGTCCCCTAGGAAACTCCTTAATCACGCTGGATGTAACATGACGCGTTTGTGTCCACTAGGAAACTCCTTAATCACGCTGGATGTAACATGACGTGTTTGTGTCCACTAGGAAACTCCTTAATCACGCTGGATGTAACATGACGTGTTTGTGTCCCCTAGGAAACTCCTTAATCACGCTGGATGTAACATGACGTGTTTGTGTCCCCTAGGAAACTCCTTAATCACGCTGGATGTAACATGACGTGTTTGTGTCCCCTAGGAAACTCCTTAATCACGCTGGATGTAACATGACGTGTTTGTGTCCCCTAGGAAACACCTTAATCACGCTGGATGTAACATGACGTGTTTGTGTCCCTTAGGAAACTCCTTAATCACGCTGGATGTAACATGACGTGTTTATGTCTCCTAGGAAACTCCTTAATCACGCTGGATGTAACATGACGTGTTTGTGTCCCCTAGGAAACTCCTTAATCACGCTGGATGTAACATGACGCGTTTGTGTCCCCTAGGAAACTCCTTAATCACGCTGGATGTAACATGACGCGTTTGTGTCCCCTAGGAAACTCCTTAATCACGCTGGATGTAACATGACGCGTTTGTGTCCCCTAGGAAACTCCTTAATCACGCTGGATGTAACATGACGTGTTTGTGTCCACTAGGAAACTCCTTAATCACGCTGGATGTAACATGACGTGTTTGTGTCCCCTAGGAAACTCCTTAATCACGCTGGATGTAACATGACGTGTTTGTGTCCCCTAGGAAACTCCTTAATCACGCTGGATGTAACATGACGTGTTTGTGTCCCCTAGGAAACACCTTAATCACGCTGGATGTAACATGACGTGTTTGTGTCCCTTAGGAAACTCCTTAATCACGCTGGATGTAACATGACGTGTTTGTGTCCCCTAGGAAACTCCTTAATCACGCTGGATGTAACATGACGTGTTTGTGTCCCCTAGGAAACTTCTTAATCACGCTGGATGTAACATGACGTGTTTGTGTCCACTAGGAAACTCCTTAATCACGCTGGATGTAACATGACGTGTTTGTGTCCCCTAGGAAACTCCTTAATCACGCTGGATGTAACATGACGTGTTTGTGTCCCCTAGGAAACTCCTTAATCACGCTGGATGTAACATGACGTGTTTGTGTCCCCTAGGAAACTCCTTAATCACGCTGGATGTAACATGACGTGTTTGTGTCCCCTAGGAAACACCTTAATCACGCTGGATGTAACATGACGTGTTTGTGTCCCTTAGGAAACTCCTTAATCACGCTGGATGTAACATGACGTGTTTGTGTCCCCTAGGAAACTCCTTAATCACGCTGGATGTAACATGACGTGTTTGTGTCCCCTAGGAAACTCCTTAATCACGCTGGATGTAACATGACGTGTTTGTGTCCCCTAGGAAACTCCTTAATCACGCTGGATGTAACATGACGTGTTTGTGTCCCCTAGGAAACTCCTTAATCACGCTGGATGTAACATGACGTGTTTTTGTCCCCTAGGAAACTCCACTGCACTAGGAACTACATCCACATTCACCTGTTTGTGTCATTCATCTTGAAGGCCATCGCTGTCTTCATGAAGGATGTGGTTCTTTACCAGGTCGGAGAGCTTGACAACTGCTCCCCAGGATCCGTAAGTACACAGACCGTGTGTGTCTTTGTGTGTGTGTAAGTATGTGCGTGTGTGTGGGTGTGTGTAAGTGTGTGTGTGTAAGTGTGTGTGTGTGTGTGTGGGTGTAAGTGTGTGTGTGTGTAAGTGTGTGTGTGTGTGTGTGGGTGTGGGTGTAAGTGTGTGGGTGTGTGTAAGTGTGTGTGTGTGTAAGTGTGTGTGTGTGTAAGTGTGTGTGTGTGGGGGTGGGTGTGTGTGTGTGTGTAGGTGGGTGTGTGTAAGTGTGTGTGTGTGTGTGTGTGGGTGGGTGTAAGTGTGTGTGTGGGTGGGTGTAAGTGTGTGTGTGTGTGTGTGTAAGTGTGTGTGTGTGTATGTGTGTGTGTGTGTAAGTGTGTGTGTGTGTGTGTGTGGGTGTGTGTGTGTGTGTGTGTGTGTGTGTGTGTGTAAGTGTGTGTGTGTGTATGTGTGTGTGTGTGTAAGTATGTGTGTGTGTATGTGTGTGTGTGTGTAAGTATGTGTGTGTGTGTGTGTGTGTGTGTGTAAGTGTGTGTGTGTGTGTGGGTGGGTGTGTTAATTGTACCGACCTCAGGAGAAAGTGATTAAATAGAGAAACATCTCTGTGGTCCAACATTCTAACACCTCTTGTTGAATGTGTCTGTATTTCAAACACTTCTCAAGGTCTACTGGGTACAGCTGGTAGTGGTAAACCAAGGTCTACTGGGTACAGCTGGTAGTGGTAAACCAAGGTCTACTGGGTACAGCTGGTAGTGGTAAACCAAGGTCTACTGGGTACAGCTGGTAGTGGTAAACCAAGGTCTACTGGGTACAGCTGGTAGTGGTAAACCAAGGTCTACTGGGTACAGCTGGTAGTGGTAAACCAAGGTCTACTGGGTACAGCTGGTAGTGGTAAACAGAGTTAAGTTCATGTGTAATATGATCCCTGTCTAAACATGTGTCAGTCTCCGTAGACTCCCCCCCCTCCCCCCTCCCAATCATAATGAGAAGTGACACAGAGGGGTTGGAGTACCAGCACTACATTACACACTAGCAGTGATGTAAAGTACATTAGTAAAAATACTTTAAAGTACTACTTAAGTAGCTTTTTGGGGTATCTGTTCTTTACTTTATTATTTATATTTTTGACCTTTTACTTCACTACATTCCTAAAGAAAATAATGTACTTTTTACTCCATACATTTTCCCCTGATACCCAAAAGTACTCGTTACATTTTGGATGCTTAGCAGGACAGGAAAATGGTCTAATTCACAGACTTATCAAGAGAACATCCCTGGTCATCCCAACTGCCTCTGATCTGGCGGACTCACTAAACACATCAAGAGAACATCCCTGGTCATCCCTACTGCCTCTGATCTGGCGGACTCACTAAACACAACAAGAGAACATCCCTGGTCATCCCTACTGCCTCTGATCTGGCGGACTCACTAAACACACCTGGTCATCCCAACTGCCTCTGATCTGGTGGACTCACTAAACACATCAAGAGAACATCCCTGGTCATCCCAACTGCCTCTGATCTGGCGGACTCACTAAACACATCAAGAGAACATCCCTGGTCATCCCTACTGCCTCTGATCTGGCGGACTCACTAAACACATCAAGAGAACATCCCTGGTCATCCCAACTGCCTCTGATCTGGCGGACTCACTAAACACATCAAGAGAACATCCCTGGTCATCCCTACTGCCTCTGATCTGGCGGACTCACTAAACACATCAAGAGAACATCCCTGGTCATCCCTACTGCCTCTGATCTGGCTTTGTTTTTAATGATGAGTGTTGGAGTGTGCTCCTATCCATAAATTAAATTTAAAAAACTAGAAAATGGTGCCGTCTGGTTTTCTTAATGTAAGGAATTTGAAATTATTAATACTTTTACTTTTGATACTTAAGTATATTTAAAACCAAAAACTTTGAGACTTTTACTCAAGTAGTATTTTACTGGGTGACTTTCACTTTTACTTTAGTCTATTAAGGGATCTTTACTTTTACCCAAGTTTGAAAATTGGGTACTTTTTCCACCACTACACACTAGACTGTTCTAATGTAGTAGGACAGAGGGGTTGGAGTACAGCACTACATTACACACTAGGATGCTCCAAACGCTCCCAGTTCATGAAACCTGTGTTGTGTTGCTGTGTTTAACAAGCTACTCTACTGTTATGACAGATAATACATGTTATGTATGTATGCATGTTAGCCTTGTCACAGTTGTCCCAGGCAGTGTCAAATCAAATCAAATCAACAGCTAATCATGGCTACCCAGACTATTTGCATTTTCCAGAGGGGATAGGGCAGTGTGCAGTGCGATGGCGATTGCATCGTCTGTAGATCTATTGGGGGGGTATGCATATTGAAGTGGGTCTAGGGTGTCAGGTAAGGTAGAGGTGATATGATCCTTAACTCTCAAAGCACTTCATGGTGACAGACGTGAGTGCTACGGGGTGATAGTCATTTTGTTCAGTTACCTTTGCTTTCTTGGGTACAGGAACAATGGTGGACATCTTGAAGCAAGTGGGGACAGCAGACTGGGATAGGGAGAGATTGAATATGTCCGTAAACACTCCAGCCAGCTGGTCTGCACCTGATCTGAGGACGCGGCTAGGGATGCCGCCTGGGCCGGCAGCCTTGCGGGGGTTAACACGCTTAAATGTCTTACTCACGTCGGCCATGGAGAAGGAGAGGCCACAGTCCTTGGTAGTGGGCCTCGTCACTGGCACTGTGTTATCCTCAAAGCGGCGAAGAAGGTGTTTAGCTTGTCTGGGAGCAAGACGTCGGTGCCCGCGACGTGGCTGGTTTTCCTTTTGTAATCCGTGATTGTCTGGAGACCCTGCCACATACGTCTCGTGTCTGAGCCGTTGAATTGCGTCTCCACTTCCTGTTTGAGTTTCTGCCTATAGGAAGGGAGAAACTAAATGGAGTCGTGATCAGATTTGCCGAAGGGAGGGCAGGGGAGGGCCTTGTAGGCATCCCGAAAGTTGGAGTAGCAGTGGTCGAGTGTTTTAGCAGTGCGTGTACTACAGTCAATGTGTTGATAGAACTTCGGTAGCGTTTTCTTCAAATTTGCTTTGTTAAAATCCCCAGCTACATTAAATGGAACCAACCTAACAAATCAAATGGAAGCAACCTAACAAATCAAATGGAAGCAACCTAACAAATCAAATGGAAGCAACCTAACAAATCAAATGGAACCAACCTAACAAATCAAATGGAACCAACCTAACAAATCAAATGGAAGCAACCTAACAAATCAAATGGAACCAACCTAACAAATCAAATGGAACCAACCTAACAAATCAAATGGAACCAACCTAACAAATCAAATGGAAGCAACCTAACAAATCAAATGGAAGCAACCTAACAAATCAAATGGAACCAACCTAACAAATCAAATGGAACCAACCTAACAAATCAAATGGAAGCAACCAGAACCAAATGGAACGAAAATGTGCAAAGAAACGGTGCAAAACATTTAGCTGCGCAACAAATGATTTCACCCCAGCTTTGTGTCATGGTCAGAGGTCATTAACAGGCTTCCATCAGGGTTCACAACAAGGTTGGATTCTATTTAGAGATGGAACTATGTTCACCACGTTACTCTGGTAGAAACTCTGTTTGAAACCCAATGGCACTCTATTGCCTATATAGAGCAGTGTGTTTTACCAGGGAACCATAGGGACAGTGTCTCTCTCTAAACCACTGACACTCTGAAGTCAGAGAGGGCGCAGGGGTCAGAGTTCAGAGAGAGAGCAGGTTGTTTTAACAAGTTGGCACAGAAGCGCCTGTAGGGCCTGTGTTTGTGGATTCATTGGTTTGTTTGCATGATCACTCACTCCGTCCTGTCGTTTATTTACCCCAGAAGAGTGGGATGAGTAGAGGCAGCTGTTGCCTGGATGGGAGCTGCCGTAGTAACAGTCACCAGGTTTAGCTGCTGTAGTAACAGTCACCAGGTTGAGCTGCCGTAGTAACAATCACCAGGTTGACCTGCCGTAGTAACAGTCACCAGGTTCAGCTGCCATAGTAACAGTCACCAGGTTGACCTGCCGTAGTAACAGTCACCAGGTTCAGCTGCCATAGTAACAGTCACCAGGTTCAGCTGCTGTAGTGACAGTCACCAGTTTCAGCTGCCGTAGTGACAGTCACCAGGTTGAGCTGCTGTAGTGACAGTCACCAGGTTGAGCTGCTGTAGTAACAGTCACCAGGTTCAGCTGCTGTAGTGACAGTCACCAGGTTCAGCTGCTTTAGTAACAGTCACCAGGTTCAGCTGCCATAGTAACAATCACCAGGTTGACCTGCCGTAGTAACAGTCACCAGGTTCAGCTGCCATAGTAACAGTCACCAGGTTCAGCTGCTGTAGTGACAGTCACCAGTTTCAGCTGCCGTAGTGACAGTCACCAGGTTGAGCTGCTGTAGTGACAGTCACCAGGTTGAGCTGCTGTAGTAACAGTCACCAGGTTCAGCTGCTGTAGTAACAGTCACCAGGTTCAGCTGCTGTAGTAACAGTCACCAGGTTCAGCTGCCATAGTAACAGTCACCAGGTTGAGCTGCCGTAGTAACTGTCACCAGGTTCACATAATATAATAATAATAATAATATGCCATTTAGCAGACGCTTTTATCCAAAGCGACTTACAGTCATGCGTGCATACATTTTTGTGTATGGGTGGTCCCGGGGATCGAACCCACTACCTTGGCGTTACAAGCGCCGTGCTCTACCAGCTGAGCTACAGAGGACCACATGCCATAGTAACAGTCACCAGGTTCAGCTGCTGTAGTAACAGTCACCAGGTTGGGAGCTGCCATAGTAAAAATTGCCAGGCTGGGCTGTCATAGTAACAGTCACCAGGCTAGGAGCTGCCGTAGTGACAGTCGCCAGGCTTGGAGCTGCCGTGGTAACAGTCGCCAGGTTGAGCTGCTGTAGTAACAGTCGCCAGGTTCAGCTGCTGTAGTAACAGTCACCAGGTTCAGCTGCTGTAGTACAGTCACCAGGTTCAGCTGCCATAGTAACAGTCACCAGGTTCAGCTGCCATAGTAACAGTCACCAGGTTCAGCTGCTTTAGTAACAGTCACCAGGTTCAGCTGCTTTAGTAACAGTCACCAGGTTCAGCTGCTGTAGTACAGTCACCAGGTTCAGCTGCCATAGTAACAGTCACCAGGTTCAGCTGCTTTAGTAACAGTCACCAGGTTCAGCTGCTTTAGTAACAGTCACCAGGTTCACATGCCGTAGTAACAGTCACCAGGTTGAGCTGCCGTAGTAACAGTCACCAGATTCACATGCCGTAGTAACAGTCACCAGGTTCAGCTGCCGTAGTAACAGTCACCAGGTTCAGCTGCTGTAGTAACAGTCACCAGGTTCAGCTGCCATAGTAACAGTCACCAGGTTGAGCTGCCGTAGTAACAGTCACCAGGTTCACATGCCATAGTAACAGTCACCAGGTTCAGCTGCCGTAGTAACTGTCACCAGGTTCACATGCCGTAGTAACAGTCACCAGGTTGAGCTGCCGTAGTAACAGTCACCAGATTCACATGCCGTTGTAACAGTCACCAGGTTCAGCTGCCGTAGTAACAGTCACCAGGTTCAGCTGCTGTAGTAACAGTCACCAGGTTCAGCTGCCATAGTAACAGTCACCAGGTTGAGCTGCCATAGTAACAGTCACCAGGTTCACATGCCATAGTAACAGTCACCAGGTTCAGCTGCTTTAGTAACAGTCACCAGGTTGGGAGCTGCCATAGTAAAAATTGCCAGGCTGAGCTGTCAAAGTAACAGTCACCAGGCTAGGAGCTGCCGTAGTGACAGTCGCCAGGCTGGGAGCTGCCGTGGTAACAGTCGCCAGGTTGAGCTGCTGTAGTAACAGTCACCAGGTTCAGCTGCTGTAGTAACAGTGGCCAGGCTGAGAGCTGCTGTTGGGACAGCTGCACACAAGCCTAAGATCACCATGCACAATGCCAAGTGTTGGCTGGAGTGGTGTAAAGCTCGCCGCCATCGGACTCCGGAGCAGTTGAAACGCGTTCTCTGGAGTGATGAATCACGCTTCACCACCTGGCAGTCCGACGGACGAATCTGGGTTTGGTGGATGCCAGGAGAACGCTACCTGCCCCAATGCATAGTGCCAACTGTGAAGTTTGGTGGAGGAGGAATAATGGTCTGGGCTAGTTCCAGTGAAGGGAAATGTCAATGCTACAGCATGCAATGACATTCTAGACGATTTTGTGCTTCCAACTTTGTAGCAACAGTTTGGGGAAGGCCCTTTCCTGTTTTCAGCATAACAATGCCCCTGTGGTTTGTCGAGATCGGTGTAGAAGAACTTGACTGGCCTGCACAGAACCCTGACCTCAACCCCATCACTAATGCTCATCTTTGGGATGAACTGGAACGCCGACTGCGAGCCAGGCCTAAGTCCCTGTAGCAATGTTCCAACATCTAGTGGAAAGCCTTCCCAGAAGAGTGGAGGCTGTTATAGCAGCAAAGGGGGGACCAACTCCATATTAACGCCCATGATTTTGGAATGAGATGTTCGACGAGGAGATGTCCACATACTTTACTTATTTTAGTGTAATTCTGCTTTCAAAGTTGATAAACTTGTAACACCACTTTTGAGACAATGGCCCGTGAATGTTTTGGTACACCTATTGGAGAGCTCTTCTTTGTCTACATCCATTCAACATCGTTCACACCCTCTTAAGCCTTAGCCCCTCCCATCTCTTTAAGGATTCACAGTGTAGTAAACAACCAAAGATTTCAAGACTAAAAGTAGTGAAAGTAGTAGCATAAAGTAGTAGTAAAAATACACTGTATCTAGTCCTTGGCCTATATCCTGATCTGACTTTGGTGCAGGTCATGTTGTTCTTCACATTACCATCTCTGGTAAACACACACTCTATCAAATAAAATGTTATTCGTCACATACACAGAATACAGAAGGTGTAAACGGTACAGTGAAATGGTGACTTGCATAGTGGAGTCTTTTGTTTAGACATGTAGCCATAATCTAATTCCGCATTCAAAATAACTCGGAATTCGGAAATCTACGACTTCCGACTTCAGTGCGTTCAAAACAACTGGGAACTCGGAAAAAAAAACAAGTCAAGGTCAACCAACTCGGAATTCCAACTTGGGAACTCTGGCCTCTTTCTAGAGCTCCAACTTTCCGACCTGAAGATCACTGACGTCATGATTTGACCTCGTATTTTTCAGAGTTCCCAGTTGTTTTTAACGTGGCAATACTACGATCCATAAATCTGCAGGTAGCTAAAGCTAACCAATTAGGTTCAATGTTAGCTAGCTAGCTAACAGTATGCTTTAACTTGAAATGTATAATATCTGAAAATGTTGCTAGACTCTTACCCATATACAATGATGAACACTTCTCCCTCTCTGTCACGGATGCCATGGTTGCCCTTAGTTTGAAGATGTAATCCGGAGACAGGTGTTTTATACAACAGCCTTCTTTCTGTGTTCTCTTTTTGGACTCTCGCCGCATTTGCCAATCATCTCTCTGCTTCCACCTGGCATTCCACTGATTTCAAAACTCGGTCAACTTCTTCAGTGACAATGACACCGTTTCTTCCCCACCTTTGTCATCAGAAGACTCTGCAATGTCTGGTTCAATTAAAATGTTTTTACCTAAATCAGGAATTTCCTCATTATTTGATTCAGAGTCAGAGTCAGAGAGAGTCAGCATGGCACGGTCATCCTCCAGAAAGTAGTCCATCACAACTTTTTCCCACTGATCTTTGTCAACAGCGCCTGTTAACTTCAGGGCAGCAATGTTGAAAGCAGTAGCAACAGTTTTTCAGTTCTCCATGATACTGTATCTTTAAAAAAAAGGCTGCGGTAAAAAGGATTATTCACATATATGAGCCTAGTTGATTTAGCCACGGAACCTTCCAGCTAGCCATGATGGGCGGAGATAATGGTTGGACTGGACATGCCGAGAGATTCGTCTGGTTCAATGAAAATGTTTTAGTCTTGAAGCATGCTACATGGAAAGGATTATCAACACATACTGAGCAGCTCACGTTATAGATAGAAGCATGCTACATGGCAGATCAATCCAAAACTAATCTTTCGGCATGTCCAGCCCATCAATTATCTCAGCCAATCATGGCTAGCTGGAAGGTTCCTGTATTTTTCCATGGCTAAACCAACTAGGCTCGTAATTTAACAATTGTATTTGTATTTACAGATGGCATACAAGTTTGTTATTAAGGCACATGGAAGTTAACATGTTCTAGAAGGCATTTCTGCAACAAAATTATTTTTGATTTTTTACAAATGTAATGCCTCTCCTTGAAGTAGTGACGTGTGACATACGCTGAGTTTCTTGAAACATCACAAATAGGATACCAGTGGCTGACTGCTGCTACCAGTGTGACTGACTGCTGGTACCAGTGTGGCTGACTGCTGGTACCAGTGTGGCTCACTTGGCAGCTCGCGGCTGTGCTTCCCTTTATAGTCTGTAATAGTTTTCGAGCCCTGCCACATCCAACGAGCGTCTGAGCCGGTGTAGTACGATTCGATCTTAGTCCTGTATTGACGCTTTGCCTGTTTGATGGTTCATCTGAGGGCATAGCAGGATTTCTTATAAGCTTCCGGGTTAGAGTCCCGCTCCTTGAAAGCTGCAGCTCTACCCTTTAGCTCAGTGCGGATGTTACCTGTAATCCATGGCTTCTGGTTGGGGAATGTACAGTGGGGAGAACAAGTATTTGATACACTGCCAATTTTGCAGGTCTTCCTACTTACAAAGCATGTAGAGGTCGGTAATTTTTATCATAGGTACACTTCAACTGTGAGAGACGGAATCTAAAACAAAAATCCAGACAATTTTACATCATTTAGCAGACGCTCTTATCCAGAGCGACTTACAGGAGCAATTAGGGTTAAGTGCCTGGCTCAAGGGCACAGACAGATTTTTCACTTAGTCGGCTTGGGGATTAGAACCAGCGACCTCTCGGTTACTGGCACAATGCTCTTAACCACTAAGCTACCAGCCGCCGGTATGACGGCTGCGTGGTCCCATGGTGTTTATACTCAGGCACTATTGTTTGAACATTTACATTTTAGCAGACGCTCTTATCCAGAGCAACTTACAGTTAGTGAGTGCATACATTATTTTGTTTTTTTACTGGCCCCCCATGGGAATCGAAGCCACAACCCTGGCATTACAAACGCCATCCCTGCCGGCCAAACCCTCCCCTACCTTGGACGACGCTGGGCCAATTGTGCGCCGCCCCATGTCTCCCGGTCGCGGCCGGCTACGACAGGGCCTGGATTCGAACCAGGATCTCTAGTGGCACAGTTAGCACTGCGATGCAGTGCCTTAGACCACTGCGCCACTCGGGAGGTTACATTGTATGATTTTTAAGTAATTAAGTTGCATTTTATTGCATGACATAAGTATTTGATCACCTACCAACCAGTAAGAATTCCGGCTCTCACAGACCTGTTAGTTTTTCTTTAAGAAGCCCTCCTGTTCTCCACTCATTACCTGTATTAACTGCACCTGTTTGAACTCGTTACCTGTATAAAAAACACCTGTCCACACACTCAATCAAACAGACTCCAACCTCTCCACAATGGCCAAGACCAGAGAGCTGTGTAAGGACATCAGGGATAAAATTGTAGACCGGCACAAGACTGGGATGGGCTACAGGACAATAGGCAAGCAGCTTGGTGAGAAGGCAACAACTGTTGGCGCAATTATTAGAAAATGGAAGAAGTTCAAGATGACGGTCAATCATCCTTGGCCTGGGGCTCTATGGAAGATCTCACCCCGTGGGGCATCAATGATCATGAGGAAGGTGAGGGATCAGCCCAGAACTACACAGCAGGACCTGGTCAATGCCCTGAAGAGAGCTGGGACCACAGTCTCAAAGAAAACCATTAGCAACACACTACGCCGTCATGGATTAAAATCCTGCAGCGCACGCAAGGTCCCCCTGCTCAAGCCAGCGCATGTCCAGGCCCGTCTGAAGTTTGCCAATGACCATCTGGATGATCCAGAGGAGGAATGGGAGAAGGTCATGTGGTCTGATGAGACAGAAATAGAGCTTTTTGGTCTAAACTCTACTCGCCGGGTTTGGAGGAAGAAGAAGGATGAGTACAACCCCAAGAACACCATCCCAACCGTGAAGCATGGAGGTGGAAACATCATTCTTTGGGGATGCTTTTCTGCAAAGGGGACAGGACGACTGCACCGTATTGAGGGGAGGATGGATGGGGCCATGTATTGCGAGATCTTGGCCAACAACCTCCTTCCCTCAGTAAGAGCATTGAAGATGGGTCGTGGCTGGGTCTTCCGGCATGACAACGACCCGAAACACACAGCCAGGGCAACTAAGGAGTGGCTCCGTAAGAAGCATCTCAAGGTCCTGGAGTGGCCTAGCCAGTCTCCAGACCTGAACCCAATAGAAAATCTTTGGAGAGAGCTGAAAGTCCGTATTGCCCAGCGACAGCCCCGAACCCTGAAGGATCTGGAGAAGGTCTGTATGGAGGAGTGGGCCAAAATCCCTGCTGCAGTGTGTGCAAACCTGGTCAAGACCTACAGGAAACGTATGATCTCTGTAATTGCAAACAAAGGTTTCTGTACCAAATATTAAGTTCTGCTTTTCTGATGTATCAAATACTCTTATGTCATGCAATAAAATGCAAATGATTTACTTAAAAATCATACAATGTGATTTTCTGGATTTTTGTTTTAGATTCCGTCTCTCACAGTTAAATAAATAAAATATAAATAATTGGTCATTTAGTAGACGCTCTTATCCAGAGCGACTTACAGGAGCAATTAGGGTTAAGTGCCTTGCTCAAGGGCACATCGACAGATTTTTCACCTAGTCGGCTCGGGGATTAGAACCAGCGACCTTTCGGTTACTGGCACAACGCTCTTAACCACTAAGCTACCTGCCGCCCTTAAAGTGTACATATGATAAAAATTACAGACCTCTACATGCTTTGTAAGTAGGAAAACCTGCAAAATCAGCAGTGTATCAAATGCTTGTTCTCTCCACTGTACGTACAGTCACTGTGGGGACGACGTCATCGATGCACTTACTGATGAAGCAAGTGACTGATGTGGTGTACTCCTCAATGCCATCGGAAGAATCCCAGAACATAGTTCAGTCTGTGCTAGGAAAACAGTCCTGTAGCTTAGCATCTGCTTCACCACTTTTGTGTAAGGACATCAGGGATCAAATCAGGAGGATAGAATTATCGTCAGATTTGCCAAATGGACGGCGAGGGAGAGCTTTGTACGCGTCTCTGTGTGTGGAGTAAAGGTGATCTAGAGTTTTTTTCCCCTCTGGTTGCACATTTAACATGCTGGTAGAAATTAGGTAGAACGGATTTAAGTTTCCCTGCATTAAAGTCCGTGGCCACTAGGAACGCTGCCTCTGGATGAGCATTTTCCTGTTTGCTAATGGCCTTATACAGCTCATTGAGTGTGGTCTTAGTGCCAGCATCGGTTTGTGGTGGTAAATAGACAGCTACGAAAAAAATTGATGAAAACTCTCTTGGTAGATAGTGTGGTGTACAGCTTATCATGAGATACTCTACCTCAGGCGAGCAAAACCTTGAGACTTCCTTAGATATCGTGCACCAGCTGTTGTTTACAAACACACATAGGCCGCCACCCCTTGTCTTACCAGAGGCTGCTGTTCTATCCTGCCGATATAGTGTATAACTCGCCAGATGTATGTTATTAATGTCTTCGTTCAGCCACGACTCGGTGAAACATAAGATATTACAGTTTTTAATGTCCCTTTGGTAGGATATACGTGCTTGTAGTTCGTTCACTTTATTATCAAGCGGTTGTAAATTGGCCAATAGTATCGATGGCAAAGGCAGATTAGCCCCTCGTCGCCGGCTCCTTACCAGGCACCCTGATCTCCTTCCACAATATCTCCTTGAGGGCCCTGTCGGGTGTCTGGAGCAAGTCCCTCTCGTCCGACTCATTGAAGAAAAATTATTCGTCCAGTAATCGCTGTTCTGATGTCCAGAAGCTTTTTTCGGTCATAAGAGACGGTAGCAGCAACATTACGTACAAAATAAGTTACAAACATTGCAAAAAAAACTAACAAAATAGCACGGTTGGTTAAGAGTCCATAAAATGGCAGCCATCACCTCCGGCTTCATCTTCTGCACTGAACCAGTCGTACGCGGTGTGACCATGTTTCATGACTTCTAATAACTTCCCTCCTGAATGAAGGGTTCTATTTATTAGTGGCATGTGTGTTAACCATCAGAAGAGTGTTTTGAGAGATTCCCTTCCACGTGCTGCAATCTGAGTGACTACTAACTCCTGAGTGACTACTAACTCCTGTGTCGCAGTTGGACTTGTTAGGTCTCTAACCTTCTTACTGAGTGGCTGGACTGCCTGTTGCTGGCATTGGTACTGGTAGCCAAGGGGACCAGTTATCCTATCGATCTATTCTGAAGTGTTATCCTACCAGAATACATGATTAGAGCATTTTACTAGTTGCTTTGTAGTTGTTGTTCCCCAAGGGGTTCCTCCTGTTCCCCAAGGGGTTCCTCCTGTTCCCCCAAGGGGTTCTTTCGATAGGTACCCCTTGTGGATTACTGTGTTGCAGTTAACGTTCGGAGATGACAGTGTGGTCAGTGGAGATTTTCCAATCCATCAGTGGGATCAAACGATCCATCAAGTCCGAGTAGCAGGGGTTCACTTTCAAGGCAGGAACGTAGCGATCAAATCAAATCAAATCAAATCAAATGTATTGGTCACATGCGCCGAATACAACAGGTGCAGACATTACAGTGAAATGCTTACTTACAGCCCTTAACCAACAGTGCGTTTATTTTTAACAAAGAAAGTAAAAATAAAACAACAACAAAAAAAGTGTTGAGAAAAAAAGAGCAGAAGTAAAATAAAATAACAGTAGGGAGGCTATATATACAGGGGGGTACCGGTGCAGAGTCAATGTGCGGGGGCACCGGCTAGTTGAGGTAGTTGAAGTAATATGTACATGTGGGTAGAGTTAAAGTGACTATGCATAAATAATTAACAGAGTAGCAGCAGCGTAAAAAGGATGGGGTGGGGGGGCAGTGCAAATAGTCCGGGTAGCCATGATTAGCTGTTCAGGAGTCTTATGGCTTGGGGGTAGAAGCTGTTGAGAAGTCTTTTGGACCTAGACTTGGCACTCCGGTACCGCTTGCCGTGCGGTAGCAGAGAGAACAGTCTATGACTAGGGTGGCAGGAGTCTTTGACAATTTTGAGGGCCTTCCTCTGACACCGCCTGGTATAGAGGTCCTGGATGGCAGGAAGCTTGGCACCAGTGATGTACTGGGCCGTACGCACTACCCTCTGTAGTGCCTTGCGGTCGGAGGCCAAGCAGTTGCCATACCAGGCGGTGATGCAACCAGTCAGGATGCTCTCGATGGTGCAGCTGTAGAATTTTTTGAGGATCTGAGGACCCATGCCAAATCTTTTCAGTCTCCTGAGGGGGAATAGGCTTTGTCGTGCCCTCTTCACGACTGTCTTGGTGTGTTTGGACCATGATAGTTGGTTGGTGATGTGGACACCAAGGAACTTGAAGCTCTCAACCTGTTCCACTACAGCCCCGTCGATGAGAATGGGGGCGTGCTCAGTCCTCTTTTTTTTCCTGTAGTCCACAATCATCTCCTTTGTCTTGGTCACGTTGAGGGAGAGGTTGTTGTCCTGGCACCACACGGCCAGGTCTCTGACCTCCTCCCTATAGGCTGTCTCATCGTTGTCGGTGATCAGGCCTACCACTGTTGTGTCATCGGCAAACTTAATGATGGTGTTGGAGTCGTGCCTGGCCATGCAGTCATGGGTGAACAGAGAGTACAGGAGGGGACTGAGCACGCACCCCTGAGGGGCCCCCGTGTTGAGGATCAGTGTGGCAGATGTGTTGTTACCTACCCTTACCACCTGGGGGCGGCCCGTCAGGAAGTCCAGGATCCAGTTGCAGAGGGAGGTGTTTAGTCCCAGGATTCTTAGCTTAGTGATGAGCTTAGAGGGCACTATGATGTTGAATGCTGAGCTGTAGTCAATGAAAAGCATTCTCACGTAGGTGTTCCTCTTGTCCAGGTGGGAAAGGGCAGTGTGGAGTGCAATCATTGCATCATCTGTGGATCTGTTGGGGCGGTATGCAAATTGGAGTGGGTCTAGGGTTTCTGGGATAATGCTGTTGATGTGAGCCATGACCAGCCTTTCAAAGCACTTCATGGCTACAGACGTCAGTGCTACGGGTCGGTAGTCATTTAGGCAGGTCATCTTAGAGTCCTTGGGCACGGGGACTATGGTGGTCTGCTTGAAACATGTTGGTATTACAGACTCAGTCAGGGACATGTTGAAAATGTCAGTGAAGACACTTGCCAGTTGGTCAGCACATGCTCGGAGTACATGTCCTGGTAATCCATCTGGCCCTGCGGCCTTGTGAATGTTGACCTGCTTAAAAGTCTTACTCACATCGGCTACAGAGAGCGTGATCACATAGTCATCCAGAACAGCTGGTGCTCTCATGCATGCTTCAGTGTTGCTTGCCTCGAAGCGAGCATAGAAGTGGTTTAGCTCGTCTGGTAGGCTTGTGTCACTGGGCAGCTCGCGGCTGTGCTTCCGTTTGTAGTCTGTAATAGTTTTCCAGCCCTGCCACATCCGACGAGCGTCAGAGCCAGTGTAGTACAATTCAATCTTAGTCCTGTATTGACTCTTTGCCTGTTTGATGGTTCGTCGGAGGGCATAGCGGGATTTCTTATAAGTGTCCGGGTTAAAGTCCCGTTCCTTGAAAGCGGCAGCTCTACCCTTTAGCTCAGTGCGGATGTTTCCTGTAATCCATGGCTTCTGGTTGGGGTATGTACGTACGGTCACTGTGGGGACGACATCATCGATGCACTTATTGATGAAGCCAGTGACTGATGTGGTGTACTCCTCAATGCTGTCTGAAGAATCCCGGAACATGTTCCAGTCTGTGCTAGCAAAACAGTCCTGTAGCTTAGCATCTGCGTCATCTGACCACTTTTTTATTAACCGAGTCACTGGTGCTTCCTGCTTTAGTTTTTGCTGATAAGCAGGAATCAGGAGGATAGAGTTATGGTCAGATTTGCCAAATGGAGGGCGAGGGAGAGCTTTGTATGCGTCTCTGTGTGTGGAGTAAAGGTGGTCTAGAGGTTTTTTTCCTCTGGTTGCACATTTAACATGCTGGTAGAAATGAGGTAGAACGGATTTAAGTTTCCCTGCATTAAAGTCCCTGGCCACTAGGAGCGCTGCATCTGGATGAGCGTTTTCCTGTTGATTTATGGCCTTGTACAACTCATTCAGTGCAATCTCAATGCCAGCATTGGTTTGTGGTGGTAAATAGACAGCTATGAAAAATATAGATGAAAACTCTCTTGGTAAATAGTGTGGTCTACAGCTTATCATAAGATACTCTACCTCAGGCGAGCAAAACCTCGAGACTTCCTTAGTATTTGATTTTGTGCACCAGCTGTTGTTTACAAATATACACAGACTGCCACCCCTTGTCTTACCGGAGTCAGCCGTTCTATCCTGCCGATGTAGCGTATAGCCCGCTAGCTGTATGTTATCCATGTCGTCGTTCAGCCACGACTCGGTGAAACATAAGATATTACAGTTTTTAATGTCCCGTTGGTAGGATAACCGTAATCTTAGGTCATCCAATTTGTTATCCAATGATTGAAGATTGGCTAATAGGATTGATGGAAGAGGCAGTTTACTCGCTCGCCGTCGGATCCTTACAAGGCACCCCGATCTACGTCCACGATATCTCTGTTTCTTCCTCACGCGAATGACGGGGATTTGGGCCTTGTCGGGTGTCTGTATGATATCCTTCGCGGCCGCCTCGTTGAAGAAAAAATCTTCGTCCAATATGAGGTGAGTAATCGCTGTCCTGATATCCAGAAGCTCTTTTTGGTTATAAGAGACGATGGCAGAAACATTATGTACAAAATAAATTACAAATAACGCGGAAAAACACACATAATAGTACAAATGGTTAGAGGGCTGTAAAACGGTAGCCATCTTCTCCGGCGCTGTTCAGGTTGATTGTAGCGGTAGTCGTTTCGCTGGTGGCATACTTTACAGTTATTTTAACTGCGGCGGGTATTGGTATCGTGGTTTTGTGGTAGAAACTGTTGTTGTGTGTCATCACTCAACGCTTCAATACCTGCTAATGCACATTCTAACTGGAGTGACACAGTAAAGTCTTCACTATGTGTCTTCTGCTCCTGTTCAATCTTCAATCACGAGATTACAGCGTGCCTCAAAAGCTGTGTTCGCAAGTTTTCTGAGGTCTGAGATTGGCAAACCAACGTGTAGGACCCAAGTAGGTAATGAAGGATACATTTGTTTGAATGGTAACAGCTCTTCCATTCCTGTTTCAGTGAGTAGGCTAAAGCTGAACGAAGCCTATGATAGTAAGCTGAACGAAGCCTATAATAGTAAGCTGAACGAAGCCTATGATAGTAAGCTGAACGAAGCCTATAATAGTAAGCTGAACGAAGCCTATGATAGTAAGCTGAACGAAGCCTATGATAGTAAGCTGAACGAAGCCTATGATATTGAGCTTGTGGGTGTTCATTCCGAGCTTGTTTGACAGTGTTAGCCAGCGAGCTGTCGTGTTTGCGAGTCGCAGAACCACTGAATTCTATTTTCAAAGACGTTGCAAGTTTAGCGTTATCGTTTTGCACGTGTTGCTGTTTTAGACGAATGAACCTTGTCACGTGTCTATTCGATGTTCGCTTCAACAGGTAAAGCCTGTCAGAATCCGTAGCTTCAACAGGTAAAGCCTGTCAGAATTCGTAGCTTCAACAGGTAAAGCCTGTCAGAACCCGTAGCTTCAACAGGTAAAGCCTGTCAGAACCCGTAGCTTCAACAGGTAAAGCCTGTCAGAACTGGTAGCTTCAACAGGTAAAGCCTGTCAGAATCCATAGTGTTCGGGTAGCCATTCAAGGCGTACTCTATGTCTGCTAGGAACGTCTCAGTGTCATTTGGCTTACCTGGAACGGGGTCAAAGTTGCCGAATTTTTGACGAGTTTGTCAAGGCGTTCCGTGCCAAGTGCGCAGAGAGGGTTGGCTTCATCCTGTGGGGAATTGTGGGCCGAAAGGCCAAGAGGAGAAACCAAGCTTTGGCTTTGTTGGCAAGGAGGCGCCATATTACTCTGTGCTGATGGAGGAGAAGACTGAGGGACACCTGAGAGAGGCAACGTCTGAAACCTTCTGTCATCTTCACTCCTTTGTGTACCGAGCTCCGGTTGCGAGCTTGGTTGCTTGATGCTGTAGCGCGTGACTGTTCTGGAATTCCTGCAGATGGTACCTAAGGTTTTTTTTTATTCTTGTTATTCCGCTGCATAGCAGAGTCCACTTGAGCGCTTAGAGTACTTATTTTAGACACATGAGTGTCGCACTTGCTCCATTCAGCCTCATACTTAGCTGTCACGGTTTGCAGGTAGAGGTCTTAAGAGTGTAGCGAGAGATTCAGTGATGACATTTCCTCCGCTTGCTTAGAAATCAATATTTCCATCTTCATCACCTGGGTTCTCTCATCATTTATTTGGTCGGCGACTTCAATGACTTTTGCTGATTTGTCATCCAACTTGGTCATTGTGTTCATTAACTGATCGTCTTTGGTCTGCAGCATTTGGACTAGACCATCATTGCTTTGAGGAACGTTCATCAAAACTGCACGCATGTTATCAAATTGCGCGCTCCTGTTTGTAGATAACTTGTCCGATTTATGTAGTTTAGCATGGACCTCGTCGTATTTAGTTTTGGCTAAATCGAGTTGTTCCTGTAGAATATGTATTTGTTGAAGAGTTTGTGCTCGTTCATCATCATAAGTTTTTGCAATTACTTTTAATTTTTCCTTTTTCAAACGCAGTTCGTCGGCTAGCAGAATGTTTTCCTCATCTGCTTTTGTCATTAGTTTCCCGGTTCTCTCCACCTGTCCCTTCATATCAACCAGTTCTTGCTCATGCTTATGCTGAGGTACTGGAGAGATGCCAATTTCTGATGGCCATACATCAGGGCTAAACTGGAGAGAACCTTTACAAGGCTTGCGCCCAATGGTTGATTTTGTTTTGTTTGTCGCAATTACAGCTGTTTTTCTGCTAATGGCATAGTCAGGGTTTGTATCGCTGCTGAGATCAGCGATCAATCCTTTTATGGGTGAGGGAATGGGGACCACCCCCTCTGATAGCTTATTATTTAAACTTTTTTTCAAAGTTTGGTTTTGAGTCGTTGGAAGCTGCAAAAATGATTTGAATCTATTTATAGACGTTAATGGACCATCAATACTGGATCAGTATTGTGGGAGGTGGACTTGAATGAATTTGCAAAAGCAAATTTAATTGATTAATCAGACCTGTATAGGCTATCTGGGAATTAAACTAATTAACCTGAAGGCATCGCTGTATCTAAGTTAATGTGGAAAAGTTTAAAATGTCTCGTTGGTTGGAAAAATGTAATGGTCCTTATCCAAATGATCAACCTGAAAAAGGTTTGTTTGGCAATTTAACTTCCTTGTTAAATTGAATGAGACAATGACATCCAATCAGTTGAGATTGGATATCGTTGTCTCATTCCCGCTAAGGCGGGACTTCCGTCATTACTGGATCAGTACTGTGGGAGTTGGCTCCAATGAACTTCCAAAAGCAAATTTAATTGATTAATCAATGTTAATGATTAATTATACCTGTATAAGCTTATCTGGAAATTAAACATTAATTAACCTGAAAGAGTTGCTGTATCTAGGTTAATGTGGAAAAGTTGAAAATGTCTCTTTGGTTGAAAACAAATCAATTTGGACCTTATCCAAATGATCAACCTGAAAAGGTTTGTTCGGCAATTTAATTTAATTAAACTCTTAGAAGATATATACAGTACCAGTCAAAAGTTTGGACACACCTACTCATTCAACGTTTTTTCTTTATTTTTAATATTTTCTATATTTTAGAATAATAGTGAAGACATACAGTATCAGTCCACCTGACAGAGATTCTGTTTGGTCAGACCAACGTTGAACAGTCCTTACCACAGTTGGTTCCTGTTTAAGTTTCTGCCTATAGGTGGCAAAGAGCAGAATGGAGGTGTGATCTGATTTGCCAAAGGGAGGGCCTAATAGCCATACAAAAGGGAGAGTAGCAATGATCCAGATCCATGATGCGCGTGTAGCACAGGATATGTGTTGATAGAATTGCGGTAGCAGTTTCCTCAAATGTTCTTTTAAGTACCCAGCTAAAATGAATAGGCCTCAGTATGTGCAGATTCTAGTTTGCACATAGTCCAGTGTGGATTGATACCGTATATCTCTGCCAGGTGGACTGATACTGTATATCTCTGCCATGTGGACTGATACCGTATATCTCTTTGTGTTGTCAGGTGGACTGATACCGTATATCTCTCTGTGTTGTCAGGTGGACTGATACCGTATATCTCTCTGTGTTGTCAGATGGACTGATACCGTATATCTCTCTGTGTTGTCAGATGGACTGATACCGTATATCTCTCTGTGTTGTCAGGTGGACTGATACCGTATATCTCTCTGTGTTGTCAGGTGGACTGATACCGTATATCTCTCTGTGTTGTCATGTCAGGTGGACTGATACCGTATATCTCTCTGTGTTGTCAGGTGGACTGATACCGTATATCTCTCTGTGGTGTCAGGTGGACTGATACCGTATATCTCTCTGTGTTGTCAGGTGGACTGATACCGTATATCTCTCTGTGTTGTCAGGTGGACTGATACCGTATATCTCTCTGTGTTGTCAGGTGGACTGATACCGTATATCTCTCTGTGTTGTCAGGTGGACTGATACCGTATATCTCTTTGTGTTTTCAGGTGGGCTGCAAGGCGGTGATGGTCTTCTTCCAGTACTGTATAATGGCCAGCTTCTTCTGGCTGCTGGTGGAAGGCCTGTATCTCCATGCCCTATTGGCCGTTTCCTTCTTCTCTGAGAGAAATTACTTCTGGTGCTACATTCTGATTGGCTGGGGTGAGTGTGTCTGTGTGTCTGTCTGTCTGATTGGCTTGGATAAGTGTGTGTGTCTGTCTGATTGGCTGGTGGTGAGTTTGCCTGTCTGTCTGATTGGCTGGTGGTGAGTTTGCCTGTCTGTCTGATTGGGGTAAGTGTGTCTGTCTGTTTGTCTGCCTGTCTGTCTTTCTGATTGGCTGGTGGTGAGTTTGTTTGTCTGCCTGTCTGTCTTTCTGATTGGCTGGTGGTGAGTTTGTTTGTCTGCCTGTCTGTCTGTCTGATTGGCTTGTGTCTGTCTATATTCTGGAGTTGGCTGGTCCAGGCATTGATTGGTTGTGTGCTTTTCTCCTGCAGGAGGGCCGACCATCTTCATCACAGCTTGGGGTGTTGCCAAGGCCTACTATAATGACGTGGGGTAAGAAAAGCCACACAGTAATGTTCTCAGTAATGTTCTCAGTAATGTTCTCAGTTATGTTCTCAGTAATGTTCTCGCACAGTAATTCTCCTTCTAGAACACAGTATATGACTCATGGCACGTTCAGCTCTAATGGTCTCTGATGGATATATTGAAATAGTAGTCTACTTTAAACAGCCAGAAGAGGACTGGCCCCTCAGAGCCTTTCTCCTAGCCACCTTCTGCATTGCTTGCTGTTTGGGGTTTTAGGCTGGGTTTCTGGATAAGCAATGTGACAACTGCAATTGTAAAAAGGGCTTTATTTAATACATTTAATTGATATACGGTCATGACCGAAATGATCCCTTGATTAAGATGAGCAAAAAGACTGTATAAAATAAAGAATTGTAACGTATACGCAGGGAGTCAGGAAGCAGGTGAGTTTAATAATAATAAACATGAAAATAATACACAACAGGAAAAGCGTACTGAATGTAACCAAAACCAATACTGCCTGATGAGTGCCTTCGGAAAGTATTCAGACCCGTTGACTTTTCCACATTTTGTTAAGTTGCAGCCTTATTCTAAAATTGATTAAATTGTTTTTTCCCTTAACAATCTACTCACAATACCCCATAATGACAAAGCAAAAACAGGTTTTTATAAATATTTGCTAATTTATTAAAAATGTAAAACTGAAATATTACATTTTCATAAATATTCAGACCCTTTACTCAGTACTTTGTTGACGTATCTTTGGCAGCGATTACAGCCTCGAGTCTTCTTGGGTATGACGCTACAAGCTTGGCACACCTGTATTTGGGGAGTTTCTCCCATTCTTCTCTGCAGATCCTCTCAAGCTCTGTCAGGTTGGATGGGGAGCGTCGCTGCACAGCAATTGTCAGGTCTCTCCAGAGATGTTAGATCGGGTTCAAGTCCGGGCTCTGGCTGGGTCACTCAAGGACATTCAGAGACTTGTCCCGAAGCCACTCCTGCGTTGTCTTGGCTGTGCACTTAGGGTTGTTGTTCTGTTTGAAGGTGAACCTTCGCCCTAGTGAGAGGTCCTGAGTGCTCCGGAGCAGGTTTTCATCAAAGATATCTTTGCACATTGCTCCGTTCATCTTTGCCTCGATCCTCCCAGTCTCTGCCGCTGAAAAACATCCCCACAGCATGATGCTGCCACCACCATGCTTCACCGTAGGGATGGTGCCAGGTTTCCTCCAGACGTGACGCTTGGCATTCAGGCCAAAGAGTTCAATCTTGGTTTCATCAGACCAGAGAATCTTGTTTCTCATGGTCTGAGAGTCTTTTTGTTCCTTTTGGCAAACTCCAAGCAGGCTGTCATGTGCCTTTTACTGAGGAGTGGCTTCTGTCTGGACACTCTACCATAAAGGCCAGGGCGGCAGGTAGCTTAGTGGGTAAGAGCGTTGTGCCAGTAACCGAAAGGTCGCTGGTTCTAATCCCCAAGCCGACTAGGTGAAAAATCTGTTGATGTGCCCTTGAGCAAGGCACTTAACCCTAATTGCTCCTGTAAGTCGTTCTGGATAAGGGCGTCTGCTAAATAAAAACAATAAAAAAAAGGCCTGATTGGTGGAGTGCTGCAGAGATGGTTGTCCTTCTGGAAGGTTCTCCCACCTCCACAAAGGAACTCTGTCAGAGTCACCATCTGGTTCTTGGTCACCTCCCTGACCAAGGCCCTTCTCCCCTGATTACTAAGTTTGGCCGGCCGGCCAGCTCTAGGAAGAGTCTTGGTGGTTCCAAACGTATTACATTTAAGAATGATGGAGGCCACTGTGTTCTTGAGGACCTTCAATGCTGCAGACATTTTTTGGTACCTTTCCCCAGATCTGTGCCTCGACACAATCCTGTCTCGGAGCTCTACAGACAAGTCCTTTGACCTCATGGCTTGGTTTTATATAGACAGGTGTGTACCTTTCCAAATCATGCCCAATCAAGTTGTAGAAACATCTCAAGGATGATCAATGGAAACAGGATGCATGTATTTCTGTTTTTTTATTTTTAATACATTTGCAACAAAACAAATTACCTGTTTTCACTTTGACATTAAGGTGTATTGTGTGTAGATTGCTGAGAAAAAAAAACATATTTAATCTATTTTAGAATAAGACTGTAAAGTAACAAAATGTGGAAAAAGTCAAGGTGTCTGAATACTTTCCGAAGGCACTGTAAATGAAGGGAGAGTAAGCAGGGTGGTGATGAAGTCCAGGTGTGCTTAACATTGGGGAGCAGGTGATGGTTGCCAGGTGTGCACAATGTGGGTTGCCAGGACCGGTGGTTAGTAGACCGGCGACATCGAGGGACGAAGCAGGCATGAAACTACCCCCCAAGAGCGCTCCTCAGGACCATACCCCTCCCAGTCCACCAGGTACTGGAGCCGACCCCCACGACATTGGGAGTCCAGGAGGGACCTAACAGCATAGGCGGGGGTCCAGGAGATGTCCTCGCGGGGGCTTAGCTTCTGGCAGGGCAGGTGGAGCGGGAGTTTTCCTGCCAGACGCGATGGAACACAAGATGGAGCGGTAGCGGTTCTTCGGATCCTTCTGACGGCGGAACTACTCGTCAACTGCAGGGTCCTCGGTCTGGCTCGGAGTCCACAGGGCCGGCTGATATCCCAAGATGCACTGGAAGGGAGTCATCCCAGTGGAGGAGTGACGAAGTGAGTTATGGGCCTATTCCACCCAAGGAAGGAACCGGGCCGGGACCCAGATGGCCGGGACCCAGATGGCCGGGACCCAGATGGCCGGTACCCAGATGGCCGGGACCCAGATGGCCGGGACCCAGATGGCCGGGACCCAGATGGCCGGTACCCAGATGGCCGGGACCCAGATGGCCGGGACCCAGATGGCAGGGACCCAGATGGCCGGGACCCAGATGGCTGGGACCCAGATGTGAGGCTGACCGTGGCCCCCAGCGTCTCCATAAAGGCTTTCCAGACCTGCAACGTGAATTGGGGACCACGGTCGGAAACGATGTCCTCCAGAAGGAATCTTCTGCTGCTTCCATAATTTCAGAGGCAGTATTCCGTAACGTATACTCAGGAAGAAGGTGAGTTTAATAATAATAAACATGAAGAAAATACAAAGAGCAGTATGCTGAATATAACCAAAACCAATACAGCCTGACGACTGAGGCTGCTGAGGGCTATATGAAGGGAGAGAAATCAGGGTGGTGATGAAGTCCAGATGTGTTTAACGATGGGGAGCAGGTGTGCTCTATGATGGTTACCAGGTGTACGCAATGTGGGATGCCAGGACCAGTGGTTAGTTGTTTAACACTTTTTTGGTTACTACTGTCCAAACTTTTGACTGGTACTGTATGTAATACTATATTTGATATAATCAATCTATATGTTACCAGGTGTTGTGGTATATGTAATAACATATGCAATATAATTATCTATATGTTACCAGGTGCTGTAATATATGTAAAAATATATACAGTGGGGGAAAAAAGTATTTAGTCAGCCACCAATTGTGCAAGTTCTCCCACTTAAAAAGATGAGAGAGGCCTGTAATTTTCATCATAGGTACACGTCAACTATGACAGACAAATTGAGATTTTTTTTCTCCAGAAAATCACATTGTAGGATTTTTTATGAATTGATTTGCAAATTATGGTGGAAAATAAGTATTTGGTCACCTACAAACAAGCAAGATTTCTGGCTCTCACAGACCTGTAACTTCTTCTTTAAGAGGCTCCTCTGTCCTCCACTCATTACCTGTATTAATGGCACATGTTTGAACTTGTTATCAGTATAAAAGACACCTGTCCACAACCTCAAACAGTCACACTCCAAACTCCACTATGGCCAAGACCAAAGAGCTGTCAAAGGACACCAGAAAAAAAATTGTAGACCTGCACCAGGCTGGGAAGACTGAATCTACAATAGGTAAGCAGCTTGGTTTGAAGAAATCAATTGTGGGAGCAATTATTAGGAAATGGAAGACATACAAGACCACTGATAATCTCCCTCGATCTGGGGCTCCACGCAAGATCTCACCCCGTGGGGTCAAAATGATCACAAGAACGGTGAGCAAAAATCCCAGAACTACACTACATGGGGGGACCTAGTGAATGACCTGCAGAGAGCTGGGACCAAAGTAACAAAGCCTACCATCAGTAACACACTACGCCGCCAGGGACTCAAATCCTGCAGTGCCAGACGTGTCCCCCTGCTTAAGCCAGTACATGTCCAGGCCCGTCTGAAGTTTGCTAGAGTGCATTTGGATGATCCAGAAGAGGATTGGAAGACTATCATATGGTCAGATGAAACCAAAATATAACTTTTTGGTAAAAACTCAACTCGTCGTGTTTGGAGGACAAAGAATGCTGAGTTGCATCCAAAGATCACCATACCTACTGTGAAGCATGGGGGTGGAAACATCATGCTTTGGGGCTGTTTTTCTGCAAAGGGACCAGGACGACTGATCCGTGTAAAGGAAAGAATGAATGGGGCCATGTATCGTGAGATTTTGAGTGAAAACCTCCTTCCATCAGCAAGGGCATTGAAGATGAAACGTGGCTGGGTCTTTCAGCACATGACAATGATCCCAAACACACCGCCCGGGCAACGAAGGAGTGGCTTCGTAAGAAGCATTTCAAGGTCCTGGAGTGGCCTAGCCAGTCTCCAGATCTCAACCCCATAGACAATCTTTGGAGGGAGTTGAAAGTCTGTGTTGCCCAGTGACAACCCCAAAACATCACTGCTCTAGAGGAGATCTGCATGGAGGAATGGGCCAAAATACCAGCAACAGTGTGTGAAAACCTTGTGAAGACTTACAGAAAACGTTTGACCTGTGTCATTGCCAACAAAGGGTATATAACAAAGTATTGAGAAACTTTTGTTATTGACCAAATACTTATTTTCCACCATAATTTACAAATAAATTCATTAAAAATCCTACAATATGATTTTCTGGATTTTTTTTCCTCATTTTGTCTGTCATAGTTGACGTGTACCTATGATGAAAATTACAGGCCTCTCTCATCTTTTTAAGTGGGAGAACTTGCACAACTTGCACAATGCCCCCGCACATTGACTATGCAACGGTACCCCCCTGTATATATAGCCTCCCTACTGTCACTTTATTCTATTGTATATATAGCCTCCCTACTGTCACTTTATTTTTTACTTCTGCTCTTTTTTTCTCAACACTTTTTTGTTGTTGTTTTATTCTTACTTTTTTGTTTAAAATAAATGCACTGTTGGTTAAGGGCTGTAAGTAAGCTTTTCACTGTAATGTCTGCACCTGTTGTATTCGGCGCATGTGACCAATAAAATTTGATTTGATTTGATTTGATTTGACTAAATACTTTTTTCCCCCACTGTATGTGATATCACCTATATGTTACCAGGTGCTGGGACATCATTGAAAAGACTGACATGTTCTGGTGGATCATTAAGACTCCAATACTGGCCTCCATCCTGGTGAGCTGTTCTGCCACTCCTCAACTTTCATGATTAGTATGAAAGGATTCAACTCTCATTCCATCAGAAGTAGGTGTTATGGTTATTACTGTAGAGAGAGGAGGTGTCTGGCTGTCTCTGTCATAGTTATTACTGTAGAGAGGAGGTCTGTCTGGCTCTGTCATAGTTGTTACTGTAGAGAGGAGGTCTGTCTGGCTCTGTCATAGTTATTACTGTAGAGAGGAGGTCGTCTGGCTCTGTATAGTTTATTACTGTAGAGAGGAGTCTGTCTGGCTCTGTCATAGTTATTACTGTAGAGATCTGGCTCTGTTCATAGTTATTACTGTAGAGAGGAGGTCTGTCTGGCTCTGTCATAGTTATTACTGTAGAGAGGAGGTCTGTCTGGCTCTGTCATAGTTATTACTGTAGAGAGGAGGTCTGTCTGGCTCTGTCATAGTTATTACTGTAGAGAGGAGGTCTGTCTGTCTCTGTCATAGTTAGTTACTGTAGAGAGGAGGTCTGTCTGGCTCTGTCATAGTTGTTACTGTAGAGAGGAGGTCTGTCTGTTTCTGTCATAACACACCAGTAGAGTTTAGTAGAGTACAGAACAAACCAGTTGAGTAGTTTAGTAGAGTAGAGTAGTACAGAACACACCAGTAGAGTTTAGTAGAGTACAGAACACACCAGTAGAGTTTAGTAGAGTAGAGTAGAGAACACACCAGTAGAGTTTAGTAGAGTACAGAACAGAACACACCAGTAGAGTTAGTAGAGTAGAGTACACACCATTAGAGTTTAGTAGAGTACAGAACACACCAGTAGAGTTTAGTAGAGTACAGAACACACCAGTAGAGTTTAGTAGAGTAGAGTACAGAACACACCAGTAGAGTTTAGTAGAGTAGAGTAGAGACACACCAGTAGAGTTTAGTAGAGTACAGAACACACCAGTAGAGTTTAGTAGAGTACAGAACACACCAGTAGAGTTTAGTAGAGTACAGAACACACCAGTAGATAGAGTTTAGAGTAGAGTAGAGTACAGAACACACCAGTAGAGTTTAGTAGAGTACAGAACACACCAGTAGAGTTTAGTAGAGTACAGAACACACCAGTAGAGTTTAGTAGAGTAGAGTACAGAACACACCAGTAGAGTTTTAGTAGAGTAGAGTAACAGAACACACCAGTAGAGTTTAGTAGAGTACAGAACAAACCAGTAGAGTTTAGTAGAGAACAGAACACACCAGTAGAGTTTAGTAGAGTACAGAACACACCAGTAGAGTTTAGTAAGTAGAGTAGAACACACCAGTAGAGTTTAGTAGAGTACAGAACACACCAGTAGAGTTTAGTAGAGTACAGAACACACCAGTAGAGTTTAGTAGAGTACAGAAAAAAAAAAAAAAAAAAAAAAAAAAAAAACACACCAGTAGAGTTTAGTAGAGTAGAGTACAGAACAGAACACACCAGTAGAGTTTAGTAGAGTAGAGTACAGAACACACCAGTAGAGTTTAGTAGTAGAGTACAGAACACACCAGTAGAGTTTAGTAGAGTAGAGTACAGAAACACGACCAGTAGAGTTTAGTAGAGTACAGAACACACCAGTAGAGTTTTAGTAGAGTACAGAACACCAGTAGAGTTTAGTAGAGTAGAGAACACACCAGTAGAGTTTAGTAGAGAGTACAGAACACACCAGTAGAGTTTTGAGTAGAGTAGAGAACACACCAGTAGAGTTTAGTAGAGTAGAGTACAGAACACACCAGTAGAGTTTAGTAGAGTACAGAACACACCAGTAGAGTTTAGTAGAGTACAGAACAACACCCAGTAGAGTTTAGTAGAGTACAGAACAAACCAGTAGAGTTTAGTAGAGTAGAGAACACACCAGTAGAGTTAGTAGAGTACAGAACACACCAGTAGAGTTTTAGAGTAGAGTACAGAACACACCAGTAAGTTTAGTAGAGTAGAGTACAGAACACACCAGTAGAGTTTAGAGAGTACAGAACACACCAGTAGAGTTTTAGTAGAGTAGAGTACAGAACACAACCAGTAGAGTTTAGTAGAGTAGAGTACAGAACACACCAGTAGAGTTTAGTAGAGTACAGAACACACCAGTAGAGTTTAGTAGAGAGTACAGAACACACCAGTAGAGTTTAGTAGAGTAGAGTACAGAACACACCAGTAGAGTTTAGTAGAGTAGAGTACAGAACACAACCAGAACACACCAGTAGAGTTTTAGTAGAGTAGAATACAGAACACACCAGTAGAGTTTAGTAGAGTAGAGTACAGAACACACCAGTAGAGTTTTGTAGTAGAGTACAGAACACACCAGTAGTATAGTTTAGCAGAGTACAGAACAAACCAGTAGAGTTTTAGTAGAGTAGAGAACACACCAGTAGGAGTTTAGTAGAGTACAGAACACACCAGCCCCCCAGTAGAGTTTAGAACACACCAATAGAGTAGAGAACACACCAGTAGAGTTTAGTAGAGTACAGAACACAACCAGTAGAGTTTAGTAGAGTACAGAACACACCAGTAGAGTTTAGTAGAGTACAGAACACCAGTAGAGTTTAGTAGAGTACAGAACACACCAGTAGAGTTTAGAGTAGAGTACAGAACACACCAGTAGAGTTTAGTAGAGTAGAGTACAGAACACACCAGTAGAGTTTAGTAGAGTAGAGTACAGAACACACCAGTAGAGTTTAGTAGAGTAGAGTACAGAACACACCAGTAGGAGTTTAGTAGAGTACAGAACACACCAGTAGAGTTTAGTAGAGTACAGAACACACCAGTAGGAGTTTAGTAGAGTAGAGTACAGAACACACCAGTAGAGTTTAGTAGAGTAGAGTACAGAACACACCAGTAGAGTTTAGTAGAGTAGAGTACAGAACACACCAGTAGAGTTTAGTAGAGTACAGAAGAACACACCAGTAGAGTTTAGTAGAGTACAGAACACACCAGTAGAGTTTAGTAGAGTAGAGTACAGAACACACCAGTAGAGTTTGGTAGAGTAGAGTACAGAACACACAGTAGAGTTTAGAGTAGAGTACAGAACACACCAGTAGAGTTTAGTAGAGTAGAGAACAGAACACTAGAGTTTAGTAGAGTACAGAACACACCAGTAGAGTTTAGTAGAGTAAGAGAAACACACCAGTTAGAGTTTAGTAGAGTACAGAACAAACCAGTAGAGTTTAGTAGAGTAGAGAACACACCAGTAGAGTTTAAGTAGAGTACAGAACACACCAGTAGAGTTGAGTAGAGTAGAGTACAGAACAACACCAGTAGGAGTTTAGTAGAGTAGAGTACAGAACACCCCAGTGGAGTTTAGTAGAGTACAGAACACACCAGTAGAGTTTAGTAGAGTAGAGTACAGAACCACTCCAGTAGAGTTTAGTTGAGTAGAGTACAGAACACACCAAGTAGAGTTTAGTAGCAGTTAGAGTACAGAACACACCAGTAGAGTTTTGTAGAGTAGAGTACAGACACACCAGTAGAGTTAGTAGAGTACAGACACACCAGTTGAGTTTAGCTAGAGCTACAGAACAAACCAGTAGAGTTTAGTAGAGTACAGTACACACCAGTAGAGTTAGTAAGTAGAGTAGAGTAAGCACACACCAATAGAGTTTAGTAGAGTAGAGTACAGAACACACCAGTAGAGTTTAGTAGGAGTAGAGTACAGAAACACACAGTAGAGTTTAGTAGAGTACAGAACACACCAGTGGAGTTTAGTAGACTACAGAACACACCAGTAGAGTTTAGTAGAGTACAGAACACACCAGTAGAGTTTAGTAGAGTAGAGTACAGAACACACCAGTAGAGTTTGGTAGAGTAGAGTACAGAACACACCAGTGGAGTTTAGTAGAGTAGAGTACAGAACACACCAGTAGAGTTTAGTAGAGTACAGAACACACCAGTAGAGTTTAGTAGAGTAGAGTAGAGAACACACCAGTAGAGTTTGGGAGAGTAGAGTACAGAACACACCAGTAGAGTTTGGTAGAGTACAGAACACACCAGTAGAGTTTAGTAGAGTAGAGTACAGAACACACCAGTAGAGTTTGGTAGAGTAGAGTACAGAACACACCAGTAGAGTTTAGTAGAGTAGAGTACAGAACACACCAGTAGAGTTTGGTAGAGTAGAGTACAGAACACACCAGTAGAGTTTAGTAGAGTACAGAACACACCAATATAGTTTAGTAGAGTAGAGAACACACCAGTAGAGTTTGGTAGAGTACAGAACACACCAGTAGAATTTGGTAGAGTAGAGTACAGAACACACCAGTAGAGTTTAGTAGAGTAGAGAACACACCAATAGACTTTAGTAGAGTAGAGAACACACCAGTAGAGTTTGGTAGAGTACAGAACACACCAGTAGAGTTTGGTAGAGTAGAGTACAGAACACACCAGTAGAGTTTAGTAGAGTACAGAACACACCAGTAGAGTTTAGTAGAGTAGAGTACAGAACACACCAGTAGAGTTTAGTAGAGTAGAGTAGAGAACACACCAGTAGAGTTTAGTAGAGTACAGAACACACCAGTAGAGTTTAGTAGAGTACAGAACACACCAGTAGAGTTTAGTAGAGTACACAACAAACCAGTTGAGTAGAGTAGAGTAGAGTAGAGTACAGAACACACCAGTAGAGTTTAGTAGAGTAGAGTACAGAACACACCAGTAGAGTTTAGTAGAGTAGAGTACAGAACACACCAGTAGAGTTTAGTGGAGTACAGAACACACCAGTAGAGTTTAGTAGAGTACAAAACAAACCAGTAGAGTTTGGTAGAGTAGAGTACAAAACACACCAGTAGAGTTTAGTAGAGTACAGAACACACCAGTAGAGTTTAGTAGAGTAGAGTAGAGAACACACCAGTAGAGTTTAGTAGAGTACAGAACACACCAGTAGAGTTTAGTAGAGTAGAGTAGAGAACACACCAGTAGAGTTTAGTAGAGTACAGAACACACCAGTAGAGTTTAGTAGAGTACAGAACACACCAGTAGAGTTTAGTAGAGTAGAGTACAGAACACACCAGTATAGTTTGGTAGAGTACAGAACACACCAGTAGAGTTTAGTAGAGTAGAGTACAGAACACACCAGTAGAGTTTAGTAGAGTACAGAACACACCAGTAGAGTTTAGTAGAGTACAGAACACACCAGTAGAGTTTGTAGTGTAGAGTACAGAACACACCAGTAGAGTTTAAGTAGAGTAGAGTACAGAACACAACCAGTAGAGTTTAGTAGAGTAGAGTACAGAACACACCAGTAGAGTTTAGTGGAGTACAAGAACACACCAGTAGAGTTTAGTAGAGTACAAAACAAACCAGTAGAGTTTAGTAGAGTAGTGTAGAGAACACACCAGTAGAGTTTAGTAGAGTACAGAACAGAACACACCAGTGGAGTTTAGTAGAGTAGAGTACAACACCAGTAGAGTTTAGTAGAGTACAGAACACAGCAGTAGAGTTTAGTAGAGTACAGAACACACCAGTAAGAGTTTAGTAGAGTAGAGTACAGAACACACCAGTAGAGGTTTAGTAGAGTAGATGTAGAGAACACACCAGTAGAGTTTAGTAGAGTACAGAATCACACCAGTAGAGTTTTAGTAGAGTACAGAACACACCAGTAGAGTTTAGTAGAGTACAGAACACACCAGTTGAGTTTAGTAGTAGAGTAGTTAGAGTACAGAACACACCAGTAGAGTTTAGTAGAGTACAGAACACACCAGTAGAGTTTAGTAGAGTAGAGTACAGAACACACCAGTAGAGTTTAGTAGAGTACAGAAACAGAACACACCAGTAGAGTTTAGTAGAGTAGAGTACACACCAGTAGAGTTTAGTAGAGTAGAGTACAGAACACACAGTAGAGTTTAGTAGAGTACAGAACACACCAGTAGAGTTTAGTAGAGTAGAGTACAGAACACACCAGTAGAGTTTAGTAGAGTAGAGTAGAGAACACACCAGTAGAGTTTAGTAGAGTACAGAACACACCAGTAGAGTTTAGTAGAGTACAGAACACACCAGTAGAGTTTAGTAGAGTACAGAACACAACCAGTTGAGTAGAGTAGAGTAGAGTAGAGTACAGAACACACCAGTAGAGTTTAGTAGAGTACAGAACACACCAGTAGAGTTTAGTAGAGTACAGAACACACCAGTAGAGTTTAGTAGAGTAGAGTACAGAACACACCAGTAGAGTTTAGTAGAGTAGAGTACAGAACACACCAGTAGAGTTTAGTAGAGTACAGAACACACCAGTAGAGTTTAGTAGAGTAGAGAAGAAACACACCAGTAGAGTTTAGTAGAGTACAGAACACACCAGTAGAGTTTAGTAGAGTAGAGTACAGAACACACCAGTAGAGTTTAGTAGAGTACAGAACACACCAGTAGAGTTTTTAGTAGAGTACAGAACACACCAGTAGAGTTTTAGTAGAGTACAGAACACAAACCAGTAGAGTTTAGTAGAGTAGAGTACAGAACACACCAGTAGAGTTTAGTAGAGTAGAGTACAGAACACACCAGTAGAGTTTAGTAGAGTAGAGTACAGAACACACCAGTAGAGTTTAGTAGAGTAGAGTACAGAACACAACCAGTAGAGTTTAGTAGAGTACAGAACACACCAGTAGAGTTTAGTAGTAGAGTACAGAACACAAACCAGTAGAGTTTAGTAGAGTAGAGAACACACCAGTAGAGTTTAGTAGAGTACAGAACACACCAGTAGAGTTTGGGAGTAGTAGAGTACAGAAACACACCAGTAGAGTTTAGTAGAGTACAGAACACACCAGTAGAGTTTTAGTAGAGTACAGAACACACCAGTAGAGTTTAGTAGAGTACAGAACACAACCAGTAGAGTTTAGTAGAGTACAGAACACACCAGTAGAGTTTAGTAGAGTAGAGAACACACCAGTAGAGTTTAGTAGAGTACAGAACACACCAGTAGAGTTTAGTAGAGTAGAGTACAGAACACACCAGTAGAGTTTAGTAGAGTAGAGTACAGAACACACCAGTAGAGTTTAGTAGAGTACAGAACACACCAGTAGAGTTTAGTAGAGTAGAGTACAGAACACACCAGTAGAGTTTAGTAGAGTAGAGTACAGAACACACCAGTAGAGTTTAGTAGAGTACAGAACACACCAGTAGAGTTTAGCAGAGTACAGAACAAACCAGTAGAGTTTAGTAGAGTAGAGAACACACCAGTAGAGTTTAGTAGAGTACAGAACACACCAGTAGAGTTTAGTAGAGTAGAGAACACACCAGTAGAGTTTAGTAGAGTACAGAACACACCAGTAGAGTTTAGTAGAGTACAGAACACACCAGTAGAGTTTAGTAGAGTACAGAACAAACCAGTAGAGTTTAGTAGAGTACAGAACAAACCAGTAGAGTTTAGTAGAGTAGAGAACACACCAGTAGAGTTTAGTAGAGTAGAGTACAGAACACACCAGTAGAGTTTAGTAGAGTAAGAACACACCAGTAGAGTTTAGTAGAGTACAGAACACACCAGTAGAGTTTAGTAGAGTACAGAACACACCAGTAGAGTTTAGTAGAGTACAGAACACACCAGTAGAGTTTAGTAGAGTACAGAACACACCAGTAGAGTTTAGTAGAGTAGAGTACAGAACACACCAGTAGAGTTTAGTAGAGTAGAGTACAGAACACACAAGTAGAGTTTAGTAGAGTAGAATACAGAACACACCAGTAGAGTTTAGTAGAGTAGAGTACAGAACACACCAGTAGAGTTTTAGTAGAGTACAGAACACACCAGTAGAGTTTAGTAGAGTACAGAACACACCAGTAGAGTTTAGTAGAGTAGAGAACACACCAGTAGAGTTAGTAGAGTACAGAACACACCAGTAGAGTTTAGTAGAGTACAGACACAAACCAGTAGAGTTTAGTAGAGTAGAGTACAGAACACACCAGTAGAGTTTAGTAGAGTAGAGTACAGAACACACCAGTAGAGTTTAGTAGAGTACAGAACACACCAGTAGAGTTTAGTAGAGTACAGAACAACCAGTAGAGTTTAGTAGAGTACAGAACACACCAGTAGAGTTTAGTAGAGTACAGAACACACCAGTAGAGTTTAGTAGAGTAGAGTACAGAACACACCAGTAGAGTTTAGTAGAGTAGAGTACAGAACACACCAGTAGAGTTTAGTAGAGTACAGAACACACCAGTAGAGTTTAGTAGAGTAGAGTACAGAACACACCAGTAGAGTTTAGTAGAGTAGATACAGAACACACCAGTAGAGTTTAGTAGAGTACAGAACACACCAGTAGAGTTTTAGTAGAGTACAGAACACACCAGTAGAGTTTAGTAGAGTACAGAACACACCAGTAGAGTTTAGTAGTAGAGTACAGAACACACCAGTAGAGTTTAGTAGAGTACAGAACACACCAGTAGAGTTTAGTAGAGTAGAGAACACACCAGTAGAGTTTAGTAGAGTACAGAACACACCAGTGGAGTTTAGTAGAGTACAGAACACACCAGTAGAGTTTAGTAGAGTACAGAACACACCAGTAGAGTTTAGTAGAGTAGAGTACAGAACACACCAGTAGAGTTTAGTAGAGTAGAGTACAGAACACACCAGTAGAGTTTAGTAGAGTACAGAACACACCAGTAGAGTTTAGTAGAGTAGAGTACAGAACACACCAGTAGAGTTTAGTAGAGTAGAGTACAGAACACACCAGTAGAGTTTAGTAGAGTACAGAACACACCAGTAGAGTTTAGTAGAGTACAGAACACACCAGTAGAGTTTAGTAGAGTAGAGTACAGAACACACCAGTAGAGTTTAGTAGAGTAGAGTACAGAACACACCAGTAGAGTTTAGTAGAGTAGAGTACAGAACACACCAGTAGAGTTTAGTAGAGTAGAGTACAGAACACACCAGTAGAGTTTAGTAGAGTAGAGTACAGAACACACCAGTAGAGTTTAGTAGAGTACAGAACACACCAGTAGAGTTTAGCAGAGTACAGAACAAACCAGTAGAGTTTAGTAGAGTAGAGAACACACCAGTAGAGTTTAGTAGAGTACAGAACACACCAGTAGAGTTTAGTAGAGTAGAGAACACACCAGTAGAGTTTAGTAGAGTACAGAACACACCAGTAGAGTTTAGTAGAGTACAGAACACACCAGTAGAGTTTAGTAGAGTACAGAACAAACCAGTAGAGTTTAGTAGAGTACAGAACAAACCAGTAGAGTTTAGTAGAGTAGAGAACACACCAGTAGAGTTTAGTAGAGTACAGAACACACCAGTAGAGTTTGGTAGAGTAGAGTACAGAACACACCAGTAGAGTTTAGTAGAGTAGAGTACAGAACACACCAGTAGAGTTTAGTTGAGTACAGAACACACCAGTAGAGTTTAGTAGAGTAGAGTACAGAACACACCAGTAGAGTTTAGTAGAGTAGAGTACAGAACACACCAGTAGAGTTTAGTAGAGTAGAGTACAGAACACACCAGTGGAGTTTAGTAGAGTACAGAACACACCAGTAGAGTTTAGTAGAGTAGAGTACAGAACACACCAGTAGAGTTTAGTAGAGTAGAGTACAGAACACACCAATAGAGTTTAGTAGAGTAGAGTACAGAACACACCAGTAGAGTTTAGTAGAGTAGAGTACAGAACACAACCAGTAGAGTTTAGTAGAGTAGTACAGAACACACCAGTAGAGTTTAGTAGAGTAGAGTACAGAACACACCAGTAGAGTTTTAGTAGAGTACAGAACACAAACCAGTAGAGTTTAGTAGAGTAGAGTACAGAACACACCAGTAGAGTTTAGTAGAGTAGAGTACAGAACACACCAGTAGAGTTTAGTAGAGTAAGTACAGAACACACCAGTAGAGTTTAGTAGAGTACAGAACACACCAGTAGAGTTTAAGTAGAGTAGAGTACAGAACACACCAGTAGAGTTTAGTAGTAGAGTACAGAACACACCAGTAGAGTTTAGGTAGAGTACAGAACACACCAGTAGAGTTTAGTAGAGTAGAGTACAGAACACACCAGTAGAGTTTAGTAGAGTAGAGTACAGAACACACCAGTAGAGTTTAGTAGAGTAGAGTACAGAACACACCAGTAGAGTTTAGGTAGAGTAGAGTAAAAACACACACCAGTAGAGTTTAGTAGAGTACAGAACACACCAGTAGAGTTTAGTAGAGTACAGAACACACCAGTAGAGTTTGGTAGAGTAGAGTACAGAACACACCAGTAGAGTTTAGTAGAGTAGAGTACAGAACACACCAGTAGAGTTTAGTAGAGTACAGAACACACCAGTAGAGTTTAGTAGAGTAGAGAACACACCAGTAGAGTTTAGTAGAGTACAGAACACACCAGTAGAGTTTAGGTAGAGTAGAGTACAGAACACACCAGTAGAGTTTAGTAGAGTACAGAACACACCAGTAGAGTTTAGTAGAGTAGAGTACAGAACACACCAGTAGAGTTTAGTAGAGTAGAGTACAGAACACACCAGTAGAGTTTAGTAGAGTACAGAACACACCAGTAGAGTTTTAGAGTAGAGTACAGAACACACCAGTAGAGTTTTAGTAGAGTACAGAACACACCAGTAGAGTTTAGTAGAGTAGAGTACAGAACACACCAGTAGAGTTTAGTAGAGTAGAGTACAGAACACACCAGTAGAGTTTAGTAGAGTAGAGTACAGAACACACCAGTAGAGTTTAGTAGAGTACAGAACACACCAGTAGAGTTTAGTAGAGTAGGGTACAGAACACACCAGTAGAGTTTGGTAGAGTAGAGTACAGAACACACCAGTAGAGTTTAGTAGAGTACAGAACACACCAGTAGAGTTTAGTAGAGTAGAGAACAGAACACCAGTAGAGTTTAGGTAGAGTACAGAACACACCAGTAGAGTTGTAGAGTAGAGTACAGAACACACCAGTAGAGTTTAGTAGACTACAGAACACACCAGTAGAGTTTAGTAGAGTACAGAACACACCAGTAGAGTTTAGTAGAGTACAGAACACACCAGTAGAGTTTAGTAGAGTAGAGTACAGAACACACCAGTAGAGTTTAGTAGAGTACAGAACACACCAGTAGAGTTTAGTAGAGTAGAGTACAGAACACACCAGTAGAGTTTAGTAGAGTAGAGTACAGAACACACCAGTAGAGTTTAGTAGAGTACAGAACACACCAGTAGAGTTTAGTAGAGTAGAGTACAGAACACACCAGTAGAGTTTAGTAGAGTACAGAACACAAACCAGTAGAGTTTAGTAGAGTACAGAACACACCAGTAGAGTTTAGTAGAGTAGAGTACAGAACACACCAGTAGAGTTTGGTAGAGTAGAGTACAGAACACACCAGTAGAGTTTAGTAGAGTAGAGTACAGAACACACCAGTAGAGTTTAGTAGAGTACAGAACACACCAGTAGAGTTTAGCAGAGTACAGAAACACACCAGTAGAGTTTAGTAGAGTAGAGTAGAGAACACACCAGTAGAGTTTAGTAGAGTACAGAACAGAACACACCAGTGGAGTTTAGTAGAGTACAGAACAAACCAGTAGAGTTTAGTAGAGTACAGAACACACCAGTAGAGTTTAGTAGAGTACAGAACACACCAGTAGAGTTTAGTAGAGTAGAGTACAGAACACACCAGTAGAGTTTAGTAGAGTATAGAACACACCAGTAGAGTTTAGTAGAGTAAGAACACACCAGTAGAGTTTACTAGAGTACAGAACACACCAGTGGAGTTTAGTAGAGTACAGAACACACCAGTAGAGTTTAGTAGAGTACAGAACACACCAGTAGAGTTTAGTAGAGTACAGAACACACCAGTAGAGTTTAGTAGAGTACAGAACACACCAGTAGAGTTTGTAGAGTAGAGTACAGAACACACCAGTAGAGTTTAGTAGAGTAGAGTACAGAACACACCAGTAGAGTTTAGTAGAGTACAGAACACACCAGTAGAGTTTAGTAGAGTAGAGTACAGAACACACCAGTAGAGTTTAGTAGAGTGAGTACAGAACACACCAGTAGAGTTTAGTAGAGTAGAGTACAGAACACACCAGTAGTGGGAGTTTAGTAGAGTACAGAACACAACCAGTTAGAGTTTAGTAGAGTACAGAACACACCAGTAGAGTTTAGTAGAGTACAGAACACAAACCAGTAGAGTTTAGTAGAGTAGAGTACAGAACACACCAGTAGAGTTTAGTAGAGTAACAGAACACACCAGTAGAGTTTAGTAGAGTAGATACAGAACACACCAGTAGAGTTTAGTAGAGTACAGAACACACCAGTAGAGTTTTAGTAGAGTACAGAACAAAACCAGTAGAGTTTTAGTAGAGTAGAGAACACACCAGTAGAGTTTAGTAGAGTAGAGTACAGAACACACCAGTAGAGTTTAGTAGAGTACAGAACACACCAGTAGAGTTTAGTAGAGTACAGAACACACCAGTAGAGTTTAGGTAGAGTACAGAACACACCAGTAGAGTTTAGTAGAGTACAGAACACACCAGTAGAGTTTAGTAGAGTACAGAACACACCAGTAGAGTTTAGTAGAGTAGAGTACAGAACACACCAGTAGAGAGTTTAGTAGAGTAGAGTACAGAACACACAAGTAGAGTTTAGTAGAGTAAGAGTACAGAAACACACCAGTAGAGTTTAGTAGAGTAACAGAACACACCAGTAGAGTTTAGTAGAGTACAGAACACACCAGTAGAGTTTTAGTAGAGTACAGAACACAACCAGTAGAGTTTAGTAGAGTACAGAACACACCAGTAGAGTTTAGTAGAGTACAGAACACACCAGTAGGAGTTTAGTAGAGTACGAGAACACACCAGTAGAGTTTAGTAGAGTACAGAACACACCAGTAGAGTTTAGTAGAGTACAGAACACACCAGTAGCAGTTTAGTAGAGTACAGAACAAACCAGTAGAGTTTTAGTAGAGTACAGAACACACCAGTAGAGTTTAGTAGAGTAGAGACACACACCAGTAGAGTTTAGTAGGAGTACAGAACCACACCAGTAGAGTTTAGTAGAGTAGAGTACAGAACACACCAGTAGAGTTTAGTAGAGTAAGTACAGAACACACCAGTAGAGTTTAGTAGAGTAGAGTACAGAACACACCAGTAGAGTTTTAGTAGAGTAGAGTACAGAACACACCAGTAGAGTTTAGTAAGAGTACAGAACACACCAGTAGAGTTTAGTTTAGCAGAGTACAGAACACAACCAGTAGAGTTTAGTAGAGTAGAGAACACACCAGTAGAGTTTAGTAGAGTACAGAACACACACACCAGTAGAGTTTAGTAGAGTAGAGAACACACCAGTAGAGTTAGTAGAGTACAGAACACACCAGTAGAGTTTAGTAGAGTACAGAACAACCAGTAGAGTTTAGTAGAGTAGAGAACACACCAGTAGAGTTTAGTAGAGTACAGAACACACCAGTAGAGTTTGGTAGTAGAGTACAGAACACACCAGTAGAGTTTAGTAGAGTAGAGTACAGAACACACCCAGTAGAGTTTGTAGTTGAGTACAGAACACACCAGTAGAGTTTAGTAGAGTAGAAGTACAGAACACACCCAGTAGAGTTTAGTAGAGTAGAGTACAGAACACACCAGTAGAGTTTTAGTAAGAGTAGAGTACAGAACACACCAGTAAAGAGTTTAGTAGAGTACAGTAACACACCAGTAGAGTTTAGTAGAGTAAGTACAGAACACACCAGTAGAGTTTAGTAGAGTAGAGTACAGAAAAAAAAAAAAAAAAAAACACACCAGTAGAGTTTTAGTAGAGTAGAGTACAGAACACACCAGTAGAGTTTAGTAGAGTAGAGTACAGAACACAACCAGTAGAGTTTAGTAGAGTAGAGTACAGAACACACCAGTAGAGTTTAGTAGAGTACAGAACACACCAGTAGAGTTTAGTAGTAGTAGTACAGAACAACCAGTAGAGTTTAGTAGAGTACAGAACACACCAGTAGAGTTTAGTAGAGTACAGAACACACCAGTAGAGTTTAGTAGAGTAGAGAACACACCCAGTAGAGTTTAGTAGAGTACAGAACACACCAGTAGAGTTTAGTAGAGAGTACAGAACACACCAGTAGAGTTTAGTAGAGTAGAGAACAGAACACACCAGTAGAGTTTTAGTTAGAGTACAGAACAAACCAGTAGAGTTTAGTAGAGTAGAGAACACACCAGTAGAGTTTAGTAGAGTACAGAACACACCAGTAGAGTTTGTAGAGTAGAGTACAGAACACACCAGTAGAGTTTAGTAGAGTAGAGTACAGAACACACCATAGACCAGTTAGAGTTTTAGTAGAGTGAGTACAGAACACACCAGTAGAGTTTAGTAGAGTAGAGTACAGAACACACCGTAGAGTTTAGTAGAGTAGAGTACAGAACACACCAGTAGAGTTTAGTAGAGTAGAGTACAGAACACACCAAGTAGAGTTTAGTAGTAGAGTACAGGAACACACCAGTAGAGTTTAGTAGAGTAGAGTACAGAACACACCAGTAGAGTTTAGTAGAGTAGAGTACAGAACACCCAGTAGAGTTTAGTAGTAGAGTACAGAACACACCAGTAGAGTTTAGTAGAGTAGAGTACAGAACACACCAGTAGAGTTTAGTAGAGTCAGAACACACCGTAGAGTTTAGTAGAGTACAGAACACACCAGTAGAGTTTAGTAGAGTACAGAACACACCAGTAGAGTTTAGTAGAGTAGAGTACAGAACACACCAGTAGAGTTTAGTAGAGTACAGAACACACCAGTAGGAGTTTGTAGAGTAGAGTACAGAACACACCAGTAGAGTTTAGTAGAGTACAGAACACACCAGTAGAGTTTAGTAGAGAGAGTAGCAGAACACACCAGTAGAGTTTGGGAGAGTAGTAGAGTACAGAACACACCAGTAAGAGTTTGGTAGAGTACAGAACACACCAGTAGAGTTTAGTAGAGTAGAGTACAGAACACCCAGTAGAGTTTGGTAGAGTAGAGTACAGAACACAACAGTAAGTTAGTAGAGTAGAGTACAGAACACACCAGTAGAGTTTGGTAGTAGAGTACAGAACACACCAGTAGAGTTTAGTAGAGTACAGAACACACCAATAGAGTTTAGTAGAGTAGAGAACACACCAGTAGAGTTTAGGTAGAGTACAGGAACACACCAGTAGAGTTTAGGTAGAGTAGAGTAAGAACACACAGTAGAGTTTAGTAGAGTAGAGTACAGACACACCAGTAGAGTTTAGTAGAGTATACAGGAACACACCAGTAGAGTTTTAGGTAGAGTACAGAACACACCAGTAGAGTTTAGTAGAGTAGAGTACAGAACAACACCAGTAGAGTTTAGTAGAGTACAGAACACACCAGTAGAGTTTAGTAGAAATAGAGTACAGAACAAACGCAGTAGAGTTTAGTTAGAGTACAGAACACAGCCAGTAGAGTTTAGTAGAGTAGCAGAACACACCAGTAGAGTTTTAGTAGAGTACAGAACACACCAGTAGAGTTTAGTAGAGTACAGAACAAACCAGTAGAGTTTAGTAGAGTACAGAACAAACCAGTAGAGTTTAGTAGAGTAAGTACACACCAGTAGGTTTAGTAAGAGTAGCAGACACACCAGTAGAGTTTAGTAGAGTAGAGTACAGAACACACCAGTAGAGCAGAACACACCAGTAGAGTTTTAGTAGAGTACAGAAACAAACCAGTAGAGTTTGGTAGAGTAGAGTACAGAAACACACCAGTAGAGTTTAGTAGAGTACAGAACACACCAGTAGTAGTTTAGTAGAGTAGAGAACACACCAGTAGAGTTTAGTAGAGTACAGAAACACACCAGTAGAGTTTGGTAGAGTAGAGTACAGAACACACCAGTAGAGTTTAGTAGAGTAGAGTACAGAACACACCAGTAGAGTTTAGTAGAGTAGAGTACACACCAGTAGAGTTTAGTAGAGTAGAGTACAGAACACACCAGTAGAGTTTAGTAGAGTAGAGTAAGAACACACCAGTAGAGTTTAGTAGAGTACAGAACACACCAGTAGAGTTTAGTAGAGTACAGAAACACACCAGTAGAGTTTAGTAGAGTAGAGTACAGAACACACCAGTAGAGTTTTGGTAGAGTACAGAACACACCAGTAGAGTTTAGTAGAGTAGAGTACAGAACACAACCAGTAGAGTTTAGTAGAGTAGGAGTACAGAACACACCAGTAGAGTTTAGTAGAGTACAGAACACACCAGTAGAGTTTTAGTAGAGTAAGTACAGAACACACCAGTAGAGTTTAGTAGAGTAGCAGAACACACCAGTAGAGTTTAGTAGAGTTACAGAACACACCAGTAGAGTTTAGTAGAGTACAGAAACACACCAGTAGAGGTTATGTAGAGTACAGAACAAACCAGTAGAGTTTAGTAGAGATACAGAACACAAACCCAGTTAGAGTTTAGTAGAGTAGCAGAACACACCAGTAGAGTTTAGTAGAGTAACAGAACACACCAGTAGAGTTTGAGTAGAGTACAGAAACACACCAGTAGAGTTTAGTATGGACTACAGAACTAACCAGTAGAGTTAGTAGAGTACAGAACACACCAGTAGAGTTTAGTAGTAGTAACAGAACACACCAGTAGAGTTTGGTAGAGTAGAGTACAGAACACACCAGGTAGAGTTTAGTTTACTAGAGTACAGAACACACCAGTAGGAGGTTTTAGTAGAGTACAGAACACACCAGTAGAGTTTAGTAGAGTAGTACAGAACACAGCCAGTAGAGTTTAGTAGAGTAGAGTACAGAACACACCAGTAGAGTTTAGTTAGTAGGAGTACAGAACACACAATAGAGTTTAGTAGAGTAGAGAGTACAGAAGCACCAGCCAGTAGAGTTTAGTAGGAGTAAGTACAGAACACACCAGTAGAGTTTAGTAGAGTACAGAACACACCAGTAGAGTTTTAGCAGAGGTACAGAACAAACCAGTAGAGTTTAGTAGAGTAGAGAACACACCAGTAGAGTTTAGTAGAGTACAGAACACACAGTAGAGTTTAGTAGAGTAGAGAACACACCAGTAGAGGTTAGTAGAGTACAGAACACACCAGTAGAGTTTTAGTAGAGTACAGAACACACCAGTAGAGTTTAGTAGAGTACAGAACAAACCAGTAGAGTTTAGTAGAGTACAGAAGAGTTTAGTAAGTAGAGAACACACCAGTAGAGTTTAGTAGAGTACAGAACACACCAGTTAGAGTTATGGTAGAGTAGAGTACAGAACACACCAGTAGAGTTTAGTAGAGTAGAGTACAGAACACACCAGTAGAGTTTAGTTGAGTACAGAACACACCAGTAGAGTTTAGTAGAGTAGAGTACAGAACACACCAGTAGAGTTTAGTAGAGTAGAGTACAGAACACACCAGTAGAGTTTAGTAGAGTACAGAACACACCAGTAGAGTTTAGCAGAGTACAGAACACACCAGTAGAGTTTAGTAGAGTAGAGAACACACCATTAGAGTTTAGTAGAGAAAGACTAACCAGTGAGAGGTTTAGTAGAGTACAGAACACACCAGTAGAGTTTAGTAGAGTACAGAACACACCAGTAGAGTTTAGTAGAGTACAGAACACACCAGTAGAGTTTAGTAGAGTACAGAACAAACCAGTAGAGTTTAGTAGAGTACAGACAAAAACAAACCACACCGTAGAGTTTAGTAGAGTAGAGAACACACCAGTTAGAGTTTAGTAGAGTACAGAACACACCAGTAGAGTTTAGAGTAGAGTACAGAACACACCAGTAGAGTTTAGTAGAGTAGAGTACAGAACACACCAGTAGAGTTTAGTGAGTACAGAACACCACCAGTAGAGTTTTAGTAGAGTAGAGTACAGAACACACCGTAGAGTTTAGTAAGAGTACAGAACACACCAGTAGAGTTTAGTAGAGTAGAGTACAGAACACCCCAGTAGAGTTTAGTAGAGTACAGAACAACACCAAGTAGAGTTTAGTAGAGTAGAGTACAGAACACACCAGTAGAGTTTAGTAGAGTAGAGTACAGAACACACCAGTAGTAGAGTTTAGTAGAGTAGAGTACAGAACACACCAGTAGAGTTTAGTAGAGTAGAGTACAGAACACACCAGTAGAGTTTAGTAGAGTAGAGTACAGAACACACCAGTAGAGTTTAGTAGAGTACAGAACACACCAGTAGAGTTTAGTAGAGTACAGAACAAACCAGTAGAGTTTAGTAGAGTAGAGAACACACCAGTAGAGTTTAGTAGAGTACAGAACACACCAGTAGAGTTTGGTAGAGTAGAGTACAGAACACACCAGTAGAGTTTGGTAGTAGAGTACAGAACACACCAGTAGGAGTTTAGTAGAGTACAGAACACACCAGTAGAGTTTAGTAGAGTACAGAACAACCAGTAGAGTTTAGTAGAGTAGAGTACAGAACAAACCAGTAGAGTTTAGTAGAGTAGAGAACACACCAGTAGAGTTTAGTAGAGTACAGAACACACCAGTAGAGTTTGGTAGAGTAGAGTACAGAACACACCAGTAGAGTTTAGTAGAGTAGAGTACAGAACACACCAGTAGAGTTTAGTTGAGTACAGAACACACCAGTAGAGTTTAGTAGAGTAGAGTACAGAACACACCAGTAGAGTTTAGTAGAGTAGAGTACAGAACACACCAGTAGAGTTTAGTAGAGTAGAGTACAGAACACACCAGTAGAGTTTAGTAGAGTACAGAACACACCAGTAGAGTTTAGGTAGAGTAGAGTACAGAACACACAGTAGAGTTTAGTAGAGTAGAGTACAGAACACACCAATAGAGTTTAGAGTAGAGTACAGAACACACCAGTAGAGTTTAGTAGAGTAGAGTACAGAACACACCAGTAGAGTTTTGTAGAGTAGAGTACAGAACACACCAGTAGAGTTTAGTAGAGGTACAGAACACACCAGTAGAGTTTAGTAGGAGAGTACAGAACACCCAGTAGAGTTTAGTAGAGTAGAGTACAGAACACACCAGTAGAGTTTAGTAGAGTACAGAACACACCAGTAGAGTTTAGTAGTAGAGTACAGAACACACCAGTAGAGTTTAGTAGAGTACAGAACACACCAGTAGAGTTTTAGTAGAGTAGAGTACAGAACACACCAGTAGAGTTTTCTAGAGTAGAGTACAGAACACACCAGTAGAGTTTATAGGTAGAGTACAGAACACACCATAGAGTTTAGTAGAGTAGAGTACAGAACACACCAGTAGAGTTTTGTAGAGTAAGTACAGGAACACACCCAGTAGAGTTTAGTAGAGTAGAGTACAGAACACACCAGTAGAGTTTGTAGAGTAGAGTACAGAACACACCAGTAGAGTTTAGTAGAGTACAGAACACACCCAAGTAGAGTTTAGTAGAGTAGAGAACACACCAGTAGAGTTTGGTAGTAGAGTACAGAACACACCAGTAAGAGTTTGGTAGAGTAGAGTACAGAACACACCAGTAGAGTTTAGTAGAGTAGAGAACACACCATAGAGTCTTGTAGAGTAGAGTAGAGAACACACCAGTAGAGTTTAGGTAGAGTACAGAACACACCAGTAGAGTTTGGTAGTAGAGTACAGAACACACCAGTAGAGTTTAGTAGAGTACAGAACACACCAGTAGAGTTTAGTAGAGTAGAGTACAGAACACACCAGTAGAGTTTAGTAGTACAGAACACACCAGTAGAGTTTAGTAGAGTACAGAACACACCAGTAGAGTTTAGTAGAGTACAGAACACACCAGTAGAGTTTAGTAGAGTAGTACAGAACACACCAGTAGAGATAGTAGAGTAGAGTACAGAACACACCAGTAGAGTTTAGTAGAGTAGAGTACAGAACACACCAGTAGAGTTTAGTAGAGTAGAGTACAGAACACACCAGTAGAGTTTAGTAGAGAGTACAGAACACACCAGTAGAGTTTAGTAGAGTACAGAAACACCAGTAGAGTTTAGTAGAGTAGAGTACAAAACACACCAGTAGAGTTTAGTAGAGTACAGAACACACCAGGTAAGTTTAGTAGAGTAGAGAACACACCAGTAGAGTTTAGTAGAGTACAGAACACACCAGTAGATTTGGTAGAGTAGAGTACAGAACACACCAGTAGAGTTTAGTAGAGTACAGAACACACCAGTAGAGTTTAGTAGAGTAGAGTACACACCAGTAGAGTTTAGTAGAGTACAGAACACACCAGTAGAGTTTAGTAGAGTAGAGTAAGAACACACCAGTAGAGTTTAGTAGAGTACAGAACAAACCAGTAGAGTTTAGTAGAGTAGAGAACACACCAGTAGAGTTTAGTAGAGTAGAGTACAGAACACACCAGTAGAGTTTAGTAGAGTAGAGTACAGAACACACCAGTAGAGTTTAGTAGAGTAGAGTACAGAACACACCAGTAGAGTTTAGTAGAGTACAGAACACACCAGTAGAGTTTAGTAGAGTACAGAACACACCAGTAGAGTTTAGTAGAGTACAGAACACACCAGTAGAGTTTAGTAGAGTAAGTACAGAACACACCAGTAGAGTTTAGTAGAGTAGAGTACAGAACACACCAGTAGAGTTTAGTAGGAGTACAGAACACACCAGTAGAGTTTAGTAGAGTACAAAACACCAAGTAGAGTTTAGTAGAGTAGAGTACAGAACACACCAGTAGAGTTTAGTAGAGTACAGAACAAACCACCAGTAGAGTTTAGTAGAGTAGAGACACACCAGTAGAGTTTAGTAGAGTACAGAACACACCAGTAGAGTTTTAGTAGAGTACAGAACACACCAGTAGAGTTTAGTAGAGTAGAGTACAGAACACACCAGTAGAGTTTAGTAGAGAGTAGAGAACACACCAGTAGAGTTTAGTAGAGTACAGAACACACCAGTAGAGTTTAGTAGAGTAGAGTACAGAACACACCAGTAGAGTTTAGTAGAGTACAGAACAACCAGTTGAGTAGAGTTTAGAGTAGAGTAGAGTACAGAACACACCAGTAGAGTTTAGTAGAGTAGAGTACAGAACACACCAGTAGAGTTTAGTAGAGTAGAGTAGAGAACACACCAGTAGAGTTTAGTAGAGTACAGAGTACAGAACACACCAGTAGAGTTTAGTAGAGTAGAGTACAGAAACACACCAGTAGAGTTTAGTAGAGTACAGAACACACCAGTAGAGTTTAGTAGAGTACAGAACACACCAGTAGAGTTTAGTAGAGTAGAGTACAGAACACACCAGTAGAGTTTGGTAGAGTAGAGTTACAGACACACACCAGTAGAGTTTAGTAGAGTAGACGTAAGAAACACACCAGTAGAGTTTAGTAGAGAAGTACAGAACACACCAGTAGAGTTTAGTAGTATTAGTAGAGTAGAGAACACACCAGTAAGAGTTTAGTAGAGTACAGAACACACCAGTAGAGAGTTTAGTAGAGTAGAAGAACACACCCCAAGTTAGAGTTTAGTAGAGTACACAACAAACCAGTTGAGTAGAGAAGAGTAGAGAACACCCCATAGAGTAGAGTACAGAACACACCAGTATATAGTTTAGTAGAGTAGAGTACAGAACACACCAGTAGAGTTTAGTAAGAGTAGAGTACAGAACACACCATAGAGTTTAGTGCAGAGTACAGAACACAAAACCATTCTAGAGTTTAGTAGAGTAAGCAAAACAAACCAGTAGAGTTAGTAGAGTAGAGTAGAGAACACACCAGTAGAGTTTAGTAGAGTAGATACAGAACACACCAGTAGAGTTAGTAGAGTAGAGTAGAGAACACACCAGTAGAGTTTAGTAGAGTAGAGTACAGAACACACCAGTAGAGTTTAGTAGAGTAGAGTAGAACACACCAGTAGAGTTAGTAGAGTACAGAACACACCAGTAGAGTTTAGTAAGTACAGAACACACCAGTAGAGTTTAGTAGAGTAGAGTACAGAACACACCAGTATAGTTTGGTAGAGTATAGTACAGAACACACCAGTAGAGTTTAGTAGAGTAGAGTACAGAACACACCAGTAGAGTTTTTAGTAGAGTACAGAACACACAGTAGAGTTTAGTAGAGTACAGAACACACCAGTAGAGTTTTTTTTATTTTTTTTTGGGTAGAAAAGTAGAAAAAAAAAGTACAGAACACACCAGGGTATAGTTTAGTAGAGTAGAGTACAGAACACACCAGTAGATTATATAGTAGAGTAGAGTACAGAACACACCAGTAGAGTTTAGTGGAGTACAGAACACACCAGTAGAGTTTAGTAGAGTACAAAACAAACCAGTAGAGTTTAGTAGAGTAGAGTAGAGAACACACCAGTAGAGTTTAGTAGAGTACAGAACAGAACACACCAGTGGAGTTAAGTAGAGTAGAGTACACACCAGTAGAGTTTAGTAGAGTACAGAACACAGCAGTAGAGTTTAGTAGAGTACAGAACACACCAGTAGAGTTTAGTAGAGTAGAGTACAGAACACACCAGTAGAGTTTAGTAGAGTAGAGTAGAGAACACACCAGTAGAGTTTAGTAGAGTACAGAACACACCAGTAGAGTTTAGTAGAGTACAGAACACACCAGTTGAGTTTAGTAGAGTACAGAACAAACCAGTTGAGTAGAGTAGAGTAGAGTCGAGTACAGAACACACCAGTAGAGTTTAGTAGAGTACAGAACACACCAGTAGAGTTTAGTAGAGTAGAGTAGAGAACACACCAGTAGAGTTTAGTAGAGTACAGAACAGAACACACCAGTAGAGTTTAGTAGAGTAGAGTACACACCAGTAGAGTTTAGTAGAGTACAGAACACAGCAGTAGAGTTTAGTAGAGTACAGAACACACCAGTAGAGTTTAGTAGAGTAGAGTACAGAACACACCAGTAGAGTTTAGTAGAGTAGAGTAGAGAACACACCAGTAGAGTTTAGTAGAGTACAGAACACACCAGTAGACTTTAGTAGAGTACAGAACACACCAGTAGAGTTTAGTAGAGTACAGAACAAACCAGTTGAGTAGAGTAGAGTAGAGTAGAGTACAGAACACACCAGTAGAGTTTAGTAGAGTACAGAACACACCAGTAGAGTTTAGTAGAGTACAGAACACACCAGTGGAGTTTAGTAGAGTAGATTACAGAACACACCAGTAGTGTTTAGTAGAGTAGCGTACAGAACACACCAGTAGATAGAAAGTTTAGTAGAGTACAGAACAAACCATGTAGAGTTTAGTAGAAGTAGAGAAGATGAACGACGATATTGACACACCAGTAGAGTTTAGTAAGAGTTACAGAAAACACCAGTAGAGTTTTTTAGGTGCGAGTAGAGTAGCAGAACACACCAGTATGAGTTTAGTAAGAGAGTACAGAACACACCAGTAGAGTTTAGTAGAGAGAGTAGAGAACACACAGTAGAGTTTAGTAGAGTAAACAGAACAAACACCAGTAGAGTTAGTAAGAGTAACAGAACACACCAGTAAGAGTTTAGTAGAGTACAGAACAAACCAGTTAGAGTTTAGTAGAGTAGAGTAGAGAACACACCAGTAGAGTTTTAGTAGAGTACAGAACAATCATGCAAACCAGTAGAGTTTAGTAGAGTAGAGTAGAGAACACACCAGTAGAGTTTAGTAGAGTACGGAGAACACCCAACCAGTAGAGTTTTAAAGTAGAGTATAGAGAACACACCAGCAGAGTTTAGTAGAGTACAGAACACACCAGTAGAGTTTAGTAGAGTAGAGTAGAGAACACACCAGTAGAGTTTAGTAGAGTACAGAACACACCAGTGGAGTTTAGTAGAGTAGAGTACAGAACACACCAGTAGAGTTTAGTAGAGTACAGAACACACCAGTAGAGTTTAGTAGAGTAGAGTAGAGAACACACCAGTAGAGTTTGGGAGAGTAGAGTACAGAACACACCAGTAGAGTTTGGTAGAGTACAGAACACACCAGTAGAGTTTAGTAGAGTAGAGTACAGAACACACCAGTAGAGTTTGGTAGAGTAGAGTACAGAACACACCAGTAGAGTTTAGTAGAGTAGAGTACAGAACACACCAGTAGAGTTTGGTAGAGTAGAGTACAGAACACACCAGTAGAGTTTAGTAGAGTACAGAACACACCAATAGAGTTTAGTAGAGTAGAGAACACACCAGTAGAGTTTGGTAGAGTACAGAACACACCAGTAGAGTTTGGTAGAGTAGAGTACAGAACACACCAGCAGAGTTTAGTAGAGTAGAGTACAGAACACACCAGTAGAGTTTAGTAGAGTAGAGTAGAGAACACACCAGTAGAGTTTAGTAGAGTACAGAACACACCAGTAGAGTTTAGTAGAGTACAGAACACACCAGTAGAGTTTAGTAGAGTACAGAACAAACCAGTTGAGTAGAGTAGAGTAGAGTACAGAACACACCAGTAGAGTTTAGTAGAGTAGAGTACAGAACACACCAGTAGAGTTTAGTAGAGTAGAGTACAGAACACACCAGTAGAGTTTAGTGGAGTACAGAACACACCAGTAGAGTTTAGTAGAGTACAAAACAAACCAGTAGAGTTTAGTAGAGTAGAGTAGAGAACACACCAGTAGAGTTTAGTAGAGTACAGAACACACCAGTAGAGTTTAGTAGAGTAGAGTAGAAAACACACCAGTAGAGTTTAGTAGAGTACAGAACACACCAGTAGAGTTTAGTAGAGTAGAGTAGAGAACACACCAGTAGAGTTTTGTAGAGTACAGAACACACCAGTAGAGTTTAGTAGAGTACAGAACACACCAGTAGAGTTTAGTAGAGTAGAGTACAGAACACACCAGTATAGTTTGGTAGAGTACAGAACACACCAGTAGAGTTTAGTAGAGTAGAGTACAGAACACACCAGTAGAGTTTAGTAGAGTACAGAACACACCAGTAGAGTTTAGTAGAGTACAGAACACACCAGTAGAGTTTGGTAGAGTAGAGTACAGAACACACCAGTAGAGTTTAGTAGAGTAGAGTACAGAACACACCAGTAGAGTTTAGTAGAGTAGAGTACAGAACACACCAGTAGAGTTTAGTGGAGTACAGAACACACCAGTAGAGTTTAGTAGAGTACAAAACAAACCAGTAGAGTTTAGTAGAGTAGAGTAGAGAACACACCAGTAGAGTTTAGTAGAGTACAGAACAGAACACACCAGTAGAGTTTAGTAGAGTAGAGTACACACCAGTAGAGTTTAGTAGAGTACAGAACACAGCAGTAGAGTTTAGTAGAGTACAGAACACACCAGTAGAGTTTAGTAGAGTAGAGTACAGAACACACCAGTAGAGTTTAGTAGAGTAGAGTAGAGAACACACCAGTAGAGTTTAGTAGAGTACAGAACACACCAGTAGAGTTTAGTAGAGTACAGAACACACCAGTAGAGTTTAGTAGAGTACAGAACAAACCAGCTGAGTAGAGTAGAGTAGAGTAGAGTACAGAACACACCAGTAGAGTTTAGTAGAGTACAGAACACACCAGTAGAGTTTAGTAGAGTACAGAACACACCAGTGGAGTTTAGTAGAGTAGAGTACAGAACACACCAGTAGTGTTTAGTAGAGTAGAGTACAGAACACACCAGTAGAGTTTAGTAGAGTACAGAACAAACCAGTAGAGTTTAGTAGAGTAGAGTAGGGAACACACCAGTAGAGTTTAGTAGAGTACAGAGCACACCAGTAGAGTTTAGTAGAGTAGAGTAGAGAACACACCAGTAGAGTTTAGTAGAGTACAGAACACACCAGTAGAGTTTAGTAGAGTACAGAACACACCAGTAGAGTTTAGTAGAGTAGAGTACAGAACACACCAGTATAGTTTGGTAGAGTACAGAACACACCAGTAGAGTTTAGTAGAGTAGAGTACAGAACACACCAGTAGAGTTTAGTAGAGTACAGAACACACCAGTAGAGTTTAGTAGAGTACAGAACACAACAGTAGAGTTTAGTAGAGTACAGAACACACCAGTAGAGTTTAGTAGAGTAGAGTACAGAACAAACCAGTAGAGTTTAGTAGAGTAGAGTACAGAACACACCAGTAGAGTTTAGTGGAGTACAGAACACACCAGTAGAGTTTAGTAGAGTACAAAACAAACCAGTAGAGTTTAGTAGAGTAGAGTAGAGAACACACCAGTAGAGTTTAGTAGAGTACAGAACACACCAGTAGAGTTTAGTAGAGTAGAGTAGAGAACACACCAGTAGAGTTTAGTAGAGTACAGAACACAGCAGTAGAGTTTAGTAGAGTACAGAACACACCAGTAGAGTTTAGTAGAGTAGAGTACAGAACACACCAGTAGAGTTTAGTAGAGTAGAGTAGAGAACACACCAGTAGAGTTTAGTAGAGTACAGAACACACCAGTAGAGTTTAGTAGAGTACAGAACACACCAGTAGAGTTTAGTAGAGTACAGAACAAACCAGTTGAGTAGAGTAGAGTAGAGTAGAGTACAGAACACACCAGTAGAGTTTAGTAGAGTACAGAACACACCAGTAGAGTTTAGTAGAGTAGAGTACAGAACACACCAGTAGTGTTTAGTAGAGTAGAGTACAGAACACACCAGTAGAGTTTAGTAGAGTACAGAACAAACCAGTAGAGTTTAGTAGAGTAGAGTAGAGAACACACCAGTAGAGTTTAGTAGAGTACAGAACACACCAGTAGAGTTTAGTAGAGTAGAGTAGAGAACACACCAGTAGAGTTTAGTAGACTACAGAACACACTAGTAGAGTTTAGTAGAGTAGAGAACACACCAGCAGAGTTTAGTAGAGTACAGAACACACCAGTAGAGTTTAGTAGAGTAGAGTAGAGAACACACCAGTAGAGTTTAGTAGAGTACAGAACACACCAGTAGAGTTTAGTAGAGTACAGAACACACCAGTAGAGTTTAGTAGAGTAGAGTACAGAACACACCAGTATAGTTTGGTAGAGTACAGAACACACCAGTAGAGTTTAGTAGAGTAGAGTACAGAACACACCAGTAGAGTTTAGTTGAGTACAGAACACACCAGTAGAGTTTAGTAAAGTACAGAACACACCAGTAGAGTTTAGTAGAGTACAGAACACACCAGTAGAGTTTAGTAGAGTAGAGTACATAACACACCAGTAGAGTTTAGTAGAGTAGAGTACAGAACACACCAGTAGAGTTTAGTGGAGTACAGAACACACCAGTAGAGTTTAGTAGAGTACAAAACAAACCAGTAGAGTTTAGTAGAGTAGAGTAGAGAACACACCAGTAGAGTTTAGTAGAGTACAGAACACACCAGTAGAGTTTAGTAGAGTAGAGTAGAGAACACACCAGTAGAGTTTAGTAGAGTACAGAACACAGCAGTAGAGTTTAGTAGAGTACAGAACACACCAGTAGAGTTTAGTAGAGTAGAGTACAGAACACACCAGTAGAGTTTAGTAGAGTAGAGTAGAGAACACACCAGTAGAGTTTAGTAGAGTACAAAACACACCAGTAGAGTTTAGTAGAGTACAGAACACACCAGTAGAGTTTAGTAGAGTACAGAACAAACCAGTTGAGTAGAGTAGAGTAGAGTACAGAACACAACAGTAGAGTTTAGTAGAGTACAGAACACACCAGTAGAGTTTAGTAGAGTACAGAACACACCAGTAGAGTTTAGTAGAGTACAGAACACACCAGTAGAGTTTAGTAGAGTACAGAACACACCAGTAGAGTTTAGTAGAGTATAGTACAGAACACACCAGTAGAGTTTAGTAGAGTACAGAACACACCAGTAGAGTTTAGTAGAGTAGAGAAGAGAACACACCAGTAGAGTTTAGTAGAGTACAGAACACACCAGTAGAGTTTAGTAGAGTACAGAACACACCAGTAGAGTTTAGTAGAGTAGAGTACAGAACACACCAGTAGAGTTTAGTAGAGTAGAGTACAGAACACACCAGTAGAGTTTAGTAGAGTAGAGTGCAGAACACACCAGTAGAGTTTAGTAGAGTAGAGTGCAGAACACACCAGTAGAGTTTAGTAGAGTACAGAACACACCAGTAGAGTTTAGTAGAGTAGAGTGCAGAACACACCAGTAGAGTTTAGTAGAGTACAGAACACACCAGTAGAGTTTAGTAGTGTAGAGTACAGAACACACCAGTAGAGTTTAGTAGAGTACAGAACACACCAGTAGAGTTTAGTAGAGTACAGAACACACCAGTAGAGTTTAGTAGAGTACAGAACACACCAGTAGAGTTTAGTAGAGTACAGAACACACCAGTAGAGTTTGGTAGAGTAGAGTACAGAACACACCAGTAGAGTTTAGTAGAGTACAGAACACACCAGTAGAGTTTAGTAGAGTACAGAACACAACCAGTAGAGTTTGGTAGAGTAGAGTACAGAACACACCAGTAGAGTTTAGTAGAGTACAGAACAAATCAGTAGAGTTTAGTAGAGTACAGAACACACCAGTAGAGTTTAGTAGAGTACAGAACACACCAGTAGAGTTTAGTAGAGTACAGAACACACCAGTAGAGTTTAGTAGAGTACAGAACACACCAGTAGAGTTTAGTAGAGTAGAATACAGAACACACCAGTAGTGTTTAGTAGAGTAGAGTACAGAACACACCAGTAGAGTTTAGTAGAGTACAGAACAAACCAGTAGAGTTTAGTAGAGTAGAGTAGAGAACACACCAGTAGAGTTTAGTAGAGTACAGAACACACCAGTAGAGTTTAGTAGAGTAGAGTAGAGAACACACCAGTAGAGTTTAGTAGAGTACAGAACACACCAGTAGAGTTTAGTAGAGTAGAGTAGAGAACACACCAGTAGAGTTTAGTAGAGTACAGAACACACCAGTAGAGTTTAGTAGAGTACAGAACACACCAGTAGAGTTTAGTAGAGTACAGAACAAACCAGTAGAGTTGAGTATAGTAGAGTAGAGTACAGAACACACCAGTAGAGTTTAGTAGAGTACAGAACACACCAGTAGAGTTTAGTAGAGTACAGAACATACCAGTAGAGTTTAGTAGAGTAGAGTACAGAACACACCAGTAGAGTTTAGTAGAGTACAGAACACACCAGTATAGTTTAGTAGAGTAGAGAACACACCAGTAGAGTTTACTAGAGTACAGAACACACCAGTAGAGTTTAGTAGAGTACAGAACACACCAGTAGAGTTTAGTAGAGTAGAGTAGAGAACACACCAGTAGAGTTTAGTAGAGTAGAGTGCAGAACACACCAGTAGAGTTTAGTAGAGTACAGAACACACCAGTAGAGTTTAGTAGAGTAGAGTGCAGAACACACCAGTAGAGTTTAGTAGAGTAGAGTGCAGAACACACCAGTAGAGTTTAGTAGAGTACAGAACACACCAGTAGAGTTTAGTAGAGTAGAGTACAGAACACACCAGTAGAGTTTAGTAGAGTACAGAACACACCAGTAGAGTTTAGTAGAGTACAGAACACACCAGTAGAGTTTAGTAGAGTAGAGTACAGAACACACCAGTAGAGTTTAGTAGAGTACAGAACACACCAGTAGAGTTTAGTAGAGTACAGAACACACCAGTAGAGTTTAGTAGAGTACAGAACACACCAGTAGAGTTTAGTAGAGTACAGAACACACCAGTAGAGTTTAGTAGAGTACAGAACACACCAGTAGAGTTTAGTAGAGTACAGAACACACCAGTAGAGTTTAGTAGAGTACAGAACACACCAGTAGAGTTTAGTAGAGTACAGAACACACCAGTAGAGTTTAGTAGATTAGAGTACAGAACACACAAGTCCACATGTGGCTTGATTGAAAAGTATGTTTACTCCTTCAGTATTGATAGCTGGTGATATTCTGACAGGATACATTTATCTCTGCAGCTCTGCCTTCATCATTTCACTCAGCAGCTCTGCCTTCATTTCACTAAGCTGTTTCTAGATATAATTTGTTTTACCACATATAACCTGCTGACTTGTGGGAATTTACAGCTTTGGTGTATCAGAACCTTCTTTCCAGTTGCATAATATAGTTTTGGTACTGTATAAATGGCATGCTGCTTTCACTGGTAGATACTTCCAGTTCTCACAATCAGATGTATGATGTGATGCTATTGTCTTGAAGTATTATGTAAATATCTCTTCACCTCCTCCAGATGAACTTCATCCTCTTCATCTGCATCATCAGGATCCTCCGGCAGAAGATCAACTGTCCAGACATTGGAAGGAACGAGTCCAACCAGTACACGTTAGTATGGTTCTAGTCCAACCAGTACTCGTTAGTATGGTTCTAGTCCAACCAGTACTCGTTAGTAAGGTTCCAGTCCAACCAGTACTCGTTAGTATGGTTCCAGTCCAACCAGTACTCGTTAGTATGGTTCCAGTCCAACCAGTACTCGTTAGTATGGTTCCAGTCCAACCAGTACTCGTTAGTATGGTTCCAGTCCAACCAGTACTCGTTAGTATGGTTCTAGTCCAACCAGTACTCGTTAGTATGGTTCCAGTCCAACCAGTACTCGTTAGTATGGTTCCAGTCCAACCAGTACTCGTTAGTATGGTTCCAGTCCAACCAGTACTCGTTAGTATGGTTCCAGTCCAACCAGTACTCGTTAGTATGGTTCCAGTCCAACCAGTACTCGTTAGTATGGTTCCAGTCCAACCAGTACTCGTTAGTATGGTTCCAGTCCAACCAGTACTCGTTAGTATGGTTCTAGTCCAACCAGTACTCGTTAGTATGGTTCGAGTCCAACCAGTACTCGTTAGTATGGTTCTAGTCCAACCAGTACTCGTTAGTATGGTTCTAGTCCAACCAGTACTCGTTAGTATGGTTCTAGTCCAACCAGTACTCGTTAGTATGGTTCGAGTCCAACCAGTACTCGTTAGTATGGTTCTAGTCCAACCAGTACTCGTTAGTATGGTTCTAGTCCAACCAGTACTCGTTAGTATGGTTCTAGTCCAACCAGTACTCGTTAGTATGGTTCTAGTCCAACAGTACTGCCATGGAGCTCAGTCCTGTATATCTCTGCAGGTCAGATTATTCCTGTAATCTAGTTCCTTCTGTTTACATTTAAGTCATTTAGCATTCGCTCTCATCCAGAGAGATTTACATAAAAGTGCATTCAACTAAGTTTAGGATGGATAAACAACCACATTGTCATGGATACGCAGGGAGTCAGGAAGCAGGTGCAGAAGGACAGTTTAATAAGATCAGACCCTTTTTTTCAATTTTCACCAGAAATGACCAAATCTAACTGCCTGAAGCTCAGGACCTGAAGCAAGGATATACATATTCTTGATACAATTTGAAAGGAAACACTTTGAAGTTTGTGGAAATGTGAAATTAATGTAGGAGAATAACACATTAGATCTGGTACAAACAAAAAACATGCGTTTTCTTCTTATTATTTTTTTCCATCATCTTTGAAATGCAAGAGAAAGGCCACAATATAATATTGCAGTTTAGGCGCAATTTTGACTTTGGCCACTAGATGGCAGCAGCTTGTATGCAAAGTTTCAGATTGATCCAGTGAAGCATTGCAATACTGGACTATTTTGAATCAAGTCTGCCCAAATGTGCCAAATTGCTCAATTGATACATTTAAGTACATAACTATAGAGAACATACAAAAATGATATGGTAATACAAAATGTAAGTTTACACACTCCCAGGAATGTCATACATGGATCATTAGCTTATACACTAACTTTCACACATTTAGATGGCCAGGTGGGGTGGGTGTGGAGTCAGAGACAGCAGTAAAACCCAGTTCCTACATTTGAATATAAAAATGGATTTTATCAAACAAAACTATGCTAAATTTGATCTCTGGGACCGTTAGAATGACAAATCAGAGCAAGATCACAGATCCCTGTGATGTAGAGCTCAGATCCCTGTGATGTAGAGCTCAGATCCCTGTGATGTAGAGCTCAGATCCCTGTGATGTAGAGCTCAGCTCCCTGTGGTTAAGTGGCTCCGCTCCCTGTGGCTGCTTTTCTTGATATTCTCTTGATGTTCTGTATAGGAGGATGAATGGGACTGTTTAATAACTAGGTACTAGTCATAAAGCTACTTCTTGATATTCTCTTGATGTTCTGTATAGGAGGATGAATGAGACTGTTTAAAAACTAGGTACTAGTCATAAAGCTACTTCTTGATGTTCTCTTTATTCTGTGTAGGAGGATGGCCAAGTCCACCCTGCTGCTGATTCCTCTGTTTGGGATCAACTTCATCGTGTTTGCCTTCATCCCAGAACAGGTGAACATCGAGCAACGGCTGGTCTTCGACCTCATACTGGGATCATTCCAGGTACGGAACCACTAGGGTTGCGAAATTCCGTTAACTTTCCCAAAATTCCCAAGTAAAAAAAAACTATGTTCCACAGTTTCTCCCCAGATAGAACCAACTCTTCAAGTATAGTATAGGGGGCTCATGGGACCCAGTCTAACAGTGAGACTTCACATCCTTCTGACTGATGATTGACAGTCAGAGAGTACATTCAGGTATTGTGATTAGTTACTCCAGGCTGCCAACACACTAATGGGAGGGATGCTTTTTAACACACTTTGGCAGGACTCCAGGCACAATGTACTGGTATTTCAGCCCAACTGTTCCTGTTTTAAACACTGGGTGTGGTTATTCTGGTCTATCTGTATAATGGAGAGAGAGCGAGACCTTACGGCCGGCAGCATCGTAGCAGCTTGACTTTAGCTGAGAAACCTCCACCTTTTTCCTCTTATCTTCTCCTGTCAATATGACTTCCTTGTCTGGCATCCCTCGCTTCTCTGTTTTCCCTCTAGGCCATAGACTTGTAATCATGTTCTGTAAATTAATTACCACACAGATAATGCTATATATTCATGCCAGCAGTAGCTGTGTACTCATTACTTTAATATAGGGCCATTCATGTATCCCAGAGAACAGCCTTTTGATGTATTAATTTGAGTCATTTAGCAGATGCTCTTCTCCAAAGCGACTTAGAGGTGCAATTAGCGACAGATTTTTCACCTAGTCGGCTCGGGGATACAAACCAGCAACCTTTCGGTTACTGGCCCAACGCGCTGAACCGCTAGGCGACATGCCTTGTATTGTTATGAACAACAGAATAACAGGGTCTGTTCTTCCTCTCCCCAGGGCTTTGTGGTTGCTGTTCTATACTGCTTCTTAAACGGAGAGGTAAGAGCCAACCTGAGTTCACACACTCCTGTTATAAACACACTGCACCTGGTTAACACCCTGAGTTTACACACTCCTGTTATCAACACACTGCACCTGGTTAACACCCTGACGTTTACACACTCCTGTTATAAACACACTGCACCTGGTTAACACCCTGAGTTTACACACTCCTGTTATAAACACACTGCACCTGGTTGGTTAACACCCTGAGTTTACACACTCCTGTTATAAACACACTGCACCTGGTTAACACCCTGACGTTCACACACTCCTGTTATAAACACACTGCACCTGGTTAACACCCTGAGTTTACACACTCCTGTTATAAACACACTGCACCTGGTTAACACCCTGAGTTTACACACTCCTGTTATAAACACACTGCACTTGGTTAACACCCTGAGTTTACACACTCCTGTTATAAACACACTGCACCTGGTTAACACCCTGAGTTTACACACTCCTGTTATAAACACACTGCACCTGGTTAACACCCTGAGTTTACACACTCCTGTTATAAACACACTGCACCTGGTTAACACCCTGAGTTTACACACTCCTGTTATCAACACACTGCACCTGGTTGGTTAACACCCTGAGTTTACACACTCCTGTTATAAACACACTGCACCTGGTTAACACCCTGACGTTTACACACTCCTGTTATAAACACACTGCACCTGGTTAACACCCTGAGTTTACACACTCCTGTTATAAACACACTGCACCTGGTTAACACCCTGAGATCACACACTCCTGTTATAAACACACTGCACCTGGTTAACACCCTGACGTTTACACACTCCTGTTATAAACACACTGCACCTGGTTAACACCCTGAGTTTACACACTCCTGTTATAAACACACTGCACCTGGTTAACACCCTGAGTTTACACACTCCTGTTATAAACACACTGCACCTGGTTAACACCCTGACGTTTACACACTCCTGTTATAAACACACTGCACCTGGTTAACACCCTGAGTTTACACACTCCTGTTATAAACACTCTGCACCTGGTTAACACCCTGAGTTTACACACTGACTTTACATGAAGCTGGGTTAGGGTTAGGAGGGCAGTGTGTTAAAGGCCCAGTTTTTCAAAAGTGATCTATCTGGATCTCGCTTATCGGATAGGATTGAATGCATAGAAATAGAATGAATAGAACAGAAGTCCAAATTCAAGTCAAAGATTTGTCAGTTATATTCATTCTATTTCTACGCATTATTGTCCGGTCATGGGGTCGAGTGTGTCACGATCGTCGGGAACAGAGGACCAATGCGCAGCGTTATTTGCGAACATGCTTTTATTTATGATTACACGAACAAAATAACAAAATCGATACGTGACGTCCAAAGGTGCAAAACACAAACCTACACAGGAACAAGATCCCACAAATACTGTGGAAAAACAGACTGCTTAAATATGGTTCCCAATCAGAGACAACCAGCAACAGCTGACACTCGTTGCCTCTGATTGAGAACCACTCTGGCCAACATAGAAACACAATAACTAGAACACCCTAGAAACACAAAACTAGAACAACACAAAGAACACTCACACCCTGGCTCAACATACAAGTGTCCCCAGAGCCAGGGCGTGACAGAGTGCTGCAAGGAAAGACCTAGTTAAGCTGCAGCTGGCCCAGAACAGAGCGGCACGTCTTGCTCTTCATTGTAATCAGAGAGCTAATATATCTGTAAATACTATGCATGCCAGTCTCTATTGGCTAAGAGTTGAGAAGAGACTGACTGCATCACTTCTACTTTTGATAAGAAACATTAATATGTTAAATTCCAAATTGTTTGCATAGTCAACTTACACACAGCTCTGACACACACTGAGCCCACCAGACATGCCACCAGGGGTCTTTTCACAGTCCCCAAATCCAGAACAAATTCAAGAAAGTGTACAGTATTAAATAGAGCTATTTTAGCATGGAACTCCCTTCCATCTCATATTGCTTCTTGATCTGCGGTCTCTTCTGAGGCTACCTGAGGGGAACAGAGTTATGTGCAGAGCCAATAGCCCAGTGCAGCGCTGGGACAGTTTCAATCACAGAGAGAGAGACTGTACTGCCATGGCCAGGATCACTGTTCAGGTGCTTAAAGGGACAGTTTACCTCACTTTAACCCTTTACAGTTGTTGCAATTGGCCTACATGGATAGGGATACATGGAAATGTCTTACTGAAGAAATATAAAAATAATATGCATAAACATGGTAGCAATTGAAAGGGAAAAGTTTGGAGTTAATAGGAAAATTATACGACCAAAGATGAGTACACAACCGTTCACCTGACACAAGACTGAATCCAAACAAAACTACAATACTGAAAGCGCGAACCACCGCACTTAACAATCGCAAGGTGACTGGGAATATGGTAGAATACGAACAGTGTAGTTATTCCCTCCGTAAGCAATCAAACAGGCAAAACATCAGTACAGAGACAAAGTGGAGTCGCAATTCAACAGCTCAGACACGAGACATATGTGGCAGGGACTCCAGACAAACACAGATTACAAAGGGAAAACCAGTCACGTCTCGGACACCGACGTCTCGCTCCCGGACAAGCTAAACATCTTCGCCCGCGTTGAGGATAACACAGTGCCACCGACGCGGCCCGCTCCCAAGGACTGTGGGCTCTCGTTCTCCGTGGCCAACGTGAGCAAGACATTTAAGCGTGTTAACCCTCGCAAGGCTGCCGGTCCACATGGTATCCCTAACCTCGTCCTCAGAGCATGTGCAGACCAGCTGGCTGGAGTGTTTACGGACATATTCAATCTCTCCCTATCCCAGTCTGCTGTGCCCACTTGTTTCAAGATGTCCAACATTGTTCCTGTACCCAAGAAAGTAAAGGTAACTGAACTAAATGACTATCACCCCGTAGCACTCACTTCTGTCATCATGAAGTGCTTTGAGAGGCTGGTTAAGGATCATATCACCTCTACCTTACCTGACACCCTAGACCCATTTCAATTTGCATACCGCCCCAATAGATCCACAGACGATGCCATCGCACTGCACACTGCCCTATCCCATCTGGACAAGAGGAATACCTACGTCAGAATGCTGTTCATTGACTATAGCGTAGCCTTCAACACCATAGTACCCACCAAGCTCATCATTAAGCTTGGGGCCCTGGGTCTGAACCCCGCCCTGTGCAACTGGGTCCTGAACGTCTGACATGCCGCCCCCAGGTGGTGAAGGTAGGAAACTACACCTCCACTTCGCTGATCATCAACACAGGGGCCCCACAAGGGTGCGTGCTCAGCCCCCTCCTGTACTCCCTGTTCACCCATGACTGCGTGGCCAACACGCCTCCAACTCAATCATCAAGTTTGCAGACGACACAACAGTAGCAGGCCTGATTACCAACAATGATGAGACAGCCTACAGGGAGGAGGTGAGGGCCCTGGAGGAGTGGTGCCAGGAAAATAACCTATTCCTCAATGTCAACAAAACGAACGAGCTGATCGTAGACTTCAGGAAACTGCAGAGGGAGCACGCCCCCATCCACATCAACAGGGCCGCTGTGGAGAGGGTGAAAAGCTTCAAGTTCCCCGGCGTGCACATAACTGACAATCTGAAATGGTCCACCCACCCAGACAGTGTGGTGAAGAAGGCGCTCAGGAGGCTGAAGAAATGTGGCTTGGCCCCTAAGACCCTCACAAACTTTTACAGATGCACAATTGAGAGCATCCTATTGGGCTGTATCACCGCCTGGTACGGCAACTGCACCGCCCACAACCGCAGGACTCTCCAGAGGGTGGTGCAGTCTGCCCAACTCATCACCGGGGGCACACTGCCTGACCTCCAGGACACCTACAGCACCCGATGTCACAGGAAGGCCAAAAAGATAACCAAGGACAACTACCACCCGAGCCACTGCTTCCATCTCAAGGCCATCAGACTGTTAAATAGCCATCACTATCCGGCTACCACTCAGCACCTTAGAGGCTGCTGACCTATGTACATACAGTCGTGGTCAAAAGTTTTGAGAATGACACAAATACTAATTTTCACAAAGTCTGCTGCCTCAGTTTTGATGATGGCAATTTGCATATACTCCAGAATGTCATGAAGAGTGATCAGATGAATTGCAATTAATTGCAAAGTCCCTCTTTGCCATGAAAATGAACTCATGTCAGTGATTATCTCGTTAACACAGATGAGAGTGTTGACGAGGACAAGGCTAGAGATCACTCTGTCATGCTGATTGAGTTAGAATAACAGACTGGAAGCTTTAAAAGGAGGGTGGTGCTTGAAATCATTGTTCTTCCCCTGTTAACCATGGTTACCTGCAAGGAAACACGTGCCGTCATCATTGCTTTGCGCAAAAAGGGCTTCACAGGCAAGGATATTGCTGCTAGTAAGATTGCACCTAAATCAACCATTTATCGGATCATCAATAACTTCAAGGAGAGAGGTTCAATTGTTGTGAAGAAGGCGTCAGGGCGCCCAAAAAAGTCCAGCAAGCGCCAGGACCGTCTCCTAAAGTTGATTCAGCTGCGGGATTGGGGCACCACCAGTGCAGAGCTTGCTCAGGAATGGCAGCAGGCAGGTGTGAGTGCATCTGCACGCACAGTGAGGCAAAGACTTTTGGAGGATGGCCTGGTGTCAAGAAGGGCAGCAAAGAAGCCACTTCTCTCCAGGAAAAACATTAGGGACAGACTGATATTCTGCAAAAGGTACAGGGATTGGACTGCTGAGGACTGGGGTAAAGTCATTTTCTTTGATGAATCCCCTTTCCGATTGTTTGGGGCATCCGGAAAACACCTTGTCCAGAGAAGACAAGGTGAGCGCTACCATCAGTCCTGTGTCATGCCAACAGTAAAGCATCCTGAGACCATTCATGTGTGGGGTTGCTTCTCAGCCAAGGGAGTGGGCTCACTCACAATTTTGCCTAAGAACACAGCCATGAATAAAGAATGGTACCAACGCATCCTCCGAGAGCAACTTCTACCAACCATCCAAGAACAGTTTGGTGACGACCAATGCCTTTTCCAGCATGATGTCACGATCGTCTGACGAATGAACAGACCAAAGCGCAGCGCGTTGAGCGAACATGACTTTAATTGATAAAGCACAAAACAAAAGACGACTCGTGAAGTCCACAGTGACAATGACTGTACAGGAACAAAAACCCACAACCACAAGGTGAAAACACACAGTTTAAATATGGCTCCCAATCAGAGATAACGAGCCGACAGCTGACACTCGTTACCTCCGATTGGGAGTCATTAAACAACCCAAATACAACAACCTAGAAATAGACACAACAGAACTACCAACATAGAAATAAACCCATAGAATGCACACACCCTGGCTCAACATAATGAGTCCCAGAGCCAGGGTGTGACAGTACCCCCCCCTAAAGGCGCGGACTGCGACCGCGCCTCAACTAACCAAAACAGGGGAGGACTGGGCGGGCATACCTCCTCGGTGGCGGTTCTGGCTCCGGCCTTGACCACCACCCTTCAATACACCCCCCAATACGCCCCTGGTCCAGTCTGTCGACTCGCACCCCTGGCCTGGTGCGTGGAGGAGGAACGGGCCTTACCAGGCTGACGACGCGCACCCCTGGCTTGGTGCGTTGAGGAGGAATGGGCCTTACCAGGCTGACTTCTCGCACCCCTGGCCTGGTGCGTGGAGGAGGAATGGGCCTTACCAGGCTGTCGACTCGCACCCCTGGCTTGGTGCGTTGAGGAGGAATGGGCCTTACCAGGCTGACTTCTCGCACCCCTGGCTTAGTGCGAGTGGCAGGAACAGGCCGGACCGGGCTGGCGACGCGCACCGTAGGTTTGGTGCGAGTGGCAGGGACAGGCCGGGTCGGGCTGGCGACGCGCACCGTAGGCCCGGTGTGGGTGGCAGGAACAGGCCGGACCGGGCTGGCGACGCGCACCGTAGGTTTGGTGCGAGTGGCAGGAACAGGCCGGGTCGGGCTGGCGACGCGCACCGTAGCTTTGGTGCGGGTGGCAGGAAAAGGCCGGACCGGGCTGGCGACGCGCACCGTAGACTTGGTGCGGGTGGCAGGAACAGGCCGGGTCGGGCTGGCGACGCGCACCGTAGACTTGGTGCGGGTGGCAGGAACAGGCCGGGTCGGGCTGGCGACGCGCACCGTAGACTTCGTGCGGGTGGCAGGAACAGGCCGGACCGGGCTGGCGACGCGCACCGTAGACTTGGTGCGGGTGGCAGGAACAGGCCGGGTCGGGCTGGCGACGCGCACCGTAGACTTGGTGCGGGTGGCAGGAACAGGCCGGGTTGGGCTGGCGACGCGCACCGTCCATTTGGTGCGAGGGGTCGTAACAGGCCGGACCGTACTGGGGACACACACCACTGGCTCTACCCCGGGAACTGGAACGGGCCGGACCGGACTGGTAATACACCCCAGTACCACTCGCCGTGCCTCTACATCTCCTCTCCCTACTTTGACCAGTAGCCCCCGTAACCTGGTGGCCTTTTGAATTCGCCCCTTCTCTGCCTCCGTCAGCCCCGTCGTCCATGCCCTGTGCCCCCCCCTAAACATTTCTTGGGGGTGCCTCTCGTCCCTCCGACGCTGCTCCCACATCCAGGCTGCCGACTCCTGGACACGCTGCTTGGTCCTTTGATGGTGGGTTTTTCTGTCACGATCGTCTGACGAATGAACAGACCAAAGCGCAGCGCGTTGAGCGAACATGACTTTAATTGATAAAGCACAAAACAAAAGACGACTCGTGAAGTCCACAGTGACAATGACTGTACAGGAACAAAAACCCACAACCACAAGGTGAAAACACACAGTTTAAATATGGCTCCCAATCAGAGATAACGAGCCGACAGCTGACACTCGTTACCTCCGATTGGGAGTCATTAAACAACCCAAATACAACAACCTAGAAATAGACACAACAGAACTACCAACATAGAAATAAACCCATAGAATGCACACACCCTGGCTCAACATAATGAGTCCCAGAGCCAGGGTGTGACACATGATGGAGCACCTTGCCATAAGGCAAAAGTGATAACTAAGTTGCTCAGGGAACAAAACATCAACATTTTGGGTCCATGGCCAGGAAACTCCCCAGACCTTAATCCCATTGAGAACTTGTGGTCGATCCTCAAGAGGCGGGTGGACAAACAAAAACCCACAAATTCTGACAAACTCCAAGCATTGATTATGCAAGAATGGGCTGACATCAGTCAGGATGTGGCCCAGAAGTTAATTGATAGCATGCCAGGGCGGATTGCAGAGGTCTTGAAAAAGAAGGGTCAACACTGCAAATATTGACTTTTTGCATAAACTTAATGTAATTGTCAATAAAAGACACTTATGGAATGCTTGTAATTATACTTCAGTATACCATAGTAACATCTGACAAAAATATCTCATAACACTTAAGCAGCGAACTTTGTGAAGACCAATACTTGTGTCATTCTCAAAACTTTTGACCACGACTGTAGACATGGAATCACTGGCCACTTTAATATTGGAACACTAGTCACTTTAATGTTAACCTATTGCTTTCCTCATCTCATATGTATATACTGTATTCTATTCTACTGTATTTGAGTCAATGCCACTCCGACATTGCTCGTCCTAATATTTTATATATTTCTTAATTCCATTCTTTTAGATTGTGTATTGTTGTGAATTGTTAGATACTACTGCGCTGATGGAGCTAGGAACACAAGCATTTCGCTACACCCACAATAACATCTGCTAAATATGTATGTGACCAATAAAATTTGATTTGACATCACTGTTGATTTGATGGGCATTTTACATGTACTGTTTTTTTGCCTGGTTTGTTGATAATGAAATCTGAAAATACTTTGGATACATTCAGTAACAGAAGACTCTTCCTGGAAAATGTGGAGTAGGTGCAATATAAGACCCCAAAATGCCAAGGGTTTTGAGAGGACTAACTGGTGTCTCCAAGTGGCCACACACCTCTCCAAAGTGTGCACAGTTCCTAAGCAATTTCAATGCACTTTTATAACTAGAAGAGTCTTCAACTATAAAGTACTTTTTTGCACTCCCCTGTTGAGGAACTAAAGCAAACACACTTGTAGTTTCGTTTGGAACAATAACCTTAATCCGCGTTGTCACAATTACTGTTATTTACGCAATCCAAAAGCGGTCCATTATTAAGCGCAATCTGGGTCAGGTGGGCATTATTTGAAAGCTTGTTCTAATTTAATTCAGACAGATTGTAATTTTCATAGAAAGGATTCATGAGGAGCCGCCTTCAGGGGTCCATAAAGTTGTACCCATTCCAAAATGGACCTGGGGCTTTCCCATCCGGACCCGATATACATAAATTATTTAACAAAATATATATGACCAGTTCCGAATAGATCCGAGGACAACTAGACCCATTTTGTGTATACCTGATCGGATCAAGACCCGGTCCGATCCGATCTGAGTGAGGGACGCAGCATAAAAGTAAAACTTTAAGCTACTTTATTAACTGGAGCTGATAAAGTGCGAGGGAGAGGAGGTAGAGAGGTGATGGGCAGGGCTGTGTGTAGGCTGCTGTGAGGAGGGAGAGAGAGAGGTGATGGGCAGGGCTGTGTGTAGGCTGCTGGGAGGAGGGAGAGAGAGAGGTGATGGGCAGGGCTGTGTGTAGGCTGCTGTGAGTGACACGAACAGGGAGGAGGGAGGGAGAGATGAGAGACAGCAACCAACCAAGCCGACTCGCGCTTTAGCAGACTAGCCATAGCTAGGTTATTGATACAATTTATTTCTCAATTCAAGGGCCTTTATTGGTATGTTCACATTGCCAAAGCAAGTTAAATGGATAAACAAAAGTGAAATCAACAAAGTGAACAAATAAATAACAAGTTCCAAAAGAATAAAGACATTTCAAATGTCATATTATGTCTATATACAGTGTTGTAACAATGTGCAAAGAGTTAAAGTACATAAATATGGGTTGTATTTACAATGGTGTTTGTTCTTCACTGGTTGCCCTTTTCTTGTGGCAACAGGTCACATCTTGCTGCTGTGATGGCACACTGTGGTATTTCACCCAGTAGATAAGGGAGTTTAAATAAATTGGGTTTGTTTTCGAATTCTTTGTGGATCTGTGTAATCTGAGGGAAATATGTGTCTCTAATATGATCATACATTTGGCAGGAGGTTAGGAAGTGCAGCTCAGTTTCCACCTCATTTTGTGGGCAGTGTGCACATAGCCTGTCTTCTCTTGAGAGCCAGGTCTGCCTACGGTGGCCTTTCTCAATAGCAAGGCTATGCTCACTGAGTCTGTACATAGTCAAAGCTTTCCTTAAGTTTGGGTCAGTCACAGTGGTCAGGTATTCTGCCACTGTGTACTCTCTGTTTAGGGCCAAATAACATTCTAGTTTGCTTATGTTTTTTTGTTAATTCTTTACAATGTGTCAAGTAATTCTCTTTTTGTTTTATCATGATTTGGTTGGGTCTAATTGTGAAGAACCAGCTTGCATAGGGGACTCTTCTCCAAGTTCATCTCGGCGATGTCATTTACAAAATAGCCTCCAACACTCTACTCAGCAAATTGGATGTAGTCTATCACAGTGCCATCCGTTTTGTCTCCAAAGCCCCATACACTACCCACCACTGTGACCTGTACGCTCTTGTTGGCTGGTCCTCACTACATGTTCGTCGTCAAACCCACTGGCTCCAGGCCATCTATAAATCACTGCTAGGCAAATCCCCGATGTCATTTACAAAATAGCCTCCAACACTCTACTCAGCAAATTGGATGTAGTCTATCACAGTGCCATCCGTTTTGTCACCAAAGCCCCATATACTACCCACCACTGTGACCTGTACGCTCTTGTTGGCTGGCCCTCACTACATATTCATCGCCAAACCCACTGGCTCCAGGCCATCTATAAATCACTGCTAGGCAAATCCCCGCCTTATCTTAGCTCATTGGTCACCATAGCAACACCCACCCGTAGTCTGCGGTCCAGCAGGTATATCTCACTGGTCATCCCCAAAGCCAACACCTCCTTTGGCCGCCATTCCTTCCAGTTCTCTGCCGCCAATGACTGGAACGAACTGCAAAAATCTCTGAAGCTGGAGACTGCACCTGTACACAGCCAATCTGAAATTAGCCCACCCAACTACCTCATCCCCATATTGTTATTTATTTTGCTAATTTGCACCCCATTATCTCTATTTGCACATCATCTCTTGCACATCTAGCATTCCAGTGTTAATACTAATTGTAGCTATTTTGCACTATAGCCTATTTATTGCCTTACCGCCATAACTTGCTACATTTGCACACACTGTATATATATTTTCTGTTGTATTTTTGACTTTATGTTTTGTTTACCCCATATGTAACTCTGTGTTGTTGTTTTTATCGCACTGCTTTGCTTTATCTTGGCCAGGTCGCAGTTGTAAATGAAAACTTGTTCTCAACTGGCTTACCTGGTTAAATAAAGGTGAAATAAAAATAAAAAAATTTAAACATAGACTATCACCAGATTTACAGGAGTTTCATTTCTGGTGTGGATCATCTATTTAAACAAACCCAAAACTGGTGTGAGTTACAAATACTGCAACTAACCACGATTTCTCTCCCCCTGCCCCCCTCCTCTCTCCCCCTGCCCCTCCTCCTCTCTCCCCCTGCCCCTCCTCCTCCTCCTCTCCCTCCGCCCCTCCTCCTCCTCTCCACCTGCCCCCCTCCTCTCTCCCCCCTCCTCTCTCCCCCTGCCCCTCCCCCTCCTCTCTCCCCCTGCCCCTCCTCCTCCTCCTCTCCCTCCGCCCCTCCTCCTCCTCTCCCCCTGCCCCCCTCCTCTCTCCCCCTAATCCCCCTCCTCTCTCCCCCTAACCCCCCTCCTCTCTCCCCCTGCCCCTCCTCCTCCTCTCTCCCCCTGCCCCCCTCCTCTCTCCCCCTAACCCCCCTCCTCTCTCCCCCTGCCCCTCCTCCTCCTCCTCTCCCTCCTCCCGCCCCTCCTCCTCCTCCTCCTCCTCTCCCTCCTCCTCCTCTCCCTCTGCCCCTCCTCCCTCCCCCTGCCCCACCTCCTCCCTCCCCCTGCCCCACCTCCTCCTTTCCCTGTCCCTCCTCCTCCGCCCCTCATCTCTCCCCCTGCCCCACCTCCTCCTTTCCCTGTCCCTCCTCCTCCGCCCCTCATCTCTCCCCCTGCCCCTCCTCCTCCTCTCCCCTGCCCCTCCTCCACCTCTCCCCCTCCTCTTCTCCCCCTGCCCCTCCCCCTGCCCCCCTCCTCTCTCCCCCGCCCCCTCCTCTCTCCCCCTGTCCCTCTCTCTCCCCCTGCCCCTCCTCCTCCTCCTCCCCCTGTCCCTCCTCCCCCTGCCCCTCCTCCTCCTCCTCCCCCTGTCCCTCCTCCTCCTCTCTCCCCTGTCCCTCCTCCTCCTCCTCCCCCTGCCCTCCTCCCCCTCCTCCTCCTCCCCCTGTCCCTCCTCCTCCTCTCTCCCCTGTCCCTCCTCCTCCCCCTGTCCCTCCTCCCCCTGTCCCTCCTCCTCCTCTCTCCCCTGTCCCTCCTCCTCCTCCTCCCCCTGTCCCTCCTCCCCCTGCCCCACCTCCTCCTTTCCCTGTCCCTCCTCCTCCGCCCCTCATCTCTCCCCCTGCCCCTCCTCCTCCTCTCCCCTGCCCCTCCTCCACCTCTCCCCCTCCTCTTCTCCCCCTGCCCCTCCCCCTGCCCCCCTCCTCTCTCCCCCGCCCCCTCCTCCTCCCCCTGTCCCTCCTCCTCCTCCTCCCCCTGTCCCTCCTCCTCTCTCCCCTGCCCCTCCCCCTGCCCCTCCTCCTCTCTCCCCTGCCCCTCCTCCTCTCTCCCCTGCCCCTCCCCCTGCCCCCCTCCTCTCCTCTCTCCCCCGCCCCCTCCTCCTCCCCCTGTCCCTCCTCCCCCGCCCCCTCCTCTCTCCCCCTGCCCCTCCTCCTCCTCCTCCCCCTGTCCCTCCTTCCCCTGCCCCTCCCCCTGCCCCCCTCCTCTCTCCCCTGCCCCCTCCTCTCTCCCCTGTCTTCCTCCTCCTCTCTCCCCTGTCTTCCTCCTCCTCTCTCCCCTGTCCCTCCCCCTGCCCCCCTCCTCTCTCCCCTGTCCCTCCCCCTGCCCTCCTCCTCTCTCCCCTGTCCCTCCCCCTGCCCCCCTCCTCTCTCCCCTGTCCCGCCCCCTCCTCTCTCCCCTGTCCTCCTCCTCCTCTCTCCCCTGTCCCTCCCCCTGCCCCCCTCCTCTCTCCCCCGCCCCCTCCTCTCTCCCCTGCCCCTCCTCCTCCTCCTCCCCCTGTCCCTCCCTCCCCTGCCCCTCCTCCTCTCTCCCCTGCCCCTCCTCCACCACCTCTGCCCCTCCTCCACCTCTCCTCCTCCTCCTCTCTCCTCCCCCTCCTCTCCTCCTCCCCTTCCCCCACGCCTCTCCTTTCGTCCTATCCCAGGTGCAGTCTGAGATGAAGAGGAAGTGGAGGCGGTGGCATCTCCAACACCACATGGGTTCTGACACCACTAAGTACCAGCACACTTCCATGGGGAACAGTAATGGCACCAACTTCTCCACTCAGATCTCAATGTTGAGCAGCTGCAGCCCCAAGACACGCCATGCATCCTCATCCTGCCAGGACGACTCCACCATGATCTGAGAGAGAGAGAGCGAGAGAGAGAGAGAGAGCGAGCGAGAGAGCGAGAGCGAGCGAGAGAGCGAGAGCGAGAGAGAGAGAAAGAAACACACATACAGAGATATATACACACAGATATACACACAGAGAGATGCGTGCGCACGCACGCACGCACACACACAAAGAGATATATAATAATAATAATAATATGCCATTTAGCAGACGCTTTTATCCAAAGCGACTTACAGTCATGCGTGCATACATTTTTGTGTATGGGTGGTCCCGGGGATCGAACCCACTACCTTGGCGTTACAAGCGCCGTGCTCTACCAGCTGAGCTACAGAGGACCACATATACACACACACACACACACACACACACACACACACACACACACACACACACACACACACACACACACACACACACACACACACACACACACACACACACACACACACACACACACACACACACACACACACACACACACACACACACACACACACACACACACACACACACACACACACACACACAGTCCACACACACACACAGTCCACACACACACACACACCACACACACACACACACACACACACGCACACACACACACACACACACACACACACACACACACACACACACACACACACACACAAAGAGATATATATATATATACACACACAGATACACACGCACACACACACACACATACAGAGATACACATACACTACCGGTCCAAAGTTTTACAACAGTTACTCATTCAATGGTTTTTCTTTATTTTTTACTATTTTCTACATTGTAGAATAATAGTGAAGACATCAAAACTATGAAATAACACATTTGGAATCATATAGTAACAAAAACATTTTCAACAAATCTAAATATATTTTATATTTGAGATTATTCAAATAGCCACCCTTTGCCTTGATGACAGCTTTGCACACTCTTGGCATTCTCTCAACCAGCTTCACCTGGAATGCTTTTCCAACAGTCTTGAAAGAGTTCCCACATATGCTGAGCACTTGTTGGCTGCTTTTCCTTCACTCTGCGGTCCGACTCATCCCAAACCATCTCAATTGGTTTGAGGTCGGGGGATTGTGGAGGCCAGGTCATCAGATGCAGCACTCCATCACTCACCTTCTTGGTAAAATATCCCTTACACAGCCTGGAGGTGTGTTGGGTCATTTTCCTGTTGAAAAACAAATGATAGTTCCACTAAGCCCAAACCAGATGGGATGGCGTATCGCTGCAGAATGCTGTGGTAGCCATGCTGGTTAAGTGTGCCTTGAATTCTAAATAAATCACAGACAGTGTCACCAGCAAAGCACCCCCACACCATCACACCTCCTCCTCCATGCTTTACGGTGGGAAATACACATGCGGAGATCATCCGTTTACCCACACCGCGTCTCACAAAGACACAGCGGTTGGAACCAAAAATCTCCAATTTGGCATCCAGACCAAAGGACACATTTCTTGGCCCAAGCAAGTCTTTTCTTATTATTGGTGTCCTTTAGTAGTGGTTTCTTTGCAGCAAGTCGACCATGAAGGCCTGATTCACAAAGTCTCCTCTGAACAGTTGATGTTGAGATGTGTCTGTTACTTGAACTCTGTGAAGCATTTATTTGGGCTGCAATTTCTGAGGCTGGTAACTCTAATGAACTTATCCTCTGCAGCAGAGGAAACTCTGGGTCTTCCATTCCTGTGGCGGTCCTCATGAGAGCCAGTTTCATCATAGCGCTTGATGGTTTTTGCGACTGCACTTGAAGAAACATTCAAAGTTCTTAAAATGTTCCGTATTGAGTGACCTTCATGTATTAAAGTAATGATAGACTGTCGTTTCTCTTTGCTTATTTGAGCTGTTCTTGCCATAATATAGATTACATTTACATTTACATTTAAGTCATTTAGCAGACGCTCTTATCCAGAGCGACTTACAAATTGGTGCATTCACCCTATAGCCAGTGGGTTAACCACTTTACAACAATTTTATAGATGTGGCCTTTTACCAAATAGGGCTATCTTCTGTATACCCCCCCTACCTTGTCACAACACAACTGAATGGCTCAAACGCGTTAAGAAGGAAAGAAATTCCACAAATTAACTTTTGAGAAGGCACACCTGTTAATTGAAATGCATTCCAGGTGACTACCTTATGAAGCTGGTTGAGAGAATGCCAAGAGTGTGCAAAGCTGTCATCAAGGCAAAGGGTGGCTATTTGAAGAATCTGAAATATAAAATATATTTTGATTTGTTTAACACTTTTTTGGTTACTACATGATTCTATATGTGTTATTTCATAGTTTTGATGATTTCACTATTATTCTACAATGTAGAAAATAGTAAAAACAAAGAAAAACCCTGGAATGAGTAGGTGTGTCCAAACATTTGACTGGTACTGTGTGTGTAGATATATATATATATATATAG
>CM062479.1:398490-588490 GCA_031479575.1 Coregonus ussuriensis | reverse complement strand
ATCCATCCATCCATCCATCCACCCATCCACTCATCCATCCATCCATCCATCCATCCACCCACCCATCCACTCATCCACCCATCCACTCATCCATTCGTCCATCCATTCGTCCATCCATCCACTCATCCATCCGTTCGTCCATCCATCCATGCACTGTCCAGGTACTCCCGGACCCCCATGCTGAAACATCCCCCAGTGTAACCAAAATGCAACCTATAAATATAAGCCTTGTCTGAGACAGAATGGCAAAAATGTACAGTGAAGTTCTCATTAAAGTTCTTATTGTGAAGGATTTTCTAAGTAAAGTTACGGAACAAAACAATACTTAAACAATACATTGATCAGACATTACATGTCTGTAGAGTGACAGAGAGACCTGGCGTCTTTCTCATTTAGTGTTAGCTAATACAGCTAGCTGTCAGGGTTAGTGTTAGCTAATACAGCTAGCTGTTAGGGTTAGTGTTAGCTAATACAGCTAGCTGTTAGGGTTAGTGTTAGCTAATACAGCTAGCTGTTAGGTTTAGTGTTAGCTAATACAGCTAGCTGTTAGGGTTAGTGTTAGCTAATACAGCTAGCTGTTAGGGTTAGTGTTAGCTAATACAGCTAGCTGTTAGGTTTAGTGTTAGCTGGTATAGCTAGCTGTTAGGGTTAGTGTTAGCTGGTATAGCTAGCTGTTAGGGTTAGTGTTAGCTAGTATTGCTAGCTGTTAGTGTTAGCTGGTATATCTAGCTGTTAGGGTTAGTGTTAGCCAGTATAGCTAGCTGTTATGGTCAGTGTTAGCTGGTATAGCTAGTTGTTAGGGTTAGTGTTAGCTAGCATAGCTAGATGTTAGTGTTAGCTGGTATATCTAGCTGTTATGGTCAGTGTTAGCTGGTATATCTAGCTGTTATGGTCAGTGTTAGCCGGTATAGCTAGCTGTTATGGTCAGTGTTAGCCGGTATAGCTAGATGTTATTGTTAGTGTTAGCTAGTATAGCTAGCTGTTAGTGTTAGCTGATATAGAGCTGTTAGGGTTAGGGTTAGCTGGTGGAGCTAGTTGTTAGTGTTAGGGTTAGGGTTAGGGTTAGCTGGTGGAGCTATCTCTTAGGGTTAGGGTTAGCTGGTATTGCTATCTCTTAGGGTTAGGGTTAGCTGGTATTGCTATCTCTTAGGGTTAGGGTTAGCTGGTATTGCTATCTCTTAGGTTTAGGGTTAGGGTTAGCTGGTATTGCGATCTCTTAGGGTTAGGGTTAGGGTTAGTTGGTATTGCTATCTCTTAGGGTTGGGGTTAGCTGGTATTGCTATCTCTTAGGGTTAGGGTTAGGGCTAGCTGGTATTGCTATCTCTTAGGGTTAGGGTTAGGGTTAGCTGGTATTGCTAGTTGTTAGGGTTAGTGTTTGCTGGTGGAGCTGGATAAGTTTTAATAAAAAGCTTGATTCAGTTTTTACATTCCATTGTGAATATTTATGTTCATCTGAAACGTTCAACATTTTGATGACGATGCTGAAAAAAGATTGTCCCTCACTAGTGTGTGTGTGAGTTTGTTGTCTTTTTAGTGTGATGCAGCTGTGTATCTGCCAAAGTACCTCTCATACAGTCTTATGATCAACAATGTACATTACTGTGCTCAAACTGATTATATTTTATCAAAGTGTTTAATTGATCATTTATTTTCAGTGATTGCTGGCATGATTATTATGAATTATGTGAAATAATATTGTAAACAGTCCAATAAGACACAGAGTTAACTATTTTAATTGTGTAGTAAGTTGTCCAGTATTAAAAATGTGTATTCACTTGTGTTTTTAATAAGTTCGTACAATGTTCAACTTGTTGCTTCAGAACTGGATGTTGTTTAACTGAATACTATGATTCTATATCGTCTGTTTGAAATTGATTCTGTTGAGTGCATAATGCATGCAGCACTAGTAACATTATGAAACAGTATGTAAATAACCATTACATACTACGCTCATGTTACTCACTAGGACCACTAGTTATTAGCTTGTTATGTTGATGTTAACACACAAAACCACCCTTTATTTTGATATGCTGTCCTTCTTTTCCATGTACATATAGATGGAAATAGTTTGTTATATTGGCAGAAAAATGTATTTTCCATGAAGGTTTTAAAGTGTTCACCACTCAAACCATTGCAAATAAAATATTTAAACAACCATGTAGGCCTTGGTTGTATGTTAGACTATTATTAGAAAATTGTCGTTTTTAAGATGTATTTAGACAACGTTCATAATCACACTCCATACCCCCAGGGGGCAGTACTTTAGCTATACTCTCAAGAAAACTCTGAGGCAGTTTCCTGTTTGGAATTGGTAAAAGGAAGGGCGTGGCTAGCCTTCATTAGGTTTGGGACTTCTGGATGCCATGTGGTGGAGAGAGAAATGGTTGTTTGGTGTGCAGGTAGCCTAGCGGTTAAGAGCGTTGGGCCAGTAACTGAAAGGGTGCTAGTTTGAATTCTCTAACCGACAAGGTGAAAAGTCTGTACACTTGAGCAAGGTACTTAACCTTAATTGCTCATGTAAGCCACTCTGGATAAGATAACTGAACGACCAAACAACACTGGAGCGGTCTGGCTTATAGTTATAGTAGTGGTAGTGTCTACAGTAGTAATGGTAGTGACTGGTTATAGTTATAGTAGTGGTAGTGACTGGTTATAGTTATAGTAATGGTAGTGTCTACAGTAGTAATGGTAGTGACTGGTTATAGTTATAGTAATGGTAGTGACTGGTTATAGTTATAGTAATGGTAGTGTCTACAGTAGTAATGGTAGTGACTGGTTATAGTTATAGTAATGGTAGTGACTGGTTATAGTTATAGTAGTGGTAGTGACTGGTTATAGTTATAGTAGTGGTAGTGACTGGTTATAGTTATAGTAGTGGTAGTGACTGGTTATAGTTATAGTAGTGGTAGTGTCTACAGTAGTAATGGTAGTGACTGGTTATAGTTATAGTAGTGACTGGTTATAGTTATAGTAGTGGTAGTGACTGGTTATAGTTATAGTAGTGGTAGTGTCTTCAGTAGTAATGGTAGTGACTGGTTATAGTTATAGTAGTGGTAGTGACTGGTTATAGTTATAGTAGTGGTAGTGACTGGTTATAGTTGTAGTAGTGGTAGTGTCTACAGTAGTAATGGTAGGGACTGGTTATAGTTATAGTAGTGGTAGTGACTGGTTATAGTTATAGTAGTGGTAGTGACTGGTTATAGTTATAGTAATGGTAGTGACTGGTTATAGTTATAGTAGTGGTAGTGACTGGTTATAGTTATAGTAGTGGTAGTGACTGGTTATAGTAGTGGTAGTGACTGGTTATAGTTATAGTAGTGGTAGTGACTGGTTATAGTTATAGTAGTGGTAGTGTCTTCAGTAGTAATGGTAGTGACTGGTTATAGTTATAGTAGTGGTAGTGACTGGTTATAGTTATAGTAGTGGTAGTGACTGGTTATAGTAGTGGTAGTGACTGGTTATAGTTATAGCAGTAGTAGTGACTGGTTATAGTTATAGTAGTGGTAGTGTCTACAGTAGTAATGGTGGTGACTGGTTACCATGACGCTGACGAAGAGGAAACTTTGCTGTATTTTATTTTTTAATGTATTTTTTTTAACATTATTAACTCAGAAACTGTTTTGTATCATTACATACAGCCGGGAAAAACTATTGGATATCAGAGCGGTGGTAACTCACCAGCATTACGACCAGGAATACGACTTTCCCGAAGCAGATCCTTTGTTCGCTCTCCCCAGGGCAATTGAACTGATTCCAGAGGCCGACCCAAAACATCACCGGCGGAGGAGAGGCACTCAGAGCGGCCTGCTGGTTTGACTTAGGAGGCGCGCACACCACCCACCGCTTCCGAGTATATTACTTATTCGGTCTTTGGATAACAAAGTTGACGAGCTCAGGGCGAGGGTTGCTTTCCAGAGAGACATCAGGGATTGTAACATCCTCTGTTTCACGGAAACATGGCTCTGTCGAAATCGGTCCAGCCAGATGGGTTCTCAGTTCATTGCGCAGACAGAAATAAATATCTCTCTGGGAAGCAGAAGGGCGGAGGTGTGTGTTTCATGATTAACGACTCAGAGTGTAATTGTAGTAACATATAGGAACTCAAGTCCTTTTGTTCACCTGACCTAGAATACCTCACAATCAAATGCCGACCGTATTATCTCCCAAGATAATTTTCCTTGGTTATAGTCACGGCCGTGTATAACCCCCCTCAAGTCGATACCACGACGGCCCTCAAAGAACTTCACTGGACTTTATGCAAACTGGAAACCACATATCCTGAGGCTGCATTTATTGTAACTGGGGATTTTAACAAAGCAAATTTGATGACTAGGCTCCGAAGTTCTATCAACATATCGACTGTTGTACTCGCGCGGCTAAAACCTCAACCATTGCTAACCGATGGCCCTGCCCTCCTTTCGGCAAATCTGACCACGACTCCATTTTGCTCCTCCCTTCCTATAGGCAGAAACTCAAACAGGAAGTACCCGTGCTAAGGACTATTCAACGCAGGTTTGACCAATCGGAATCCACGCGTCAAGATTGTTTTGATCACGTGGACTAGGATATGTTCCGGGTAGCTTGCGAAAATAATTTAGACGAATACACTGAAACGGTGACTGAGTTTATCAGGAAATATATAGGAGATAGGAGATATTGTTCCACTGTGATTATAAAACCTACCCTAACCAAAAACCGTGGATAGATGGCAGCATTTGCGCAAAACTAGAAAGTGCGAACCACCGCATTTAACCATGGCAAGGTGACTGTGAATATGGCAGAATACAAACAGTGTAGCTATTCACTCAACAAGGGAATCAAACAGGCAGTATAGAGACAAAGTGGAGTCGCAATTCAACGGCTCAGACACGAGACGTTTGTAGCAGGGTCTACAGACAATCACAGACTACAAAAGGAAAACCAGCCACGTCGCCAAACACCGATGTCTTGCTTCCGGACAAGCTAAACACCTTCTTCGCCCGCGTTGAGGATAACACAGTGCCACCGATGCGGCCCACCACCAAGGACTGTGGGCTCTCCTTCTCCGTGGTCGAAGTGAGTAAGACATTTAAGCGTGTTAACCCTCGCAAGGCTGCTGGCCCAGACGGCATCCCTAGCCGCGTCCTCAGATCAGGTGCAGACCAGCTGGCTGGAGTGTTTACGGACATATTCAATCTCTCCCTATCCCAGTCTGTTGTCCCCACATGCTTCAAGATGGCCACCGTTGTTCCTGTACCCAAGAAAGCAAAGGTAACTGTATTACTTTGTAGGTTACAGCGAGCAAAGACGACCAACACCATCAATCATAGTTAACAAGTTTTAATGTTATTCTGCCATTGCCACCATATATACCACAGGTGTCATAAAAGAGTGTCGTAAACAATCACTCACAACCAAATCAATACATCTTCCTTTTTTTCCTCTTTTTTTTTTGTTTCAAAATAGTCATGGGCTGTCTATAATGAAATTTGAGACGTGTCACAATTCCCCACCATTTGCTCAATGTCAGAATTGATATTTGGCCAATAAAGGGACTCTCTGGCCCTTCTCTTACATTTCTCAGCTCCCAGATGTCCTTCATGCACTCTCTGTAGCATCTCCTGACACATTGAAGTAGGTATCACTATTCTGTTATTCTTCAACAGCACACCATTGACCAACAGCACACCAGCCAGCCATTTTCCAGATTCTGGATCACCTTGCAAAGAATGGGATCTGTTATGGTCTCTTCAGCTATTCGCCTTAGTTGCTGCTCAGAAACAGGAAGTGACTCCATGACCATACCCACATGCAAGGCAACCTCCTCCTCCATAGACTCCTGACTGAGGCTGATTTGGGCCACCACTGGTGGAGCCGCTGAGAGGGCGTCTGCAACCACTAAAGTTGACCCGGGCACATAGGTTAGAACAAAATCATAGCGTTGCAACCACATTATCATCCTTTGAAGACGAGGAGGCATGTCATTCAGATTTTTTTAGAGAGATTGAAATAAGGGGTTTATGGTCTGTTTCTAGAATCACCTTCGGTAAGCCATAAATGTAACAGTGAAACTTCTCACAACCAACGACCAACCCTAGGCACTCCTTTTCTATTTGAGCATAACTCTTCTCAGCATCAGTCACAGAACGGTCTGCATAAGCCACGTGCTCCACATCCCCTGATGCTCCTGAAGAAGCACTGCTCCAATGCCATCTTTGGAGGCGTCCGTGAACACCTTAGTAGGCCTGTCAGGTTGAAACAAGTTAGCTCTTCAGACAAAATGTTCTCTACATCGAACAACTCTCTTTCATGTTCTCTGTTCCATCAGAACTCTGTCTTGTCCTGAAGGAGTGTCCTTCAGTTCACTGTTTTAGCTGACAGGTTTGGTACAAACTTCCCCAAATAATTGATCATACCCAAAACACGCTGAATGCCTTTCCTACCAGTGGGGTTTGCCATCTCCCTCACCGCGTTGACCTGGTCATGATCCATTTTTACATTTACATTTTAGTCATTTAGCAGACGCTCTTATCCAGAGCGACTTACAGTTAGTGAGTACATATTTTTTTATACTGGCCCCCCGTGGGAATCAAACCCACAACCCTGGCGTTGCAAACACCATGCTCTATCAACTGAGCTACATCCCTGCCGGCCATTCCCTCCCCTACCCTGGACGACGCTGGGCGCCGCCCATGAGTCTCCCGGTCGCGGCCGGCTGCGACAGAGCCTGGATCCGGCTGCTTATCCCCAAGACATGTGATTTCCTTCACACATAACTGACATTTAGCCCGATTTAGCTTCAAGCCATGCTTCTGAACCCTTTGCAGAGTATTTTCCAGCCGCTCATTGTGTTCCTGAATAGTGGACCCCCAGACCACAAAATCCTCCACATACACTCAAACCCCCTCTAACCCCCTCTAACCCCCTCTAACTCCCTCTAACCCCCTCTAACTCCCTCTAACTCCCTCTAACCCCCTCTAACCCCCTCTAACTCCCTCTAACCCCCTCTAACTCCCTCTAACCCCCTCTAACCCCCTCTAACTCCCTCTAACTCCCTCTAACCCCCTCTAACTCCCTCTAACCCCCTCTAACCCCCCTAACTCCCTCTAACCCCCTCTAACTCCCTCTAACTCCCTCTAACCCCCTCTAACTCCCTCTAACCCCCTCTAACCCCCTCTAACTCCCTCTAACTCCCTCTAACCCCCTCTAACTCCCTCTAACTCCCTCTAACCCCCTCTAACTCCCTCTAACCCCCTCTAACTCCCTCTAACTCCCTCTAACCCCCTCTAACTCCCTCTAACCCCCTCTAACTCCCTCTAACTCCCTCTAACCCCCTCTAACTCCCTCTAACCCCCTCTAATTCCCTCTAACCCCCTCTAACTCCCTCTAACCCCCTCTAACTCCCTCTAACCCCCTCTAACCCCCTCTAACCCCTCAATGACACTTTGCATGGCCTTGTGAAAGAGCTCAGGGGCAGAACTTATGCCAAAAGTTAACCTCTTAAAGGAATATCTTCCAAAATGTGTATTGACTGTACACAGTTTGGTGCTGGCTGCATCCAACCTCACCTGCCAGAATCCATTTGAAGCATCCAATTTGGAGAAATAGTGTGCGCCAGCCATTTCATACACTATCTCCTCCCTCTTCGGAATCTGAAAATGCTCCCTTTTGATACATTTATTAAGGTCCTTGGGGTCCATACAGACTCCATTCCTTTTCCAAACACACACCAATGGAATTGACCCAGTCTGTTGGCTCCTCTGTTTTCATGAGCACATTGAGTTTCACCATTCTTCCCAACTTCTTCTTTAGATCCTTCCGTAGTGGCACCAGAACTCTGCATGGTGCATGAATCACTGGCTTGGCATTCTCTGTGAGAGTAATTGAGTGAATGAGAGGCAATGCTCCGAATCCTGTGAACATATCAGAATATCTCCTCACCATGTTGATTACTTGTCACCCATTGAACACTGTGCAGCCAGTCAAATAACCACTTTACAATATGTTTTTTTTTTCTTTCTTTCTTTCTTTGGGGTGGGGTAAGGGGGGGTAGAAAGATTACTTTATCCTATCCCAGGTGTTCCTTAAAGAGGTGGGGTTTCAAATGTCTCCGGAAGGTGGTGAGTGACTCCGCTGTCCTGGCGTCGTGAGGGAGCTTGTTCCACCATTGGGGTGCCAGAGCAGCGAACAGTTTTGACTGGGCCGAGCGGGAACTGTGCTTCCGCAGAGGTAGGGGAGCCAGCAGGCCAGAGGTGGATGAATGCAATGCCCTTGTTTGGGTGTAGGGACTGATCAGAGCCTGAAGGTACGGAGGTGCCGTTCCCCTCACAGCTCCGTAGGCAAGCACCATGGTCTTGTAGCAGATGCGAGCTTCAACTGGAAGCCAGTGGAGTGTGCGGAGGAGCGGGGTGACGTGAGAGAACTTGGGAAGGTTGAACACCAGACGGGCTGCGGCATTCTGGATGAGTTGTAGGGGTTTAATGGCACAGGCAGGGAGCCCAGCCAACAGCGAGTTGCAGTAATCCAGACGGAAGATGACAAGTGCCTGGATTAGGACCTGTGCCGCTTCCTGTGTAAGGCAGGGTCGTACTCTCCAAATGTTGTAGAGCATGAACCTACAGGATCGGATCACCGCCTTGATGTTAGCGGAGAACGACAGGGAGCCAAGGCTCTTCGCACTCTGGGAGGAGGACACAACGGAGTTGTCAACCGTGATGGCGAGATCATGGAACGGGCAGTCCTTCCCCGGGAGGAAGAGCAGCTCCGTCTTGCCAAGGTTCAGCTTGAGGTGGTGATCCGTCATCCATACTGATATGTCTGCCAGACATGCAGAGATGCGATTCGCCACCTGGTCATCAGAAGGGGGAAAGGAGAAGATTAGTTGTGTGTCGTCTGCGTGGCAATGATAGGAGAGGCCATGTGAGGATATGACAGAGCCAAGTGACTTGGTGTATAGCGAGAATAGGAGAGGGCCTAGAACTGAGCCCTGGGGGACACCAGTGGTGAGAGCACGTGGTGCGGAGACAGATTCTCGCCACGCCACTTGGTAGGAGCGACCGGTCAGGTAGGACGCAATCCAAGAGTGAGCCGCGCCGGAGATGCCCAGCTCGGAGAGGGTGGAGAGGAGGATCTGATGGTTCACAGTATCAAAGGCAGCAGACAGGTCTAGAAGGACAAGAGCAGAGGAGAGAGAGTTAGCTTTAGCAGTGCGGAGAGCCTCCGTGACACAGAGATGAGCAGTCTCAGTTGAATGACCAGTCTTGAAACCTGACTGGTTTGGATCAAGAAGGTCATTCTGAGAGAGATAGCAAGAGAGTTGGCTAAAGACGGCACGCTCAATAGTTTTGGAGAGAAAAGAAAGAAGGGATACTGGTCTGTAGTTGTTGACATCAGAGGGATCGAGTGTTGGTTTTTTGAGAAGGGGTGCAACTCTCGCTCTCATGAAGACGGAAGGGACATAGCCAGCGGTCAAGGATGAGTTGATCAGCGAGGTGAGGTAAGGGAGAAGGTCACCGGAGATGGTCTGGAGAAGAGAGGAGGGGATAGGGTCAAGCGGGCAGGTTGTTGGGCGGCCGGCCGTCACAAGTCGCAAGATTTTATCTGGAGAGAGAGGGGAGAAAGAAGTCAAAGCATAGGGTAGGGCAGTGTGAGCAGGACCAGCAGTGTCATTTGACTTAACAAACGAGGATCGGATGTCGTCAACCTTCTTTTCAAAATGGTTGACGAAGTCATCCACAGAGAGGGAGGAGGGGGGGGGAGGGGGAGGAGGATTCAGCAGGGAGGAGAATGTGGCAAAGAGCTTCCTAGGGTTAGAGGCAGATGCTTGGAATTTAGAGTGGTAGAAAGTGGCCTTAGCAGCAGAAACAGATTAAGAAAATGTAGAGAGGAGGGAGTGAAAAGATGCCAGGTCCGCAGGGAGTCTAGTTTTCCTCCATTTCCGCTCGGCTGCCCAGAGCCCTGTTCTGTGAGCTCGCAATGAGTCATCAACCACGGAGCTGGAGGGGAGGACCGAGCCGGCCGGGAGGATAGGGGACATAGAGAGTCAAAGGATGCAGAAAGGGAGGAGAGGAGGGTTGAGGAGGCAGAATCAGGAGATTGGAGGGAGAAGGATTGAGCAGAGGGAAGAGATGATAGGATGGAAGAGGAGAGAGTAGCGGGAGAGAGAGAGCGAAGGTTGCGACGGCGCATTACCATCTGAGTAGGGGCAGAGTGAGTAGTGTTGGAGGAGAGCGAGAGAGAAAAGGATACAAAGTAGTGGTCGGAGACATGGAAGGGAGTTGCAGTGAGATTAGTAGAAGAACAGCATCTAGTAAAGATGAGGTCAAGCGTATTGCCTGCCTTGTGAGTAGGGGGGGATGGTGAGAGGGTGAGGTCAAAAGAGGAGAGGAGTGGAAAGAAGGAGGCAGAGAGAAATGAGTCAGAGTCAATAACCAGTCCCAACGACCCACATGCTGTATCCCCCAAAAGAGAATCATGCCCCTTTGGTACGATCCCCTTTACATCAGTGTGTGGTTTCTTGTTGTTAGCCGACACAAACCTTTAGTCTCAATTGCTTGGCCATTGTACGCTTTGAGAGCCACAGCCTTTTGCATGATGGCTGGTTTGTGCTTTAGCTCATGAAAATCCCTCATATTGATCAGGCTGGCTTTAGCCCCTGTATCCAGCTTTAAGGTAAACATCAGGCTGGCTTTAGCCCCTGTACCCAGTGGTCACTAGCTACAGTATGGACCTGTGATGGTTCTTGCCCGTCCTCCATGCAATCCACAGTGCCCACAATCAAATCACTTTGTTCATTCTCCTCCATTTCAATGGTGTGAACATTTTGTCTCCCATACATGTCCTTTGCAAAACACATTTTTCCAAAATGATTTTTACTCTTGCACTTGTAGCAACATTTTCCAAAGGCAGGACACTTCCTGGCCTGGTGACTGGTACCACACCTATTACAATCATATTGCTTGTGACTCCTTTGGTCGAAGTCATATTTTTGGTGACTCCTTTGGTCAGTCATATTGCTTTTGGCTCCTTTGCTCATATCGCCCCCTTGTGTCCTTGTCTAAAAATGCACTGCTGCGTTTTCCACGTCCATAGCAGTGTTTGCTGGTGTGGAGCTAAATGTTTTAATATGCAATTGTGCCAGCTCATTCGCCTGACATATTTTTACTGCAGTGTTCAAATGTAACTCACTTTCCCACAGCAATCTTTCTCTAACTCTGGAGTCATTTATACCAAACACAATCTGATCTTGAAGCATAGAGGAGGTTAGGTCTACAAAATTACACGTCTGTGCTTTTAATTTCAAATCTGTAAGAAAGACGTCAAACTTTTCACCTTGCTGTTGTATACGACAACGAAACACACAACGTTCATATGTCTCGTTCTTCTTAGGTGAACAATATGCATCAAACTGATCCAGTACCTCCGTGAACTGGTCTTTATCCTCATCAAACTGATCCAGTACCTCCGTGAACTGGTCTTTATCCTCATCAAACTGATCCAGTACCTCCGCGAACTGGTCTTTATCCTCATCAAACTGATCCAGTACCTCCGCGAACTGGTCTTTATCCTTATCAAACTGATCCAGTACCTCCGTGAACTGGTCTTTATCCTCATCAAACTGATCCAGTACCTCCGTGAACTGGTCTTTATCCTCATCAAACTGATCCAGTACCTCCGCGAACTGGTCTTTATCCTCATCAAACTGATCCAGTACCTCCGTGAACTGGTCTTTATCCTCATCAAACTGATCCAGTACCTCCGCGAACTGGTCTTTATCCTCATCAAACTGATCCAGTACCTCCGCGAACTGGTCTTTATCCTCATCAAACTGATCCAGTACCTCCGTGAACTGGTCTTTATCCTCATCAAACTGATCCAGTACCTCCGTGAACTGGTCTTTATCCTCATCAAACTGATCCAGTACCTCCGCGAACTGGTCTTTATCCTCATCAAACTGATCCAGTACCTCCGCGAACTGGTCTTTATCCTCATCAAACTGATCCAGTACCTCCGCGAACTGGTCTTTATCCTCATCAAACTGATCCAGTACCTCCGCGAACTGGTCTTTATCCTCATCAAACTGATCCAGTACCTCCGTGAACTGGTCTTTATCCTCATCAAACTGATCCAGTACCTCCATGAAGTGAAGTTATTGAATATATAGATTGCCTGTGGTCCCGCTATAGTAAGAAAGAGAGCAACTTTACGTTCATCCGGCTCCTTTGTAACTCCAATAGCAGACATATACAGCAAAAACCGCTGTTGAAATGTTTTCCAATTCGCGTCCACATTCCCATCCTGGCTCAAAGCCTCTGGTGGCTTGATAACATCCATTGCACTTCCATAAACTCCAACATTCACAGAAAAAACATTATTTTCACTCCTGGTAACTGTATTACTTTGTGGGTTACAGCGAGCAAAGACGACCAACACCATCAATCATAGTTAACAAGTTTTAATGTTATTCCTCCATTGCCACCATATATACAAAAGGTGTCGTAAAAGAGTGTCGTAAACAATCACTCACAACCACATCAATACAGGAACTGAACTAAATGACTATCGCCCCGTAGCACTCACCTCTGTCATCATGAAGTGCTTTGAGAGACTAGTCAAGGATCATATCACCTCTACCTTAAATGTCACCCTAGACCGACTTCAATTTGCTTACCGCCCCAATAGATCCACAGACGATGCAATCGCCATCAACCTGCACACTGCCCTATCCCATCTGAATAAGAGGAATACCTATGTAAGAATGCTGTTCATTGACTATAGCTCAGCACTTCAAATAGCCACCCTTTGCCTTGATGACAGCTTTGCACACTCTTGGCATTCTCTCAACCAGCTTCACCTGGAATGCTTTTCCAACAGTGTTGATGGAGTTCCCACATATGCTGAGCACTTGTTGGCTGCTTTTCCTTCACTCTGCCGTCCGACTCATCCCAAACCACCTCAATTTGGTTGAGATCGGGGGATTGTGGAGGCCAGGTCATCTGATGCAGCACTCCATCACTGTCCTTCTTGGTAAAATAGCCCTTACACAGCCTGGAGGTGTGTTGGGTCATTGTCCTGTTAAAAAACAAATGATAGTCCCACTAAGCCCAAATAGCAGAATAGTCAGGTCTGTTTGATGCTGGAGTCAGTTTGAAACAACAGCAGAATAGTCTGGTCTGTTTGATGCTGGAGTCAGTTTGAAACAACAGCAGAATAGTCTGGTCTGTTTGATGCAACAAGGTTAACATTTGTCAAACTAGACTAAAGTCTTCTTTATTGATTATTTCTGAAACAGTTGGTTAATGTGTTTTTAGCTGAATCGTCTATAACAACCAAGTAGTATTTGTGATATGCAACCCTGGAATACACAGTGAGGTATTAGAGTGGAAACACCTGGGTTTTATTTGTAGCATAGTTTCCTCTCACATACAGTAAAGGGCAGCGCGAAGTGCTCTACGGTGTCCCCAGAGAGACAATCTTAAAGAGAAAGGTCTCCTTTACGTCTGAATAATTTAACATCTGAGTATTTCACATCTGGATATGGCTGGTTTATAAATAGATCTGCCTGGATGCTGTTTAGTAACAACATGTGACTGACTGGAGGACTGTTAGCACCACGGGAGTTTCTATAAGGAACGCACACAGCAAGAGGCTTTAGGGACGTACACAGTGGAACTTATTTTGGAAAGAGAAAGTGGTTCAGAGTGAATGAGATCCCTCGGGAGAGGCAGGGTTTTCAGTGTTTCCCCTCCCAGTGTTGAGCTAACAGCAGCTAGACAGCTTCTAGCTTCTACCCAACAACAGAGAAATACTGCTAGTGGAGAGTTGAGAGAGAAACCACTACTGATGGTGTGGAACAGAGTGAGCTGCAGAACCCCAACAACCTACAACATGCTGCTATCTGCTGTCTGTTAAACACTGAGGTAGAGGGGCCTGTCTGTTAAACACTCCACATCATTAATGAGGGAGAGGGGCCTGTCTGTTAAACATCATCTTAACCAAGAGAGATGATCAAACAACTCCAAATACCTTCAAATAGTCAGTCTCTCCCTTTCCCAGTCCGTTGTCCCCGATTGCTTCAAAATGTCCATCATTGTTCCTGTACCCAAGAAAGTAAAGGTAACTGAACTAAAGGACTATCGCCCAGTAACAGTCACTTCTGTCATCATGAAGAGCTTTGAGAGGCTAGTTAAGGATCATATCATTTAGCAGACGCTCTTATCCAGAGCGACTTACAGTTAGTGAGTGCATACATTTTTCATACTGGGCCCCCCATGGGAAATGAACCCACAACCCTGGCGTTGCAAGCGCCATGCTCTACCAACTGAGCTACACGGAGCCACTTACCTCCTCCCTATAGACTGACTCGTCGTCGCTGGGTTATCAGACCTACAACTGTGGTGTCGTCAGCAAACTTGATGATGTAGTTGGTGACGTGCAAAGCAACGCAGTCGTGGATGAACAGGGAGGCTGTTAGCCAACCTGCCAACTTAGTGGAGTCTGCCACTAGCACAGTCAGTGTAGTCAGCTCAGCTATCCCCATTGAGACCTTGTCTGTGCCTCGATCTAGGTTGAGCAAAACTAAACATGGCGGGGTTCGCCTTAGCAATCTCACTGGAATAAAGACCTCCTCCCTTCCTGTCATTATTGAAAGAGTTTGTGATATCTCACATCTCAAAATAAAGCTACTTAATGTTAGAATCCTCACTTCCAAGGCAGTTATGGTCAATTAACTGAACTAATCACTGATCTTCTTGATGTGATTGTCCTGACTGAAACAAGCCTTAAGCCTGATGAATGTTAAATGAGGTCTTCCATTCCACCGGCCTAATGTTATTTGGGTTGTAACTCTAATGAACTTATCCTCTGCAGCAGAGGTAACTCTGGGTCTTCCATTCCTGTGGCGGTCCTCATGAGAGCCAGTTTCATCATAGCGCTTGATGGTGTTTGCGACTGCACCTGAAGAAACTTTCTTGAAAGTTCTTGAAATGTTCCGTATTGACTGACCTTCATGTCTTAAAGTAATGATGGACTATCGTTTCTCTTTGCTTATTTGAGCTGTTCTTGCCATAATATGGACTTGGTCTTTTACCAAATAGGGCTATCTTCTGTATTCCCCCCCCCCCCCCCACCACCTTGTCACAACACAACTGATTGGCTCAAACGCATCCTCTCCCCTAACTCAGGCCTGTGGGTAAAACTCTGCACTTAACTAGGTAATTATCTGAAGCGTTAACGTTAGGTAGTTAGTAGCTACTGTACTCTAAATGTAGCTACCTGGATAGCTAATTAAACAATAGCTGGAACGACCTAGCGAACAGACGCGAACTGGCTGAATCGATTCAGTGGCTAGCTTTGTACTTAACTGGCTAACAGTAGCTACTAAGGGTAAGTTATAACCTACATTTGTGTTTTGTTTTTACATACTGGTAACCAGAGTCGTTCAAGGGAATTCGGGACATGGGTGACTAGTTAACGTTAGCTTGGCTCTCTCTGTGTGTTCGTGCTGTGGGAGAAGGTTTTTTTTTTCGATGGCAGAGAGCAATGGCTAGCTAGTATGCTAACTATTCTAGCTAACTAACTGGCTGAATAAGTTGACGACGGACTCACTCAAACTGTCAAAACTAACCCAAAACTTTACACAACGTTAGACACGGACACGAATGATCTGCTTGGCGTGTTAACACACTGGTGGTTTGTTGTAACAGAGTATTGGTGCTAAACCGTGTTATTGGAGCCTGGCATGCTAGTTGGCTATGGCGTCATATGATTCGGTGCCTGGATGGTTTTCACGGAAGAATACTGTACCAAGTTAGCTAGCTGAATAAACTAAGTTAGTCAATTCATAGAAAACATTGAACCGCTGTAGTTTACAACAATTATAATTTCTAAAGTGGAAGTTGGGAGAGTTATATTTGGGTGTTTCAGTGAAACGTAAGTGAGGGAGGCCCCGCTCTCTCGCTTTCCCAGATGTTTAGTTCATTTCATTCCGATCTCCATTGCATTATTGTAGCCATTTTCTGTAGCCTGTCAACTATGCCTCTGCCTATCCCTGTTCTCTCCTCTCTGCACAGGCTATACAAACGCCTCACACCGCGTGGCTGCTGCCACTCTAACCTGGTGGTCCCTACACCTGGTGGTTCTGCGGCCAACAAGGCAGAGTTCATCTCAGCCTATGCTACCCTCCAGTCCCTCGACTTCTTGGCGCTGACGGAAACATGGATTACCACTGAAAACACTGCTACTCCTACTGCTCTCTCCTCGTCTGACCATGTGTTTTCGCTTACCCCGAGAGCATCTGGTCAGCAGGGTGGTGGCACAGGAATCTTCATCTCTCCCAAGTGGACATTCTCTCTTTCTCCCCTGACCCATCTGTTTATCTCCTCATTTGAATTCCATGCTGTCACAGTCACTAGCCCATTCAAGTTTAACATCCTTGTCATTTATCGCCCTCCAGGTTCCCTTGGAGAGTTCATCAATGAGCTTGACGCCTTGATAAGTTCCTTTCCTGAGGATGGCTCACCCCTCACAGTTCTGGGTGACTTCAACCTCCCTACATCTACCTTTGACTCATTTCTCTCTGCCTCCTTCTTTCCACTCCTTTCCTCTTTTGACCTCACCCTCTCACCGTCTCCCCCTACTCACAAGGCAGGCAATACGCTTGACCTCATCTTTACTAGATGCTGTTCTTCTACTAATCTCACTGCAACTCCCCTCCATGTCTCCGACCACTACTTTGTATCCTTTTCTCTCTCGCTCTCCTCCAACACTACTCACTCTGCCCCTACTCAGATGGTAATGCGCCGTCGCAACCTTCGCTCTCTCTCTCCCGCTACACTCTCCTCTTCCATCCTATCATCTCTTCCCTCTGCTCAATCCTTCTCCCTCCAATCTCCTGATTCTGCCTCCTTAACCCTCCTCTCCTCCCCTCCTGCTCGCTTTGACTCTCTATGTCCCCTATCCTCCCGGCCGGCTCGGTCCTGCCCTCCTGCTCCGTGGCTTGACGACTCATTGCGAGCTCACAGAACAGGGCTCCGGACAGCCGAGCGGAAATGGAGGAAAACTAGACTCCCTGCGGACCTGGCATCTTTTCACTCCCTCCTCTCTACATTTTCTTCCTCTGTTTCTGCTGCTAAAGCCACTTTCTACCACTCTAAATTCCAAGCATCTGCCTCTAACCCTAGGAAGCTCTTTGCCACCTTCTCCTCCCTGCTGAATCCTCCTTCCCCCCCCCCCCCCCTCTCTGTGGATGACTTCGTCAACCATTTTGAAAAGAATGTTGACGACATCCAATCCTCGTTTGTTAAGTCAAATGACACCGCTGGTCCTGCTCACACTGCCCTACCCTATGCTTTGACTTCTTTCTCCCCTCTCTCTCCAGATGAAATCTTGCGACTTGTGATGGCCGGCCGCCCAACAACCTGCCCGCTGGACCCTATCCCCCTCCTCTCTTCTCCAGACCATTTCCGGAGACCTTCTCCCTTACCTCACCTCGCTGATCAACTCATCCTTGACCGCTGGCTATGTCCCTTCCATCTTCAAGAGAGCGAGAGTTGCACCCCTTCTCAAAGAACCTACACTCGATCCCTCCGATGTCAACAACTACAGACCAGTATCCCTTCTTTCTTTTCTCTCAAACTCTTGAGCGTACCGTCTTTAGCCAACTCTCTTACTATCTCTTTCAGAATGACCTTCATGATCCAAACCAGTCAGGTTTCAAGACTGGTCATTCAACTGAGACTGCTCTTCTCTGTGTCACGGAGGCTCTCCGCACTGCTAAAGCTAACTCTCTCTCCTCTGCTCTCGTCCTTCTAGAACCATCAAAAAAACATGATCTACAGTGAGGGAAGAAAGTATTTGATTTTGCCCACTGACATAGAAATGATAAGTCTATAATTTTAATGGTAGGTTTATTTGAACAGTGAAAGACAATAACAACAACAAAATACAGAAAAACGCATGTCAAAAATGTTATAAATTGATTTATATTTTAATGAGGGAAATAAGTATTTGACCCCTCTGCAAAACAGGATTTACTACTTGGTGGCAAAACCCTTGTTGGCAATCACAGAGGTCAGATGTTTCTTGTAGTTGGCCACCAGGTTTGCACACATCTCAGGAGGGATTCTGTCCCACCCCTCCACAGATTTTCTATGGGATTAAGGTCTGGAGACTGGCTAGGCCACTCCAGGACCTTAATGTGCTTCTTCTTGAGCCACTCCTTTGTTGCCTTAGCCGTGTGTTTTGGGTCATTGTCAAACTGGAATACCCATCCACGACCCATTTTCAATGCCCTGGCTGAGGGAAGGAGGTTCTCACCCAAGATTTGACGGTACATGGCCCCGACCATCGTCCCTTTGATGCGGTGAAGTTGTCCTGTCCCCTTAGCAGAAAAACACCCCCAAAGCATAATGTTTCCACCTCCATGTTTGACGGTGGGGATGGTGTTCTTGGGGTCATAGGCAGCATTCCTCCTCCTCCAAACACGCGAGTTGAGTTGATGCCAAAGAGCTCCATTTTGGTCTCATCTAACCACAACACTTTCACCCAGTTCTCAATCATTCAGATGTTCATTGGCAAACTTCAGACGGGCCTGTATACAGTGGGGAAAAAAAGTATTTAGTCAGCCACCAATTGTGCAAGTTCTCCCACTTAAAAAGATGAGAGGCCTGTAATTTTCATCATAGGTAAACGTCAACTATGACAGACAAATTGAGGAAAAAAAATCCAGAAAATCCCATTGTAGGATTTTTCACGAATTTATTTGCAAATTATGGTGGAAAATAAGTATTTGGTCACCTACAAACAAGCAAGATTTCTGGCTCTCACAGACCTGTAACTTCTTCTTTAAGAGGCTCCTCTGTCCTCCACTCGTTACCTGTATTAATGGCACCTGTTTGAACTTGTTATCAGTATAAAAGACACATGTCCACAACCTCAAACAGTCACACTCCAAACTCCACTATGGCCAAGACCAAAGAGCTGTCAAAGGACACCAGAAACAAAATTGTAGACCTGCACCAGGCTGGGAAGACTGAATCTGCAATAGGTAAGCAGCTTGGTTTGAAGAAATCAACTGTGGGAGCAATTATTAGGAAATGGAAGACATACAAGACCACTGATAATCTCCCTCGATCTGGGGCTCCACGCAAGATCTCACCCCGTGGGGTCAAAATGATCACAAGAACGGTGAGCAAAAATCCCAGAACCACACGGGGGGACCTAGTGAATGACCTGCAGAGAGCTGGGACCAAAGTAACAAAGCCTACCATCAGTAACACACTACGCCGCCAGGGACTCAAATCCTGCAGTGCCAGACGTGTCCCCCTGCTTAAGCCAGTACATGTCCAGGCCCGTCTGAAGTTTGCTAGAGTGCATTTGGATGATCCAGAAGAGGATTGGGAGAATGGCATATGGTCAGATGAAACAAAAATAGAACTTTTTGGTAAAAACTCAACTCGTCGTGTTTGGAGGACAAAGAATGCTGAGTTGCATCCAAAGAACACCATACCTACTGTGAAGCATGGGGGTGGAAACATCATGCTTTGGGGCTGTTTTTCTGCAAAGGGACCAGGACGACTGATCCGTGTAAAGGAAAGAATGAATGGGGCCATGTATTGTGAGATTTTGAGTGAAAACCTCTTTCCATCAGCAAGGGCATTGAAGATGAAACGTGGCTGGATCTTTCAGCATGACAATGATCCCAAACACACCGCCCGAGCAACGAAGGATTTGCTTCGTAAGAAGCATTTCAAGGTCCTGGAGTGGCCTAGCCAGTCTCCAGATCTCAACCCCATAGAAAATCTTTGGAGGGAGTTGAAAGTCCGTGTTGCCCAGCGACAGCCCCAAAACATCACTGCTCTAGAGGAGATCTGCATGGAGGAATGGGCCAAAATACCAGCAACAGTGTGTGAAAACCTTGTGAAGACTTACAGAAAACGTTTGACCTGTGTCATTGCCAACAAAGGGTATATAACAACTATTGAGAAACTTTTGTTATTGACCAAATACTTATTTTCCACCATAATTTGCAAATAAATTCATTACAAATCCTACAATGTGATTTTCTGGATATTTTTTTCTCAATTTGTCTGTCATAGTTGACGTGTACCTATGATGAAAATTACAGGCCTCTCTCATCTTTTTAAGTGGGAGAACTTGCACAATTGGTGGCTGACTAAATACTTTTTTCCCCCACTGTACTACCCACCACTGTGACCTGTACGCTCTTGTTGGCTGGTCCTCACTACATATTAGTCGCCAAACCCACTGGCTCCAGGTCATCTATAATTCACTGCTAGGCAAATCCCCGTCTTATCTTAGCTCATTGGTCACCATAGCAACACCCACCCGTAGTATGCGCTCCAGCAGGTATATCTCACTGGTCATCCCCAAAGCCAACACCTCCTTTGGCCGCCATTCTTTCCAGTTCTCTGCTGCCAATGACTGGAACTAACTGCAACAATCTCTGAAGCTGGAGACACTTATCTCCCTCACTAACTTTAAGCATCAGTTGTCAGAGCACCTTACCGATCACTGCACCTGTACACAGCCCATCTGAAATTAGCCCGCCCAACTACCTCATCCCCATATTGTTATTTACATTGTTATTTATTTTGCTCATTTGCACCCCAGTATCTCTATTTGCACATCATCTCTTGCACATCTATCATTCCAGTGTTAATACTATTGTAATTATTTTGCACTATAGCCTATTTATTGCCTTACCGCCATAACTTACTAAATTCGCACACACTGTATATATATTTTCTGTTGTATTTTTGACTTTATGTTTTGTTTTACCCCATATGTAACTCTGTGTTGTTGTTTTTATCGCACTGCTTTGCTTTATCTTGGCCAGGTCGCAGTTGTAAATGAGAACTTGTTCTCAACTGGCTTACCAGGTTAAATAAAGGTAAACAAATAAAGGTAAACAAATAAAATAAAAAAATCATTTTTGGAGCAAAGCAGAACAGATTAGAACAGAGTTTGAGCAGAGCAGGGTAGAGTAGAGTAGAACAGACCAGAGCAGAAAGAGCAGAGTACAGCAGGGAAGAGTAGAGCAGAGCAGGATTTGAGCAAAATAGAGCAGAACAGATTAGAACAGAGTTTGAGCAGAGTAGAGTATTGTAGACTAGAACACACCAGAACAGAGTACAATAGAGTAAAACAGAGTATAGTAGAGTTTAACAGAGTAGAGCAGAACAGAGAAGAGTTTGAGCAGAACAGAGAAGAGTAAAACAGAGTAGACCAGAGCAGATTATAGTATAGTAGAGCAGAGCGGAGTACAGTAGAGTAGAGCGGACTAGAGTAGAACAGAGCAGTGCAGAAAAGAGCAGAGTGGAGCAGAACAAAGTAGAGTAGAATAGAGTAGAACAGCTTTTGAGCAGAGCAGAACAGAGCAGTAGGGTAGAGCAGAACAGAGCAGAGTTTGAGCAGAGTAGAGAAGAACAGAGGAAAACAAAGAATGTGACCGTTATCTGTTCTTCAAGCTGTTTAAAGTCACAGGGCTGAGCAGAGTAGAGGTGAGTAGAGCAGAGTTTGAGCAGAGTAGAGCAGAAAAGAGCAGCAAATGAACAGAGTAGAGCAGGACAGAGCAGCACAGAGTAGAACAAAACAGAGCAGAATAAAGTAGAACAGAGCAGAATAAAGTAGAATAGAGCAGAGAAGAGACAGAGCAGAGTAGAACAGATCAGAGCGGAATTTGAGAAAAGCAAAACAGAGCATAGATTGATCAGAGCAGAGTTTTAGCAGAGTAGAGTAGAACAGAGTAGAGTTGAACAGAACAGAGCAGAACATAGCAGAGCAGGGTGGAGCAGAGTAGATTAGAGATGTACAGAGCAGAAGAGAGCAGAGTAAAGTAGAGCAGAGCAGCATTTGAGCAGAGCAGAACAAATTAGAGCAGAGTATGAGCAGAGTATAGCAGAACAGAGCAGAGCAGGGTTTTAGAACAGAGCAGAGTAGAGCATAACAGAGCCGAGTACAGCAGAGCAGAACATTGCAGAGTTTGATCAGGGTACAGCAGAGTTTGAGCAGAGTAGACCAGAACATAGCAGAGTTTAAGAAGATCAGATCAGAGTAGGGTAGAGTAGAGCAGAACAGAGCAGAGTTTGAGCAGAGTAGAGCAGAACAGAGTTTGAGCAGAGTAGATCAGAACAGAGTAGAGTAGAACAGAGTAGAGTAGAGTTGAACATAGTAGAGCAGAGTAAAGTAGAACAGAGCAGAGTTTCAGCAGAGTAGAGCATAGTTTGAGAATATAGCAGAGCAGATAGATCAGAGCAGAGTTTGAGTAGAGCAGATTATAGTAGAGTAGAATAGAACAGAACAGAGTAGAGTACATTAGAAAATAATAAAGCAAAGCAGATTAGAGCTGAACAGAGTTTGAGCAGAGTAGAGTTGAACAGAGTAGAGTTGAACAGAGTAGAGTAGATTTAACAGAGCAGAGTTTCAGCAGAGTTTAGTTTGAGCAGAGCAGATAGATCAGAGCAGAGTTTGAGTAGTGCAGATTATAGTAGCGTAGAGCAGAGAAGACCAGAGTAGAAAAGAATCGAGCAGAGTAGAGTAGAGTAGAGCAGAGCAGAGTGGAAAATTATAGAACAGAGCAGAGCAGAAAATAGTAAAGTAGAGTAGAACAGAGCAGAGTATAGCAGAACAGAGTAGAGCAGAATTTGAGGAAAACAGATTAGAGTAGAGTTTGAACAGAACAGATCAGAGCTTGAGCAGAGTAGAGTAGAGTAGAACAGACCATATCAGAGTATGGTAGAATAGATCAGAGCAGAGTTTGAGCAGAGTAGAGCAGAGCAGAACAGATCAGAGTATGGTAGAGTAGATCAGAGCAGAGTAGAGCAGAGTAGAGTAGAACAGAGCAGACCAGAGTAGAGTAGATTTGGAGAGAGTAGAGCAGAGTTTCAGCAGAGCATAGTTTGAGCATGGAGCAGAGCAGATAGAACAGAGCAGACCAGAGTAGAAAATAATTTAACAGAGCAGAGTAGAACAGAAGAGAAAAGAGCAGATCAGAGTTTGAGCAGAGTAGAGCAGAACAGAGCAGAATGGAGCAGAGTAGATTAGAGATCTACTTGTTGATTCTAGTCAGACACACAACACCCTCAGGAGGTCTGGTTAAATAAAAAGAGGAAAACAAAGAATGTAACAGTTATCGGTTCTTCAAGCTGTTTAAAGCCACAGGGCTGACCTCTGACCTATTCAGATCAGGGTCAACAGCATGCTGTTATTCTCGATAATTCCCAGGTTCAAGGGCCTTATTGCTTTTATAAAACGGTTGCCAACAAGTTTTTTTTAAATCAACAACATGTTTTCATTAAAAACGTTATTATATTGAGTACATTTATTTTATTTCATCCTTCCACCATAAAGTTAAGCCAACGGTTAGTTCTCAGATTCTGACATTGCTAGCCCAATGGGCTGGCCGATCATTCCATCCATTCTATTTGCAATGGTTGCTTTGCTAAACAAATCGTTGGCATAATATGCAGGTTAGGTACTAAGCTATGCAGACTAGCTACTTCTCCTCTGCTAGCTAGCCAACTAAAGCTAACACACAATCACATCAAGCAGCTGAAATGGCGGCAAACTATGTGCACTTTCATTTGTTTTACCTTAGTTTCTATTGCCATTTCTTTGGATATACAGTGGGGAAAAAAAGTATTTAGTAAGCCACAAATTGTGCAAGTTCTCCCACTTAAAAAGATGAGAGAGGCCTGTAATTTTCATCATAGGTACACGTCAACTATGACAGACAAATTGAGGAAAAAAAATCCAGAAAATCACATTGAAGGATTTTTAATGAATTTATTTGCAAATTATGGTGGAAAATAAGTATTTGGTCACCTACAAACAAGCAAGATTTCTGGCTATCACAGACCTGTAACTTCTTCTTTAAGAGGCTCCTCTGTCCTCCACTCGTTACCTGTATTAATGGCACCTGTTTGAACTTGTTATCAGTATAAAAGACACCTGTCCACAACCTCAAACAGTCACACTCCAAACTCCACTATGGCCAAGACCAAAGAGCTGTCAAAGGACACCAGAAACAAAATTGTAGACCTGCACCAGGCTGGGAAGACTGAATCTGCAATAGGTAAGCAGCTTGGTTTGAAGAAATCAACTGTGGGAGCAATTATTAGGAAATGGAAGACATACAAGACCACTGATAATCTCCCTCGATCAGGGGCTCCACGCAAGATCTCACCCCGTGGGGTCAAAATGATCACAAGAACGGTAAGCAAAAATCCCAGAACCACACGGGGGGACCTAGTGAATGACCTGCAGAGAGCTGGGACCAAAGTAACAAAGCCTACCATCAGTAACACACTACGCCGCCAGGGACTCAAATCCTGCAGTGCCAGACGTGTCCCCCTGCTTAAGCCAGTACATGTCCAGGCCCGTCTGAAGTTTGCTAGAGTGCATTTGGATGATCCAGAAGAGGATTGGGAGAATGTCATATGGTCAGATGAAACCAAAATAGAACTTCTTGGTAAAAACTCAACTTGTCGTGTTTGGAGGACAAAGAATTCTGAGTTGCATCCAAAGAACACCATACCTACTGTGAAGCATGGGGGTGGAAACATCATGCTTTGGGGCTGTTTTTCTGCAAAGGGACCAGGACGACTGATCCGTGTAAAGGAAAGAATGAATGGGGCCATGTATCGTGAGATTTTGAGTGAAAACCTCCTTCCATCAGCAAGGGCATTGAAGATGAAACGTGGCTGGGTCTTTCAGCATGAAATTCATAAAAAATCCTCCAATGTGAATTTCTGGATTTCTTTTTCTCATTTTGTCTGTCATAGTTGACGTGTACCTATGATGAAAATTCCAGGCCTCTCTCATCTTTTTAAGTGGGAGAACTTGCACAATTGGTGGCTGACTAAATACTTTTTTCCCCCACTGTATCCTTTATAATGATCCTGATAGATTAATTCACCTGACTCAGAGAAGTTGTCAGTCTCATCAAGTTCATATGCATGGCACAATGCAGAGTTCATATGCATGGCACAATGCAGAGTTCATATGCATGGCACAATGCAGAGTTCGCAGATCACCAAAAAAACTGCTAAATTGTTCCACACACAGACCAGGGGTGGGCAATAATTTTGGCTCGAGATTCTTTTTTCGACCGATTTCTTTGTCAAAAGCAATTTCCGGGCCAGAAAAAGGACAGCTATTTGAAAATATACAGTGGCTTGCGAAAGTATTTACCCCCCTTGGCATTTTTCCTATTTTGTTGCCTTACAACCTGGAATTAAAAAATGTGGGGGGTTTGTGTCATTTGATTTACCCAGCATGCCCACCACTTTGAAGATGCAACATATTTTTTATTGTGAAACAAACAAGAAATAAGACAAAAAAACAGAAAACTTGAGCGTGCATAACTATTCACCCCCCCAAAGTCAATACTTTGTAGAGCCACCTTTTGCAGCAATTACAGTTGCAAGTCTCTTGGGGTATGTCTCTATAAGCTTGGTACATCTAGCCACTGGGATTTTGGCCCATTCTTCAAGGCAAAACTGCTCCAGCTCCTTGAAGTTGGATGGGTTCCGCTGGTGTACAGCAATCTTTAAGTCATACCACAGATTTTCAATTGGATTGAGGTCTGGGCTTTGACTAGGCCATTCCAAGACATTTAAATGTTTCCCCTTAAACCACTCGAGTGTTGCTTTAGCAGTATGCTTAGGGTCATTGTCTTGCTGGAAGGTGAACCTCCGTCCCGGTCTCAAATCTCTGGAAGACTGACACAGGTTTCCCTCAAGAATGTCCCTGTATTTAGCGCCATTCATCATTCCTTCAATTCTGACCAGTTTCCCAGTCCCTGCTGATGAAAAACATCCCCACAGCATGATGCTGCCACCACCATGCTTCACTGTGGGGATGGTGTTCTCGGGGTGATGAGTGGTGTTGGGTTTGCGCCAGACATAGCGTTTTCCATCTGACCAGAGTGCCTTCTTCCATATATTTGGGGAGTCTCCCACATGCCTTTTGGTGAACACCAAACGTGTTTGCTTATTTTTTTCTTTAAGCAATGGCTTTTTTCTGGCCACTCTTCCGTAAAGCCCAGCTCTGTGGAGTGTACAGCTTAAAGTGGTCTTAAGGACAGATATTCCAATCTCCGCTGTGGAGCTTTGCAGCTCCTTCAGGGTTATCTTTGGTCTCTTTGTTGCCTCTGATTAATGCCCTCCTTGCCTGGTCCGTGAGTTTTGGTGGGCGGCCCTCTCTTGGCAGGTTTGTTGTGGTGCCATATCCTTTCCATTTTTTTATAATTAATTTAATGGTGCTCCGTCAGATGTTCAAAGTTTTTTATATATTTTTATAACCCAACCCTGATCTGTACTTCTCCACAACTTTGTCCCTGACCTGTTTGGAGAGCTCCTTGGTCTTCATGGTGCCGCTTGCTTGGTGGTGCCGCTTGCTTGGTGGTGCCGCTTGCTTAGTGGTGTTGCAGACTCTGGGGCCTTTCAGAACAGGTGTATATATACTGAGATCATGTGACACTTAAATAAGGTCCACCTGTGTGCAATCTAACTAATTATGTGACTTCTGAAGGTAATTGGTTGCACCAGATCTTATTTAGGTGCTTCATAGCAAAGGGGGTGAATACATATGCACGCACCACTTTTCCGTAATATTTTTTTTTTAAACAAGTTATTTTTTTCATTTCACTTCACCAATTTGGACTATTTTGTGTATGTCCATTACCCATTACATGAAATCCAAATAAAAATCTATTTAAATGACAGGTTGTAATGCAACAAAATAGGAAAAACGCCAAGGGGGATGAGTAGTTTTGCAAGGCACTGTATTGGTCCATTATAATGGCTACATACTTTATATCTGGTTTTAGATGCTCAAGAGTGTTTTTGTAAATATGCATATTTCTGGCATTTTCCATCTATAACAATTCAACTGCTCCATCAAACCCCAAGGGTTTTCCTCACGTCCTTTCGCTCCATCAAACCCCAAGGGTTTTCCTCACGTCCTTTCGCTCCATCAAACCCCAAGGGTTTTCCTCACGTCCTTTCGCTCCATCAAACCCCAAGGGTTTTCCTCACGTCCTTTCGCTCCATCAAACCCCAAGGGTTTTCCTCACGTCCTTTCGCTCCATCAAACCCCAAGGGTTTTCCTCACGTCCTTTCGCTCCATCAAACCCCAAGGGTTTTCCTCACGTCCTTTCAAACTAGAAAATGGCTGCATTGTGTGCAGCTGATGTATGTGGCAAGACATCGACACAGTAAATGAGAAATCAGAACAACTTCATTGTGAAGCTAATTGTGTTTTAATGGCTGTATTCCTGACTCATAATACAGTGTATTATACTCTGGTGACTGCTACGGTAAAATAAATGTATTGTATAATATCAACAATTACAGGAAATGATCAGTTGAACTGGGGCTTATTCTTCCAATACTCACAGAACAGAGTTATCTGACTACAGTATCTGACTACAATATCTGAATACAGTTTCTGTGCTAACTACAGAATAACACTACAGTATAAGACTACAGTATCTGTACTGACTACAATATCAGACTACAGTATCTGACTAGACTATATGTACTGACTACAGATCTGACTACAGATCTGACTACTGTATCTGACTACTGTAGCTGACATTTGTACTGACATCAGTATCTGTACTGACTACAGTACAGTGAGGGAAAAAAGTATTTGATCCCCTGCTGATTTTGTACGTTTGCCCACTGACAAAGACATGATCAGTCTATAATTTTAATGGTAGGTTTATTTGAACAGTGAGAGACAGAATAACAACAAAAGAATCCAGAAAAACGCATGTCAAAATGATATAAATTGATTTGCATTTTAAATTAGGGAAATAAGTATTTGACCCCTCTGCAAAACATGACTTAGTACTTGGCAAAACCCTTGTTGGCAATCACAGAGGTCAGACGTTTCTTGTAGTTGGCCACCAGGTTTGCACACATCTCAGGAGGGATTTTGTCCCACTCCTCTTTGCAGATCTTCTCCAAGTCATTAAGGTTTTGAGGCTGACGTTTGGCAACTCGAACCTTCAGTTCCCTCCACAGATTTTCTATGGGATTAAGGTCTGAAGACCCCAGGACCTTAAATGTGCTTCTTCTTGAGCCACTTTGTTGCCTTGGCCGTGTGTTTTGGGTCATTGTCATGCTGGAATACCCATCCACGACCCATTTTCAATGCCCTGGCTGAGGGAAGGAGGTTCTCACCCAAGATGGCCCCGTCCATCGTCCCTTTGATGCGGTGAAGTTGTCCTGTCCCCTTAGCAGAAAAACACCCCCAAAGCATAATGTTTCCACCTCCATGTTTGACGGTGGGGATGGTGTTCTTGGGGTCATAGGCAGCATTCCTCCTCCTCCAAACACGGCGAGTTGAATTGATGCCAAAGAGCTCCATTTTGGTCTCAAATGACCACAACACTTTCACCCAGTTCTCCTCTGAATCATTCAGATGTTCATTGGCAAACTTCAGACGGGCATGTATATGTGCTTTCTTGAGCAGGGGGACCTTGCGGGCGCTTCAGGATTTCAGTCCTTCACGGCGTAGTGCGTTACCAATTGTTTTCTTGGTGACTATGGTCCCAGCTGCCTTGAGATCATTGACAAGATCCTCCCGTGTAGTTCTGGGCTGATTCCTCACCGTTCTCATGATCATTGCAACTCCACGAGGTGAGATCTTGCATGGAGCCCCAGGCCGAGGGAGATTGACAGTTCTTTTGTGTTTCTTCCATTTGCGAATAATCGCACCAACTGTTTTCACCTTCTCACCAAGCTGCTTGGCGATGGTCTTGTAGCCCATTCCAGCCTTGTGTAGGTCTACAATCTTGTCCCTGACATCCTTGGAGAGCTCTTTGGTTTGGCCATGGTGGAGAGTTTGGAATCTGATTGATTGATTGCTTCTGTGGACAGGTGTCTTTTCTACAGGTAACAAACTGAGATTAGGAGCACTCCCTTTAAGAGTGTGCTCCTAATCTCAGCTCGTTACCTGTATAAAAGACACCTGGGAGCCAGAAATCTTTCTGATTGAGAGGGGGTCAAATACACATTTCCCTCATTAAAATGCAAATCAATTTATAACATTTTTGACATGTGTTTTTCTGGATTTTGTTGTTGTTATTCTGTCTCCCTCTCTTCAAATAAACCTACCATTATAATTATAAACTGATCATGTCTTTGTCAGTGGGCAAACGTACAAAATCAGCAGGGGATCAAATACTTCTTTCCCTCACTGTATCTGACTACAGTATATGTACTGACTACACTATCAAACTACATTATCTGACTACAGCATCAGACTACAATATCTGACTACAGTATCTGTACTGACTACAGTATCTGTACTGACTACAGTGTCTGACTACAGTATCTGACTACAGTATCTGACTACAGTATCTGACTACAGCGGATAAAAGGCAATGTCCTAATTGGCAGTATAATATTATAATATTGCTGACAGCAGCTCCTGCCAGGTCACTGGTAGTCCAGGGGAGGCTACTGAGCCATTAGGCAGAGACATTCTACTAGAGAGAGATCTGCTGTGGTGTGTTGGTGTTCTACTAGAGAGATCTGCTGTGGTGTGTTGGTGTTCTACTAGAGAGAGAGATCTGCTGTGGTGTGTTGGTGTTCTACTAGAGAGAGAGAGATCTGCTGTGGTGTGTTGGTGTTCTACTAGAGAGAGAGAGATCTGCTGTGGTGTGTTGGTGTTCTACCAGAGAGAGATCTGCTGTGGTGTGTTGGTGTTCTACTAGAGAGAGAGAGATCTGCTGTGGTGTGTTGGTGTTCTACCAGAGAGAGAGATCTGCTGTGGTGTGTTGGTGTTCTACTAGAGAGAGAGAGATCTGCTGTGGTGTGTTGGTGTTCTACTAGAGAGAGAGATCTGCTGTGGTGTGTTGGTGTTCTACTAGAGAGAGATCTGCTGTGGTGTGTTGGTGTTCTACTAGAGAGAGAGATCTGCTGTGGTGTGTTGGTGTTCTACCAGAGAGAGAGATCTGCTGTGGTGTGTTGGTGTTCTACTAGAGAGATCTGCTGTGGTGTGTTGGTGTTCTACTAGAGAGAGATCTGCTGTGGTGTGTTGTTGTTCTACTAGAGAGATCTGCTGTGGTGTTTTGGTGTTCTACTAGAGAGATCTGCTGTGGTGTGTTGGTGTTCTACCAGAGAGAGAGATCTGCTGTGGTGTGTTGGTGTTCTACTAGAGAGAGATCTGCTGTGGTGTGTTGGTGTTCTACCAGAGAGAGAGAGATCTGCTGTGGTGTGTTGGTGTTCTACTAGAGAGATCTGCTGTGGTGTGTTGGTGTTCTACTAGAGAGAGAGATCTGCTGTGGTGTGTTGGTGTTCTACTAGAGAGAGAGATCTGCTGTGGTGTGTTGGTGTTCTACCAGAGAGAGAGATCTGCTGTGGTTTGTTGGTGTTCTACTAGAGAGAGAGATCTGCTGTGGTGTGTTGGTGTTCTACCAGAGAGAGAGATCTGCTGTGGTGTGTTGGTGTTCTACTAGAGAGAGAGATCTGCTGTGGTGTGTTGGTGTTCTACTAGAGAGAGAGATCTGCTGTGGTGTGTTGGTGTTCTACTAGAGAGAGATCTGCTGTGGTGTGTTGGTGTTCTACTAGAGAGATCTGCTGTGGTGTGAGCTCAGAGCTGTGGTTCAACATTCTCCTGTTCTCTGGGTGACAGAGTCTACCATTCATTATTCACACTCTCTCTCCACTTAGTCAACTTAACCAAGCCCTGCTCTGAGCATTTAGCCTCCAGGCTACTCAGTAGAGTAGACCATCTCTGTCTCTCTCCCTCTCCCTCTCTCTCTCTAGCCTTGTTTATAACTGGCGCTAATATGCATCCGTGGTTCGGATCTTGTCCACATTCTGATTGTGACCACATTTTCAGATATTAGTTTACACATGGTGTTAAAACGTCTCTTATCCATCTGCTGTGTCCGCATTGTGACCAGATTCTCTGGTCCCTCCCTGTGTGCAAATTATTTGACAAAATAATATTAATCTACCATAAAACTTCAATTAATAGCCCAAGCGTTTATTTGCTTAAATCAGTGGCTTTAAGCTTACTGTTGAAAGTTGTAATAGTAGAATGCACAAAGTGCCATTTCTATATTGGGTCGTGGATCACCAGTTCCTCTTGTCATGTACCTTAGAGGTGTTTATAACGTGTCAGTAATGTCCAGATCAACTAGCCCATGTCAGCTAACGGTTTTCTTTTTAGGTTTTTTAGCCCATAGATACTGTTGTAATTTTTTTGTCACTCAAATATCACATGAATACACATTAAACATGGCAAAATATATAGAATTGCAAGAAAATTAGCTTTAAAACGACATGTTCTCGGCACCACATGACAAAATGTGTAGAATTGCAGCAAATAACCTTTAAACCTGCAAAATTCCCTCCACCAACCAGAGGGGTGTGAACAGTCTGTCATGAACAGCCCGTAGAAATAGACGTGGCGCGTTAAACGTTTTGAAAGACATTTCTAATAAATGCAACAGTTGGACAAGACACTCCAAACTTTTGTCCTTTTTTTAATCCATCAGATATTGACTGATCTATGAATGGAGTTCAGGGATTGACTGATCTATGATCTATTGATCTACAGACTGATCTATGAATGGAGTTCAGGGATTCGGGTATATTTCTTAGAATGCACTCAAACATACCTTTTCATAAATACAAGGGGTGTATTTGCATATATAAAAACATTAACATAAAATGGGTGAACAGGGCTGCAACAACCAAAAACTTGCTCTGTCTAGGGCTAACTGCACTCACTTGTGGATTACTTTATCATATCCCAGGTATTCCTTAAAGAGGTGGGGCTAACTGCACTCACTTGTGGATTACTTTATCATATCCCAGGTATTCCTTAAAGAGGTGGGGCTAACTGCACTCACTTGTGGATTACTTTATCATATCCCAGGTATTCCTTAAAGAGGTGGGGCTAACTGCACTCACTTGTGGATTACTTTATCATATCCCAGGTATTCCTTAAAGAGGTGGGGCTAACTGCACTCACTTGTGGATTACTTTATCATATCCCAGGTATTCCTTAAAGAGGTGGGGCTAACTGCACTCACTTGTGGATTACTTTATCATATCCCAGGTATTTCTTAAAGAGGTGGGGCTAACTGCACTCACTTGTGGATTACTTTATCATATCCCAGGTATTCCTTAAAGAGGTGGGGCTAACTGCACTCACTTGTGCTGTCTAGACTGCCTCCTTAATTACAGTTGTTGTCACGTTCTGTTGCATAATTCAGTGTGTCAATAGCAGGATACCCTCAGATTAAAAATCAACACGCTTGGCTCTAGATTACACCTATCCATACATACATTTACATGTACATTTACGTCATTTAGCAGACGCTCTTATCCAGAGCGATTTACAAATAGGTGCATTCACCTTATAGCCAGTGGGATAACCACTTTACAAAGTTTTTTTTTTTTTTTTGGGGGGGGGGGGTGGAGTAAGGGGGGGGGGTAGAAGGATTACTTTATACTATCCCAGGTATTCCTTAAAGAGGTGGGGTTTCAAATGTCTCCGGAAGGTGGTGAGTGACTCTGCTGTCCTGGCGTCGTGAGGGAGCTTGTTCCACCATTGGGGTGCCAGAGCAGCGAACAGTTTTGACTGGGCTGAGCGGGAACTATGCTTCCGCAGAGGTAGGGGAGCCAGCAGGCCAGAGGTGGATGAACGCAGTGCCCTCGTTTGGGTGTAGGGACTGATCAGAGCCTGAAGGTACGGAGGTGCCGTTCCCCTCACAGCTCCGTAGGCAAGCACCATGGTCTTGTAGCAGATGCGAGCTTCAACTGGAAGCCAGTGGAGTGTGCGGAGGAGCGGGGTGATGTGAGAGAACTTGGGAAGGTTGAACACCAGACGGGCTGCGGCATTCTGGATGAGTTGTAGGGGTTTAATGGCACAGGCAGGGAGCCCAGCCAACAGCGAGTTGCAGTAATCCAGACGGGAGATGACAAGTGCCTGGATTAGGACCTGTGCCGCTTCCTGTGTAAGGCAGGGTCGTACTCTCCGAATGTTGTAGAGCATGAACCTACAGGATCGGGTCACCGCCTTGATGTTAGCGGAGAACGACAGGGTGTTGTCCAGGGTCACGCCAAGGCTCTTCGCACTCTGGGAGGAGGACACAAATAAAATTGCAAACAATGTAAAGTATCTCAAATTTGTGCACAAATTTGTTTACATCCGTGTTAGTGAGCATTTCTCCTTTGCCAAGATAATCCATCCACCTGACAGGTGTGGCATATCAAGAAGCTGATTAAACAGCATGATCATTACACAGGTGCACCTTGTGCTGGGGACAATAAAAGGCCACTCTAAAATGTGCAGTTTTGTCACACTACAAAATGCCACAGATGTCTCAAGATTTGAGGGAGTGTGCAATTGGCATGCTGACTACATGAATGTCCACCAGAGCCTCTAACGTCGTTTTAGAGTTTTTTTTTATTTCACCTTTATTTAACCAGGTAAGCCAGTTGAGAACAAGTTCTCATTTACAACTGCGACCTGGCCAAGATAAAGCAAAGCAGTGCGATAAAAACAACAGAGTTACATATGGGGTAAAACTAAACATAAAGTCAAAAATACAACAGAAAATATATATACAGTGTGTGCGAATGTAGTAAGTTATGGAGGTAAGGCAATAAATAAATAGGCCATAGTGCAAAAATAGTTACAATTTCGTATTAACACTGGAATGATAGATGTGCAAAAGATGATGTGCAAATAGAGATACTGGGGTGCAAATTAGCAAAATAAATAACAATATAAGGATGAGGTAGTTGGGTGGGCTAATTTCAGATGGGCTGTGTACAGGTGCAGTGATCGGTAAGCTGCTCTGACAACTGATGCTTAAAGTTAGTGAGGGAGATAAGAGTTTCCAGCTTCAGAGATTTTTGCAGTTAGTTCCAGTCATTGGAACTAACTGCATTATACATACACTTCAAATGAACCAAGCCAAGTGGCGTCGGGTAAGTTTGGCTTTATACATAGCTTGGGCTTTGTCGAGTAAGGCTTAAACTATGTATTTAGATTGTAGTTAGGTATTGTAGGTAGGTATCGTGGGTTGTTGTATGTAATTATTGTAGGTTAGTATTGTATTCGGCGGTGCCGGGTGTAGCACGAAGCTAGCTAGCTAGCTAACTCACCACCTGGACTAGCTGGCGAGTAGCTATTAGCAACGGTATAGTTGTCTCACGCCTGAGAGTGCTTGTAATTATGCCAGCTGGCTGCCTACAATAATTACATACAAGAACTGCCTACCATTCAGCTGTTTTCTAACCTCATTGTCTGAACCGTTAACGTTAGGTAGCAAGTGGCTACTGTGCTTGAAATTTAGCTAGCTTGTTGCTACCTGGATAGCGACTAGTAAACAATAGCTGGAACGACCGAGCGAACAGACGCGAACTGGCTGAGTCAATTCAGTGGCTAGCTTTGCACTTGGCTAGCTAACAGTAGCTGCTAGGGGTAAGTCATAACCTACACTTGTGTTTTGTTCTTTACATATTGATAGCCCGAGTCGTTCAAGGAATTCGGGACATGGGTGACTAGTTAACGTTAGTTTGGCTCTCTTTGTGTTCGTGCCGTGAAAGGAGGGGTTCTTCTTTGTCTGAAAGCAATGGCTAGCTAGTTTGCTAACTATCCTAGCTAACTAACTGGCTGAATAAGTTGACGACGGACTCGCTCAAGCTGTCGGGACTAACCCACAACGTTAGACACGGACACGAACGATCTGCTTGCGTGTTGATACACTGGTGGTTTGTTGTGGCTGAGTATTGGCACTAAACTGTGTTGTTGGAGACCGGCATGCTAGCTGGCTGTGGCGTCTTATGACGAGGTGCCCGGATGTTTTTCACGGAATAATACTGCACCTAGTTAGCTAGCTGAATAAACTAAGTTAGTCTATTCCTAGAAAACATTGAACCGCTGTAGTTTACAACAATTATAGTTTCTGAGGTGGAAGTTGGGAGAGTTATATTTGGGAGTTGTGGTGAGGGAGGCCCCGCTCTCTCCTTTCCCAGATGTTTAGTTCATTTCATTCCGATCTCCTCTGCATTATTGTAGCCATCTGCTGCAGCCTGTCAACTATGCCTCTGCCTATCCCTGTTCTCTCCTCTCCGCACAGGCTACACAAACGCCTCACACCGCATGGCTGCTGCCTCTCTAACCTGGTGGTCCCTGCACGCACGACCCACGTGGAGTTCCAGGTCTCAGGCAGCCTCTGGAACTGCCGTTCTGCTGCCAACAAGGCAGAGTTCATCTCAGCCTATGCTACCCTCCAGTCCCTCGACTTCTTGGCGCTGACGGAAACATGGATTACCACTGAAAACACTGCTACTCCTGCTGCTCTCTCCTCATCTGACCATGTGTTCTCGCATACCCCGAGAGCAGCTGGTCAGCGGGGTGGTGGCACAGGAATCCTCATCTCTCCCAAGTGGACATTCTCAATTTTTCCCTGACCCATCTGTCTATCTCCTCATTTGAATTCCATGATGTCACAGTCACTAGCCCATTTAAGCTTAATATCCTTGTCATCTATCGCCCTCCAGGTTCCCTTGGAGAGTTCATCAATGAGCTTGACACCTTGATAAGTTCCTTTCCTGAGGATGGCTCACCCCTCACAGTTCTGGGGGATTTCAACCTCCCTACGTCTACATTTGACTCATTTCTCTCTGCCTCCTTCTTTCCACTCCTCTCCTCTTTTGACCTCACCCTCTCACCGTCCCCCCCCTACTCACAAGGCAGGCAATATGCTTGACCTTATCTTTACTAGATGCTGTTCTTCTACTAATCTCACTGCAACTCCCCTCCAAGTCTCCGACCACTACTTTGTATCCTTTTCTCTCTCCCTCTCCTCCAACACTACTCACTCTGCCCCTACACAGATGGTAATGCGCCGTCGCAACCTTCGCTCTCTCTCTCCCGCTACTCTCTCCTTTTCCATCCTATCATCTCTTCCCTCTGCTCAATCCTTCTCCCTCCAATCTCCTGATTCTGCCTCCTCAACCCACCTCTCCTCCCTTTCTGCATCCTTTGACTCTCTATGTCCCCTATCCTCCCGGCCGGCTCGGTCCTCCCCTCCAGCTCCGTGGCTTGATGACTCATTGCGAGCTCACGGAACAGGGCTCCGGGCAACCGAGCGGAAATGGAAGAAAACTAGACTCCCTGCGGACCTGGCATTTTTTCACTCCCTCCTCTCTACATTCTCTTCATCTGTTTCTGCTGCTAAGGCCACTTTCTACCACTCTAAATTCCAAGCATCCGCCTCTAACCCTAGGAAGCTCTTTGCCACATTCTCCTCCCTGCTGAATCCCCCCCCCCCCCTCTGTGGATGACTTCGTCAACCATTTTGAAAAGAAGGTTGACGACATCCGATCCTCGTTGGTTAAGTCAAATGACACTGCTGGTCCTGCTCACACTGCCCTACCCTATGCTTTGACTTCTTTCTCCCCTCTCTCTCCAGATAAAATCTTGCGACTTGTGACGGCAGGCCGCCCAACAACCTGCCCGCTTGACCCTATCCCCTCCTCTCTTCTCCAGACCATCTCCGGTGACCTTCTCCCTTACCTCACCTCGCTGATCAACTCATCCTTGACCGCTGGCTATGTCCCTTCCGTCTTCAAGAGAGCGAGAGTTGCACCCCTTCTCAAAAAACCAACACTCGATCCCTCTGATGTCAACAACTACAGACCAGTATCCCTTCTTTCTTTACTCTCCAAAACTATTGAGCGTGCCGTCTTTAGCAAACTCTCTTGCTATCTCTCTCAGAATGACCTTCTTGATCCAAACCATCAGGTTTCAAGACTGGTCATTCAACTGAGACTGCTCATCTCTGTGTCACGGAGGCTCTCCGCACTGCTAAAGCTAACTCTCTCTCCTCTGCTCTTGTCCTTCTAGACCTGTCTGCTGCCTTTGATACTGTGAACCATCAGATCCTCCTCTCCACCCTCTCCGAGCTGGGCATCTCCGGCGCGGCTCACTCTTGGATTGCGTCCTACCTGACCGGTCGCTCCTACCAAGTGGCGTGGCGAGAAGCTGTCTCCGCACCACGTGCTCTCACCACTGGTGTCCCCCAGGGCTCAGTTCTAGGCCCTCTCCTATTCTCGCTATACACCAAGTCACTTGGCACTGTCATATCCTCACATGGCCTCTCCTATCATTGCTACGCTGACGACACACAACTAATCTTCTCCTTTCCCCCTTCTGATAACCAGGTGGCGAATCGCATCTCTGCATGTCTGGCAGACATATCAGTATGGATGACGGATCACCACCTCAAGCTGAACCCTGGCAAGACGGAGCTGCTCTTCCTCCCGGGGAAGGACTGCCCGTTCCATGATCTCGCCATCACGGTTGACAACTCCGTTGTGTCCTCCTCCCAGAGTGCGAAGAGCCTTGGCGTGACCCTGGACAAAACCCTGTCGTTCTCCGCTAACATCAAGGCGGTGACCCGATCCTGTAGGTTCATGCTCTACAACATTCGGAGAGTACGACCCTGCCTTACACAGGAAGCGGCACAGGTCCTAATCCAGGCACTTGTCATCTCCCGTCTGGATTACTGCAACTCGCTGTTGGCTGGGCTCCCTGCCTGTGCCATTAAACCCCTACAACTCATCCAGAATGCCGCAGCCCGTCTGGTGTTCAACCTTCCCAAGTTCTCTCACGTCACCCCGCTCCTCCGCACACTCCACTGGCTTCCAGTTGAGGCTCGCATCTACTACAAGACCATGGTGCTTGCCTACGGAGCTGTGAGGGGAACGGCACCTCCGTACCTTCAGGCTCTGATCAGTCCCTACACCCAAACGAGGGCACTGCGTTCATCCACCTCTGGCCTGCTGGCTCCCCTACCTCTGCGGAAGCACAGTTCCCGCTCAGCCCAGTCAAAACTGTTCGCTGCTCTGGCACCCCAATGGTGGAACAAGCTCCCTCACGACGCCAGGACAGCAGAGTCACTCACCACCTTCCGGAGACATTTGAAACCCCACCTCTTTAAGGAATACCTGGGATAGGATAAAGTAATCCCCCCCTTTACTCCTACCCCCCCCAAAAAATAAATAAAAATAAAATAAAATGGTAAGGTGGTTATCCTACTGGCTATAAGGTGAATGCACCTATTTGTAAGTCGCTCTGGATAAGAGCGTCTGCTAAATGACGTAAATGTAAATGTAAGTTGGCAGCAGAGAACTGGAAGGAATGGTGGCCAAAGGAGGTGATGGCTTTGGGGATGACCAGTGAGATATACCCGCTGGAGCGCAGACTACGGGTGGGTGTTGCTATGGTGACCAGTGAGCTAAGGTAAGACAGGGATTTGCCTAGCAGTGATTTATAGATGACCTGGAGCCAGTGGGTTTGGCGACGAATTTGTAGTGAGGGCCAGCCAACAAGAGCGTACAGGTCACAATGGTGGGTAGTATATGGGGCTTTGGTGACAAAACGGATGGCACTGTGATAGACTACATCCAATTTGCTGAGTAGAGTGTTGGAGGCTATTTTGTAAATGACATCGCCGAAGTCAAGGATCGGTAGGATAGTCAGTTTTACGAGGGCATGTTTGGCAGCATGAGTGAAGGAGGCTTTGTTGCGAAATAGGAAGCCGATTCTAGATCTAACTTTTGATTGGAGACACGTAGGTATTTGTAGTTGTCCACATACTCTAGGTCAGACCCGCCGAGAGTAGTGATTCTAGTCGGGTGGGCGGGTGCAAGCAGCGTTCGGTTGAAGAGCATGCATTTAGTTTTACTAGTGTTTAAGAGCAGTTGGAGGCTACGGAAGGAGTGTTGTATGGCATTGAACCTCGTTTGGAGGTTTGTTAACACAGTGTCCAATGAAGGGCCAGATGTATACAAAATGGTGTCGTCTGCGTAGAGGTGGATCTGAGAGTCACCAGCAGCAAGAGAAACATCATTGATATCCACAGAGAATAGAGTCGGCCCGAGAATTGAACCCTGTGGCACCCCAATAGAGACAGCCAGATGTCCAGTCAACAGGCCCTCCGATTTGACACATTGAACTCTGAGAAGTAGTTGGTGAACCAGGTGAGGCAGTCATTTGAGAAACCAAGGCTATTTAGTCTGCCAATAAGAATGCGATGGTTGACAGAGTCGAAAGCCTTGGCCAGGTCGATGAAGACGGCTGCGCAGTACTGTCTTTTATCGATCGCGGCTATAATATCGTTTAGGACCTTGAGCGTGGCTGAGGTGCACCCATGACCAGCCCGGAAACCGGATTGCATAGCGGAGAAGGTACGGTGGGATTCGAAATGGTCGGTGATCTGTTTGTTAACTTGGCTTTTAAATACTTTCGAAAGGCAGGGCAGGATGGATATAGGTCTGTAACAGTTTGGATCTAGAGGGGGGGGGGGGGGGGGGGGGGGGGGGGGGCATGGGCAAGTTGCAGCAGAGGGTGCAGAGCTGGTGTCCGGAGCAGTGGTAGCCAGGTGGAAAGAATGGCCAGCCGTAGCAAAATGCTTGTTGAAATTCTCAATTATTGTAGATTTATCGGTGGTGACAGTGTTTCCTAGCCTCAGTGCAGTGGGTAGCTGGGAGGAGGTGCTCTTCTTTTCCATGGACTTTACAGTGTCCCAAAACTTTTTGGAGTTAGTGCTACAGGATGCACATTTCTGTTTGAAAAAGGTAGCCTTTGCTTTCCAAACTGAGCGGCAGTGGCTAGAAGGCCGGTGACGACGAATGCCAAAGACTGCCCGAACCAGGAGAGGAATCGTGACAGTACCCCCCCTTTGGACCCTTTCTTTCTAAAATTAGCCGCCGAAATTGTCGCAACCCCTATTACTAGCCTGTTCAACCTCTCTTTCGTAATGTCTGAGATCCCCAGAGATTGGAAAGCTGCCGCGGTCATCCCCCTCTTCAAAGGGGGTGGCACTCTAGATCCAAACTGTTACAGACCTGCAGTGAGGGAAAAAAGTATTTGATCCCCTGCTGATTTTGTACGTTTGCCCACTGACAAAGACATGATCAGTCTATAATTTTAATGGTAGGTTTATTTGAACAGTGAGAGACAGAATAACAACAACAAAATCCAGAAAAACGCATGTCATAAATGTTATAAATTGATTTGCATTTTAATGAGGGAAATAAGTATTTGACCCCTCTGCAAAACATGACTTAGTACTTGGTGGCAAAACCCTTGTTGGCAATCACAGAGGTCAGACGTTTCTTGTAGTTGGCCACCAGGTTTGCACACATCTCAGGAGGGATTTTGTTCCACTCCTCTTTGCAGATTACTTCATGTACAATTACCATCTAGTTATTATTGTACTGCATGCTCATCCTCTTACGCCGTTTAAACTAGAAACGTCATTCAAACTTTATAAACGTGGAGAATGATCTGGATTAGGTTGCTTGCATGCAATTTGGTATTTTATTAGGATCCCCATTAGCTGTTGTGAAAGCAGCAGCTTCTCTTCCTGGGGTCCACACAGAACATGAAACTTGACATAATACAGAACATTAATAGACAAGAACAGCTCAAGGACAGAACTACATCAATTAAAAAGTGGGACATGTAGCCTACATATCAATACACACACAAAAACTAGCTAGGTCAAATAGAGGAGAGGCGTTGTGCCGTGAGGTGTTGCGTTATCGGTTTTTTTAAACCAGGTTTGCTGTTTATTTGAGCAATATGAGATGGAACTGAGTTCCATGCAATAATGGCTCTATATAATACTGTACACTTTCTTGAAAATGTTCTGGATTTGGGGACTGTGAAAAGACCCCTGGTGGCATAAGTGTGTCTGTCAGAGCTGTGTGTAAATTTACTATGCAAACAATTTGGAATTTAACACAATATTTCTTATAAAAATAAGAAGTGATGCTTTCAGTCTCTCCTCAACTCTTAGCCAAGCGAGACTGGCATGCATAGTATTTATATTAGCCCTCTGATTACAATAAAGAGCAAGACGTGCCACTCTGTTCTGGGCCAGCTGCAGCTTAACTAAGTCTTTCCTTGCAGCACTGGACCACACGACTGAACAATAATCAAGATAAGAGCCTGCAGGACTTGCTTTTTGGAGTGCGGTATCATAAAAGCAGAGCATCTCTTTATTATGGACAGACCTCTCTCCATCTTTACAACCATTGAATCTAAACTCCGCAAAAAAAGAAACGTCCTCTCACTGTCAACTGCGTTTATTTTCAGCAAACTTAACATGTGTAAACTTTTATGAACATAACAAGATTCAACAACTGAGACATAAACTGAACAACTTCCACAGACATGTGACTAACAGAAATTGAATAATGTGTCCCTGAACAAAGGGGGGGTCAAAATCAAAAGTAAGTCAGTATCTGGTGTGGCCACCAGCTGCATTAAGTACTGCAGTGCATCTCCTCCTCATGGACTGCACCAGATTTGCCAGTTCTTGCTGTGAGATGTTACCCCGCTCTTCCACCAAGGCACCTGCAAGTTCCCTGACATTTCTGGGGGGGAATGGCCCTAGCCCTCACCCTCCGATCCAACAGGTCCCAGACGTTCTCAATGGGATTGAGATCCGGGCTCTTCACTGGCCATGGCAGAACACTGACATTCCAGTCTTGCAGGAAATTACGCACAGAACGAGCAGTATGGCTGGTGGCATTGTCATGCTGGAAGGTCATGTCAGGATGAGCCTGCAGGAAGGGTACCACATGAGGGAGGAGGATGTCTTCCCTGTAACGCACAGCGTTGAGATTTCCTGCAATGACAACAAGCTCAGTCCGATGATGCTGTGACACACCGCCCCAGACCATGATGGACCCTCCACCTCCAAATCGATCCCGCTCCAGAGTACAAGCCTCGGTGTAGCGCTCATTCTTCGACAATAAACGCAAATCAGACCATCACCCCTGGTGAGACAAAACCGTGACTCGTCAGTGAAGAGCACTTTTTGCCAGTCCTGTCTGGTCCAGCGACAGTGGGTTTGTGCCCATTGTTGCCGGTGATGTCTGGTGAGGACCTGCATTACAACAGGCCTACAAGCACTCAGTCCAGCCTCTCTCAGCCTATTGCGGACAGTCTGAGCACTGATGGAGGGATTGTGCATTCCTGGTGTAACTCGGGCAGTTGTTGTTGCCATCCTGTACCTGTCCCGCAGGTGTGATGTTCGGATGTACCGATCCTGTGCAGGTGTTGTTACACGTGGTCTGCCACTGCGAGGACGATCAGCTGTCCGTCCTGTCTCCCTGTAGCGCTGTCTTAGGCGTCTCACAGTATGGACATTGCAATTTATTGCCCTGGCCACATCTGCAGTCCTCATACCTCCTTGCAGCATGCCTAAGGCACGTTCACGCAGATGAGCAATGACCCTGGGCATCTTTCTTTTGGTGTTTTTCAGAGTCAGTAGAAAGGCCTCTTTAGTGTCCTAAGTTTTCATAACTGTGACCTTAATTGCCTACCGTCTGTAAGCTGTTAGTGTCTTAACGACTGCTCCACAGGTGCATGTTCATTAATTGCTTATGGTTCATTGAACAAGCATGGGAAACAGTGTTTAAACACTTTACAATGAAGATCTGTGAAGTTATTTGGATTTTTACTAATTATCTTTGAAAGACAGGGTCCTGAAAAAGGGACTTTTCTTTTTTTGCTGAGTTTATATGTTTTGACCATGACAGTTTACTAACTAAGGTAACACTAAGTAATTTAGGATTCTTTTTGTTGAGTTTAGTCACATATGTTCTCAATTTGCAATAAGTCAGATGTGCAGCCAGGCTTACAGTTGAAATCGGAAGTTTACATACACTTAGGTTGGAGTCATTAAAACTCGTTTTTCAACCACTCCACAAATGTCTTGTTAACAAACTATAGTTTTACAAGTCAGTTAGGACATCTACTTTGTGCATGACACAAGTAATTTTTCCAACAATTGTTTACAGACAGATTATTTCACTTATAATTCACTGTATCACAATTCCAGTGGGTCAGAAGTTTACATACACTAAGTTGACTGTGCCTTTAAACAGCTTGGAAAATTCCAGAAAATGATGTCATGGCTTTAGAAGCTTCTGATAGGCTAATTGACATCATTTAAGTCAATTGGATGTATACCTGTGGATGTATTTCAAGGCATACCTTCAAACTGTGCCTCTTTGCTTGACATCATGGGAAAATCAAAAGAAATCAGCCAAGACCTCAGAAAAAAAAATAGTAGACATCCACAAGTCTTCTTCTTCCTTGGGAGCAATTTCCAAACGCCTGAAGGTACCACGTTCATCTGTACAAACAATAGTACGCAAGTATAAACACCATGCGACCACATAGCCGTCATACCGCTCAGGAAGGAGACGCGTTCTGTCTCCTAGAGATGAACGTACTTTGGTGCAAAAAGTGCAAATCAATCCCAGAACAACAGCAAAGGACCTTCTGAAGATGCTGGAGGAAACCGGTACAAAAGTATTTATATCCACAGTAAAACGAGTCCTATATTGACATAACCTGAAAGGCCGCTCAGCAAGGAAGAAGCCACTGCTCCAAAACAACCATAAAAAAGGCAGACTACAGTTTGCAACTGCACATGGGGACAAAGATTGTACTTTTTGGAGAAATGTCCTCTGGTCTGATGAAACAAAAATAGAACTGTTTGGCCATAATGACCATCGTTATGTTTGGAGTTAAAAGGGGAAGGCTTGCAAGTGAAGTACACCATCCCAACCGTGAAGCACGGGGGTGGCAGCATCATGCTGTGGGGGTGCTTTGCTGCCGGAGGGTCTGGTGCACTTCACAAAATAGATGGCATCATGAGGAAGGAAAATTATGTGGATTTAGGAAGTTAAAGGAAGTTAAAGCGTGATCCTAACTGACCTAAGACAGGGAATTTTTACTAGGATTAAATGTCAGGATTTGTGAAAAACAGAGTTTAAATGTATTTGGCTAAGGTGTATGTAAACTTCCGACTTCAACTGTATGCGTTTCCCACCGTAAAGAATGGAGAAGGTGGTGTTATGGTGTTGGGGTGCTTTGCTGGTGACGATGTCTGTGATTTATTTAGAATTCAAGGCACACTTAACCAGCATGGCTACCACAGCATTGATACGCCATCACATCTGGTTTGGGCTTAGTAGGACTATCATTTGTTTTTCAACAGGACAATGACCCAACACACCTCCAGGTTGTGTAAGGGCTATTTTACCAAGGAGAGTGATGGAGTGCTGCATCAGATGACCTGGCCTCCACAATCCCTCGACCTCAACCCAATTGAGATGGTTTGGGATGAGTCGGACCGCCAATTATAGAATCAACTTTTCTACCTGTTCTTGACGATGTTGATACCATCTACTAAGTGCAACTGACTCTACTCTAAAATCCCTTGATTGTGTTTATCATAGCGCCCTATATTACATCTGACAGTTTCAATCCTCACCACTGCATCCTTCACCAAGAAGTTGGCTGGCCGCTTTAAAGACACAGATCACTTCATTACTCTCTTTTTGTTTCTAAAGCCACAAGCTTCCAACATACAGAACATCTTAGTTGAAAAGTTTCAGGTTAGAATACAAGGTCAGTGTTGGTAACAGAAGTGATGGTTAACGATGATAACCACAGAGTTCAGGAGATCTGCTTTTTCATATCAGGCACCTCATCTGTGGAGTAGTCTCCAGTTGGCACTTCGTTTGGATGATCTGGTGTCCCTGGGTCAATTTAGGAAAGTGGTTAAGGAGTTTTATAGTGATGAATGTGTTTGTTTTATTTGATTATAATGGCTAACGTGTCTATTGTATGTACAGAGCATTCGGAAAGTATTCAGACCCCTTGACTTTTTCCACATTTTGTTACGTTACAGCCTTATTCTGAAATTGATTAAATAAATAAAAATCCCTCAATCTACACACAATACCCCATAATGACAAAGCGAAAACAGGTTTAAACAAATTTATAAAATAAAAACAAAAACCTAATTTACATAAGTATTCAGACCCTCTGCTATGAGACTCGAAATTGAGCTCAGGTGCATCCTGTTTCCATTGATCATCCTTGAAAAGTTCCTACAACTTGATTGGAGTCCACCTGTGGTAAATTCAATTGATAGGTGTGTGCATTTCCAAATAATGTCCTGTCTATATAAGGTCCCACAGTTGACAGTGCATGTCAGAGCAAAAACCAAGCCATAAGTTAAGGAATTGTCCGTAGAGCTCCGAGACAGGATTGTGTCGAGGCACAGATCTGGGGAAGGGTACCAAAAAATGTCTGCAGCATTGAAGGTCCCCAAGAACGCAGTGGCCTCCATCATTCTTAAATGGAAATAGTTTGGAACCACTAAGACTCTTCCTAGAGCTGGCCGCCAGGCCAAACTGAGCAATCGGGGGAGAAGAGCATTGGTCAGGGAGGTGACCAAGAACCCGATGGTCACTATGACAGAGGTCCTTTGTGGAGATGGGAGAACCTTCCAGAAAGACAACCATCTCTGCAGCACCCCAACAATCAGGCCTTTATGGTAGAGTGGCCAGACGGAAGCCACTCCTCAGTAAAAGGCATGACAGCCCGCTTGGAGTTTGCCAAAAAGGCACCTAAAGACTCTCAGACCATGATAAACAAGATTCTCTGGTCTGATGAAACCAAGGTTGAACTCCTTGGATTGAATGCCAAGCGTCACATCTGGAGGAAACCTGGCACCATCCCTACAGTGAAGCATGGTGGTGGCAGCATCATGCTGTGGGGATGTTTTTCAGCGGCAGGGACCCGAGAGACTAGTCAGGATCGAAGGAAAGATGAACGGAGCAAAGTACAGAGAGATCCTTGATAAAAACCTGCTCCAGAGCGCTCAGGACCTCAGACTGGGGGCAAAGGTTCACCTTCCAACAGGACAACGACCCTAAGCACACAGCCAAGACTACACAGGAGTGGCTTCTGGACAAGTCTCTGAATGTCCTTGAGTGGCCCAGCCAGAGCCCGGACTTGAACCCGATCGAACATCTCTGGAGAGACCTGAAAATAGTTGTGCAGCAACACTCCCCATCCAACCTGATAGAGCTTGAGAGGATCTGCAGAGAAGAATGGGAGAAACTCCCCAAATACAGGTGTGCCAAGCTTGTAGCGTCATACCCAAGAAGACTCGATGCTGTAATCGCTGCCAACGGTGCTTCAACAAAGTACTGAGTAAAAGGTCTGAATACTTATGTAAATGTGATACGTTTTTTATTTTTAATAAATTTGCAAAAATAAAAACCTGTTTTTGCTTTGTCATTATGGGGCATTGTGTAGATAGATTAGGAAAAAATACCAATTGAATCAATTTTAGAATAAGGCTGTAATGTAACAAAATGTGGAAAAAGCCAAGGGGTCTGAATACTTTCCGAATGCACTGGATATTTAGTATATAATTGTGTGTGTTGATGTGACTGTTGTTCCTAGGGCTCGCTTGTGAATGACACATAGGTCTCAATGTGTCTCCCTGGTTTAATTAAACATTTAAAATCCATGTGATACCGTCAATTCAACAAGGTTATATAATTCCCCCCCAGTGGTCAATTCAACAAGGTTATATAATTCCCCCCCAGTGGTCAATTCAACAAGGTTATATACTTCCCCCCCAGTGGTCAATTCAACAAGGTTATATACTTCCCCCTAGTGGTCAATTCAACAAGGTTATATACTTCCCCCCCAGTGGTCAATTCAACAAGGTTATATACTTCCCCCTAGTGGTCAATTCAACAAGGTTATATACCCCCCCAGTGGTCAATTCAACAAGTTATATACCGCCCATTAGTGGTCAATTCAACAAGGTTATATACTGCCCCCTAGCTAACACAGCCAGGACTGAATTACACATTTGTTATTTTTTATTACATAAGATATGTTGTTTACAACAGTTGACAGAAGATGAATAGTACAATAAAAATACCCGGAAGCCTTCACAAGTTGTTTTTCATTGGTCACATTAAATGTACACAGTAGGGGGGGCACTAGAAACAAAGGTTTTACAAAACTATTGCTATTTACAAATGTTCCTGTGACAACAACAAGTCAATAAGCACTTACAGCACAGCCCCCTTTCTAACTTCCTGTTAAGTCCTTGGGAATGACATTGAGGTGGGTGAGGAGGGCCACTCTAGCATGTCGTCTCTGCTGGTCTCACTCTGTTAAGTTGAGGTACCTGGTGGTCCTCTGTAAGGCTCCTTCACTTCTCTGTCCTGAACCCCTGGCTGTGGTCCCCAGGCCTCACTCTGAGCTCTCTGCCAGCATCCTGGTGAAGTGTAGAGCAGCAGGTTCCTGGGTCAGGTTGTGGAGGCTGTAGGCATGGCCTGTTGGACAACACAGGGAAGGGGTCAGAAGGCATGGCCTGTTGGACAACACAGGGAGGGGGTCAGAAGGCATGGCCTGTTGGACAACACAGGGAAGGGGTCAGAAGGCATGGCCTGTTGGACAACACAGGGAGGGGGTCAGTAACCATGGCCTGTTGGACAACACAGGGAGGGGGTCAGAAGGCATGGCCTGTTGGACAACACAGGGAGGGGGTCAGTAACCATGGCCTGTTGGACAACACAGGGAGGGGGTCAGTAACCATGGCCTGTTGGACAACACAGGGAAGGGGTCAGTAACCATGGCCTGTTGGACAACACAGGGAAGGGGTCAGTAACCATGGCCTGTTGGACAACACAGGGAAGGGGTCAGAAGGCATGGCCTGTTGGACAACACAGGGAAGGGGTCAGAAGGCATGGCCTGTTGGACAACACAGGGAAGGGGTCAGAAGGCAAGGCCTGTTGGACAACACAGGGAAGGGGTCAGAAGGCATGGCCTGTTGGACAACACAGGGAGGGGCTCAGTAACCATGGCCTGTTGGACAACACAGGGAAGGGGTCAGAAGGCATGGCCTGTTGGACAACACAGGGAGGGGCTCAGTAACCATGGCCTGTTGGACAACACAGGGAGGGGGGGTCAGAAGGCATGGCCTGTTGGACAACACAGGGAGGGGGGGTCAGAAGGCATGGCCTGTTGGACAACACAGGGAGGGGGGGTAAGAAGGCATGGCCTGTTGGACAACACAGGGAAGAGGTCAGAAGGCATGGCCTGTTGGACAACACAGGGAAGGGGTCAGTAACCATGGCCTGTTGGACAACACAGGGAGGGGGTCAGAAGGCATGGCCTGTTGGACAACACAGGGAAGGGGTCAGAAGGCATGGCCTGTTGGACAACACAGGGAGGGGCTCAGTAACCATGGCCTGTTGGACAACACAGGGAGGGGGTCAGAAGGCATGGCCTGTTGGACAACACAGGGAGGGGCTCAGTAACCATGGCCTGTTGGACAACACAGGGAGGGGCTCAGTAACCATGGCCTGTTGGACAACACAGGGAGGGGGTCAGTAACCATGGCCTGTTGGACAACACAGGGAGGGGGTCAGTAACCATGGCCTGTTGGACAACACAGGGAAGGGGTCAGAAGGCATGGCCTGTTGGACAACACAGGGAGGGGGTCAGAAGGCATGGCCTGTTGGACAACACAGGGAAGGGGTCAGTAACCATGGCCTGTTGGACAACACAGGGAAGGGGTCAGTAACCATGGCCTGTTGGACAACACAGGGAAGGGGTCAGTAACCATGGCCTGTTGGACAACACAGGGAGGGGGTCAGTAACCATGGCCTGTTGGACAACACAGGGAGGGTGTCAGTAACCATGGCCTGTTGGACAACACAGGGAGGGGGTCAGAAGGCATGGCCGGTTGGACAACAAAGGGAGGGGGTCAGAAGGCATGGCCTGTTGGACAACACAGGGAGGGGGTCAGAAGGCATGGCCTGTTGGACAACACAGGGAGGGGGTCAGAAGGCATGGCCTGTTGGACAACACAGGGAAGGGGTCAGTAACCATGGCCTGTTGGAAAACACAAGGAGGGGGTCAGAAGGCATGGCCTGTTGGACAACACAGGGAAGGGGTCAGAAGGCATGGCCTGTTGGACAACACAGGGAGGGGCTCAGTAACCATGGCCTGTTGGACAACACAGGGAAGGGGTCAGAAGGCATGGCCTGTTGGACAACACAGGGAAGGGGTCAGAAGGCATGGCCTGTTGGACAACACAGGGAAGGGGTCAGAAGGCATGGCCTGTTGGACAACACAGGGAAGGGGTCAGAAGGCATGGCCTGTTGGACAACACAGGGAGGGGCTCAGTAACCATGGCCTGTTGGACAACACAGGGAAGGGGTCAGAAGGCATGGCCTGTTGGACAACACAGGGAAGGGGTCAGAAGGCATGGCCTGTTGGACAACACAGGGAAGGGGTCAGAAGGCATGGCCTGTTGGACAACACAGGGAAGGGGTCAGAAGGCATGGCCTGTTGGACAACACAGGGAAGGGGTCAGAAGGCATGGCCTGTTGGACAACACAGGGAGGGGCTCAGTAACCATGGCCTGTTGGACAACACAGGGAAGGGCTCAGTAACCATGGCCTGTTGGACAACACAGGGAGGGGGGGGGTCAGAAGGCATGGCCTGTTGGACAACACAGGGAGGGGGGGGTCAGAAGGCATGGCCTGTTGGACAACACAGGGAGGGGGGGGTCAGAAGGCATGGCCTGTTGGACAACACAGGGAGGGGGGGTCAGAAGGCATGGCCTGTTGGACAACACAGGGAAGGGGTCAGAAGGCATGGCCTGTTGGACAACACAGGGAAGGGGTCAGTAACCATGGCCTGTTGGACAACACAGGGAGGGGGTCAGAAGGCATGGCCTGTTGGACAACACAGGGAAGGGGTCAGTAACCATGGCCTGTTGGACAACACAGGGAGGGGCTCAGTAACCATGGCCTGTTGGACAACGCAGGGAGGGGGTCAGTAACCATGGCCTGTTGGACAACACAGGGAAGGGGTCAGAAGGCATGGCCTGTTGGACAACACAGGGAAGGGGTCAGTAACCATGGCCTGTTGGACAACACAGGGAAGGGGTCAGTAACCATGGCCTATTGGACAACACAGGGAGGGGGTCAGAAGGCATGGCCTGTTGGACAACACAGGGAGGGGGTCAGAAGGCATGGCCTGTTGGACAACACAGGGAAGGGGTCAGTAACCATGGCCTGTTGGACAACACAGGGAGGGGGTCAGTAACCATGGCCTGTTGGACAACACAGGGAGGGGATCAGAAGGCATGGCCTGTTGGACAACACAGGGAAGGGGTCAGAAGGCATGGCCTGTTGGACAACACAGGGAGGGGGTCAGTAACCATGGCCTGTTGGACAACACAGGGAAGAGCTCAGTAACCATGGCCTGTTGGACAACACAGGGAGGGGGTCAGTAACCATGGCCTGTTGGACAACACAGGGAGGGGGTCAGAAGGCATGGCCTGTTGGACAACACAGGGAAGGGGTCAGTAACCATGGCCTGTTGGACAACACAGGGAGGGGGTCAGAAGGCATGGCCTGTTGGACAACACAGGGAGGGGGTCAGTAACCATGGCCTGTTGGACAACACAGGGAAGAGCTCAGTAACCATGGCCTGTTGGACAACACAGGGAGGGGGTCAGAAGGCATGGCCTGTTGGACAACACAGGGAAGGGGTCAGAAGGCATGGCCTGTTGGACAACACAGGGAGGGGGTCAGTAACCATGGCCTGTTGGACAACACAGGGAGGGGGTCAGTAACCATGGCCTGTTGGACAACACAGGGAGGGGGTCAGTAACCATGGCCTGTTGGACAACACAGGGAGGGGGTCAGAAGGCATGGCCTGTTGGACAACACAGGGAAGGGGTCAGTAACCATGGCCTGTTGGACAACACAGGGAGGGGGTCAGAAGGCATGGCCTGTTGGACAACACAGGGAAGGGGTCAGTAACCATGGCCTGTTGGACAACACAGGGAGGGGGTCAGAAGGCATGGCCTGTTGGACAACACAGGGAGGGGGTCAGAAGGCATGGCCTGTTGGACAACACAGGGAAGGGCTCAGTAACCATGGCCTGTTGGACAACACAGGGAGGGGGGGGGTCAGAAGGCATGGCCTGTTGGACAACACAGGGAAGGGGTCAGAAGGCATGGCCTGTTGGACAACACAGGGAGGGGGTCAGTAACCATGGCCTGTTGGACAACACAGGGAGGGGGTCAGTAACCATGGCCTGTTGGACAACACAGGGAGGGGGTCAGTAACCATGGCCTGTTGGACAACACAGGGAGGGGGTCAGTAACCATGGCCTGTTGGACAACACAGGGAGGGGGTCAGAAGGCATGGCCTGTTGGACAACACAGGGAAGGGGTCAGTAACCATGGCCTGTTGGACAACACAGGGAGGGGGTCAGAAGGCATGGCCTGTTGGACAACACAGGGAAGGGGTCAGTAACCATGGCCTGTTGGACAACACAGGGAGGGGGTCAGTAACCATGGCCTGTTGGACAACACAGGGAGGGGGTCAGAAGGCATGGCCTGTTGGACAACACAGGGAGGGGGTCAGTAACCATGGCCTGTTGGACAACACAGGGAGGGGGTCAGAAGGCATGGCCTGTTGGACAACACAGGGAGGGGGTCAGAAGGCATGGCCTGTTGGACAACACAGGGAAGGGGTCAGAAGGCATGGCCTGTTGGACAACACAGGGAAGGGGTCAGTAACCATGGCCTGTTGGACAACACAGGGAGGGGGTCAGAAGGCATGGCCTGTTGGACAACACAGGGAAGGGGTCAGTAACCATGGCCTGTTGGACAACACAGGGAAGGGGTCAGTAACCATGGCCTGTTGGACAACACAGGGAGGGGGTCAGTAACCATGGCCTGTTGGACAACACAGGGAAGGGGTCAGAAGGCATGGCCTGTTGGACAACACAGGGAGGGGCTCAGTAACCATGGCCTGTTGGACAACACAGGGAAGGGGTCAGAAGGCATGGCCTGTTGGACAACACAGGGAGGGGGTCAGAAGGCATGGCCTGTTGGACAACACAGGGAGGGGGTCAGAAGGCATGGCCTGTTGGACAACACAGGGAAGGGGTCAGAAGGCATGGCCTGTTGGACAACACAGGGAAGGGGTCAGTAACCATGGCCTGTTGGACAACACAGGGAAGGGGTCAGTAACCATGGCCTGTTGGACAACACAGGGAGGGGGTCAGAAGGCATGGCCTGTTGGACAACACAGGGAGGGGGTCAGAAGGCATGGCCTGTTGGCAACACAGGGAAGGGGTAAGTAACCATGGCCTGTTGGACAACACAGGGAAGGGGTAAGTAACCATGGCCTGTTGGACAACACAGGGAAGGGGTCAGTATCCATGGCCTGTTGGACAACACAGGGAGGGGGTCAGTAACCATGGCCTGTTGGACAACACAGGGAGGGGATCAGAAGGCATGGCCTGTTGGACAACACAGGGAAGGGGTCAGAAGGCATGGCCTGTTGGACAACACAGGGAGGGGGTCAGTAACCATGGCCTGTTGGACAACACAGGGAAGAGCTCAGTAACCATGGCCTGTTGGACAACACAGGGAGGGGGTCAGAAGGCATGGCCTGTTGGACAACACAGGGAAGGGGTCAGAAGGCATGGCCTGTTGGACAACACAGGGAAGGGGTCAGAAGGCATGGCCTGTTGGACAACACAGGGAGGGGGTCAGTAACCATGGCCTGTTGGACAACACAGGGAGGGGGTCAGTAACCATGGCCTGTTGGACAACACAGGGAGGGGGTCAGTAACCATGGCCTGTTGGACAACACAGGGAGGGGGTCAGTAACCATGGCCTGTTGGACAACACAGGGAAGGGGTCAGTAACCATGGCCTGTTGGACAACACGGGGAGGGGGTCAGTAACCATGGCCTGTTGGACAACACAGGGAAGGGGTCAGTAACCATGGCCTGTTGGACAACACAGGGAGGGGGTCAGAAGGCATGGCCTGTTGGACAACACAGGGAGGGGGTCAGTAACCATGGCCTGTTGGACAACACAGGGAGGGGGTCAGTAACCATGGCCTGTTGGACAACACAGGGAGGGGGTCAGTAACCATGGCCTGTTGGACAACACAGGGAGGGGGTCAGAAGGCATGGCCTGTTGGACAACACAGGGAGGGGGTCAGAAGGCATGGCCTGTTGGACAACACAGGGAAGGGGTCAGTAACCATGGCCTGTTGGACAACACAGGGAGGGGGTCAGAAGGCATGGCCTGTTGGACAACACAGGGAAGGGGTCAGTAACCATGGCCTGTTGGACAACACAGGGAAGGGGTCAGTAACCATGGCCTGTTGGACAACACAGGGAGGGGGTTAGTAACCATGGCCTGTTGGACAACACAGGGAAGGGGTCAGAAGGCATGGCCTGTTGGACAACACAGGGAGGGGTTCAGTAACCATGGCCTGTTGGACAACACAGGGAAGGGGTCAGAAGGCATGGCCTGTTGGACAACACAGGGAGGGGGTCAGAAGGCATGGCCTGTTGGACAACACAGGGAGGGGGTCAGAAGGCATGGCCTGTTGGACAACACAGGGAAGGGGGTCAGAAGGCATGGCCTGTTGGACAACACAGGGAAGGGGTCAGTAACCATGGCCTGTTGGACAACACAGGGAGGGGGTCAGAAGGCATGGCCTGTTGGACAACACAGGGAAGGGGTCAGTAACCATGGCCTGTTGGACAACACAGGGAGGGGCTCAGTAACCATGGCCTGTTGGACAACGCAGGGAGGGGGTCAGTAACCATGGCCTGTTGGACAACACAGGGAAGGGGTCAGAAGGCATGGCCTGTTGGACAACACAGGGAAGGGGTCAGTAACCATGGCCTGTTGGACAACACAGGGAAGGGGTCAGTAACCATGGCCTATTGGACAACACAGGGAGGGGGTCAGAAGGCATGGCCTGTTGGACAACACAGGGAGGGGGTCAGAAGGCATGGCCTGTTGGACAACACAGGGAAGGGGTCAGTAACCATGGCCTGTTGGACAACACAGGGAGGGGGTCAGTAACCATGGCCTGTTGGACAACACAGGGAGGGGATCAGAAGGCATGGCCTGTTGGACAACACAGGGAAGGGGTCAGAAGGCATGGCCTGTTGGACAACACAGGGAGGGGGTCAGTAACCATGGCCTGTTGGACAACACAGGGAAGAGCTCAGTAACCATGGCCTGTTGGACAACACAGGGAGGGGGTCAGTAACCATGGCCTGTTGGACAACACAGGGAGGGGGTCAGAAGGCATGGCCTGTTGGACAACACAGGGAAGGGGTCAGTAACCATGGCCTGTTGGACAACACAGGGAGGGGGTCAGAAGGCATGGCCTGTTGGACAACACAGGGAGGGGGTCAGTAACCATGGCCTGTTGGACAACACAGGGAAGAGCTCAGTAACCATGGCCTGTTGGACAACACAGGGAGGGGGTCAGAAGGCATGGCCTGTTGGACAACACAGGGAAGGGGTCAGAAGGCATGGCCTGTTGGACAACACAGGGAGGGGGTCAGTAACCATGGCCTGTTGGACAACACAGGGAGGGGGTCAGTAACCATGGCCTGTTGGACAACACAGGGAGGGGGTCAGTAACCATGGCCTGTTGGACAACACAGGGAGGGGGTCAGAAGGCATGGCCTGTTGGACAACACAGGGAAGGGGTCAGTAACCATGGCCTGTTGGACAACACAGGGAGGGGGTCAGAAGGCATGGCCTGTTGGACAACACAGGGAAGGGGTCAGTAACCATGGCCTGTTGGACAACACAGGGAGGGGGTCAGAAGGCATGGCCTGTTGGACAACACAGGGAGGGGGTCAGAAGGCATGGCCTGTTGGACAACACAGGGAAGGGGCTCAGTAACCATGGCCTGTTGGACAACACAGGGAGGGGGGGGGTCAGAAGGCATGGCCTGTTGGACAACACAGGGAAGGGGTCAGAAGGCATGGCCTGTTGGACAACACAGGGAGGGGGTCAGTAACCATGGCCTGTTGGACAACACAGGGAGGGGGTCAGTAACCATGGCCTGTTGGACAACACAGGGAGGGGGTCAGTAACCATGGCCTGTTGGACAACACAGGGAGGGGGTCAGTAACCATGGCCTGTTGGACAACACAGGGAGGGGGTCAGAAGGCATGGCCTGTTGGACAACACAGGGAAGGGGTCAGTAACCATGGCCTGTTGGACAACACAGGGAGGGGGTCAGAAGGCATGGCCTGTTGGACAACACAGGGAAGGGGTCAGTAACCATGGCCTGTTGGACAACACAGGGAGGGGGTCAGTAACCATGGCCTGTTGGACAACACAGGGAGGGGGTCAGAAGGCATGGCCTGTTGGACAACACAGGGAGGGGGTCAGTAACCATGGCCTGTTGGACAACACAGGGAGGGGGTCAGAAGGCATGGCCTGTTGGACAACACAGGGAGGGGGTCAGAAGGCATGGCCTGTTGGACAACACAGGGAAGGGGTCAGAAGGCATGGCCTGTTGGACAACACAGGGAAGGGGTCAGTAACCATGGCCTGTTGGACAACACAGGGAGGGGGTCAGAAGGCATGGCCTGTTGGACAACACAGGGAAGGGGTCAGTAACCATGGCCTGTTGGACAACACAGGGAAGGGGTCAGTAACCATGGCCTGTTGGACAACACAGGGAGGGGGTCAGTAACCATGGCCTGTTGGACAACACAGGGAAGGGGGTCAGAAGGCATGGCCTGTTGGACAACACAGGGAGGGGCTCAGTAACCATGGCCTGTTGGACAACACAGGGAAGGGGTCAGAAGGCATGGCCTGTTGGACAACACAGGGAGGGGGTCAGAAGGCATGGCCTGTTGGACAACACAGGGAGGGGGTCAGAAGGCATGGCCTGTTGGACAACACAGGGAAGGGGTCAGAAGGCATGGCCTGTTGGACAACACAGGGAAGGGGTCAGTAACCATGGCCTGTTGGACAACACAGGGAAGGGGTCAGTAACCATGGCCTGTTGGACAACACAGGGAGGGGGTCAGAAGGCATGGCCTGTTGGACAACACAGGGAGGGGGTCAGAAGGCATGGCCTGTTGGCAACACAGGGAAGGGGTAAGTAACCATGGCCTGTTGGACAACACAGGGAAGGGGTAAGTAACCATGGCCTGTTGGACAACACAGGGAAGGGGTCAGTATCCATGGCCTGTTGGACAACACAGGGAGGGGGTCAGTAACCATGGCCTGTTGGACAACACAGGGAGGGGATCAGAAGGCATGGCCTGTTGGACAACACAGGGAAGGGGTCAGAAGGCATGGCCTGTTGGACAACACAGGGAGGGGGTCAGTAACCATGGCCTGTTGGACAACACAGGGAAGAGCTCAGTAACCATGGCCTGTTGGACAACACAGGGAGGGGGTCAGAAGGCATGGCCTGTTGGACAACACAGGGAAGGGGTCAGAAGGCATGGCCTGTTGGACAACACAGGGAAGGGGTCAGAAGGCATGGCCTGTTGGACAACACAGGGAGGGGGTCAGTAACCATGGCCTGTTGGACAACACAGGGAGGGGGTCAGTAACCATGGCCTGTTGGACAACACAGGGAGGGGGTCAGTAACCATGGCCTGTTGGACAACACAGGGAGGGGGTCAGTAACCATGGCCTGTTGGACAACACAGGGAAGGGGTCAGTAACCATGGCCTGTTGGACAACACGGGGAGGGGGTCAGTAACCATGGCCTGTTGGACAACACAGGGAAGGGGTCAGTAACCATGGCCTGTTGGACAACACAGGGAGGGGGTCAGAAGGCATGGCCTGTTGGACAACACAGGGAGGGGGTCAGTAACCATGGCCTGTTGGACAACACAGGGAGGGGGTCAGTAAGCCATGGCCTGTTGGACAACACAGGGAGGGGGTCAGTAAGCATGGCCTGTTGGACAACACAGGGAGGGGGTCAGAAGGCATGGCCTGTTGGACAACACAGGGAGGGGGTCAGAAGGCATGGCCTGTTGGACAACACAGGGAAGGGGTCAGTAACCATGGCCTGTTGGACAACACAGGGAGGGGGTCAGTAAGCATGGCCTGTTGGACAACACAGGGAGGGGGTCAGTAACCATGGCCTGTTGGACAACACAGGGAAGGGGTCAGTAACCATGGCCTGTTGGACAACACAGGGAGGGGGTTCAGTAACCATGGCCTGTTGGACAACACAGGGAAGGGGTCAGAAGGCATGGCCTGTTGGACAACACAGGGAGGGGGTCAGTAACCATGGCCTGTTGGACAACACAGGGAAGGGGTCAGAAGGCATGGCCTGTTGGACAACACAGGGAGGGGGTCAGAAGGCATGGCCTGTTGGACAACACAGGGAGGGGGTCAGAAGGCATGGCCTGTTGGACAACACAGGGAAGGGGTCAGAAGGCATGGCCTGTTGGACAACACAGGGAAGGGGTCAGTAACCATGGCCTGTTGGACAACACAGGGAAGGGGTCAGAAGGCATGGCCTGTTGGACAACACAGGGAGGGGGTCAGAAGGCATGGCCTGTTGGACAACACAGGGAAGGGGTCAGTAACCATGGCCTGTTGGACAACACAGGGAAGGGGTCAGTAACCATGGCCTGTTGGACAACACAGGGAGGGGGTCAGTAACCACGGCCTGTTGGACAACACAGGGAGGGGGTCAGTAACCATGGCCTGTTGGACAACACAGGGAAGGGGTCAGAAGGCATGGCCTGTTGGACAACACAGGGAGGGGGTCAGAAGGCATGGCCTGTTGGACAACACAGGGAGGGGGTCAGAAGGCATGGCCTGTTGGACAACACAGGGAAGGGGTCAGAAGGCATGGCCTGTTGGACAACACAGGGAGGGGGTCAGTAACCATGGCCTGTTGGACAACACAGGGAAGGGCTCAGTAACCATGGCCTGTTGGACAACACAGGGAGGGGGTCAGAAGGCATGGCCTGTTGGACAACACAGGGAAGGGGTCAGTAACCATGGCCTGTTGGACAACACAGGGAGGGGTCAGAAGGCATGGCCTGTTGGACAACACAGGGAGGGGGTCAGAAGGCATGGCCTGTTGAACAACACAGGGAGGGGGTCAGAAGGCATGGCCTGTTGGACAACACAGGGAGGGGGTCAGAAGGCATGGCCTGTTGGACAACACAGGGAGGGGGTCAGAAGGCATGGCCTGTCCTGGGTTCTAACTCACCACATGGGACCATGAAGGTCTGTCCTGGGTTATAATGGTTCTCTTTGCCGTTGATCGTCATAGTCACTGAGCTGGTTAGGAGGTTATACACCTGGAACAACACCACACAGATGGTTAGGAGGTTATACACCTGGAACAACAACACACAGCTGGTTAGGAGGTTATACACCTGGAACAACACCACACAGATGGTTAGGAGGTTATACACCTGGAACAACAACACACAGCTGGTTAGGAGGTTATATATCCTGGAACAACAGCCTGCTGTTCGATCAACCTACTGATCCATCACAGCCTGCTATTCGATCAGCCTACTGATCCATCAGCCTGCTATTCAATCAGCCTACTGATCCAATCTTATTGAGCAGAATAAAAACAAATTTAAAAAAGGGAGGACGGCCTAGCAGTGATGAATTTAAGAACTTCTTCCATGAAAAGATCATGATCATTAGAAAACAAATTGTGGACATTCTTTTAATATGCGTATTTCTGCAAAACGCTGTTGTCCTGAGTCTGCACAGAACTGCCTACAGGACCCTATTCCAACTAAACTACTGAAAGAGCTACTTCCTGTGCTTGGCCCTCCTATGTTGAACATAATAAATGTCTCCCTATCCACTGGATGTGAACCAAACTCACTAAAAGTGGCAGTAATAAAGCCTCTCCTGAAAAAGCCAAACCTTGACCAGGAAAATTATAATATCAGCCCTCTATATTGAATATGGAAAATCTCTCCCTCCCTCCCTCCCTCTCCCTCTCTAGCATTGGGACAGTATAGATGTTTGAAACCTGACCATGGAACATTACTTCAAATAATGAGGCAAGTTTTGCCTTGCTTCAACGTAGCCTAAATCCATCCATAGAAACGGAGGCGATGATTTTAGAAAGACTTCCTCGTGCCATTACCAGCTTTTCTTTCCTGTTCGATTGTTTTTCATATCAACTTTTTTTCGTTGTCCAGAAGCCAAAGGCAGTTTCCTAGTCATATTAGCAACCCATCCTAGTTGTTGCCATTAGATTCTAACTGAGATTTTCATCTCTGTCATATATGGAACCGCTCGCATTAGGAGTCCTGTTTAGAACAGTGTTTTCCTGCAAATTGCATTTTGGCAAATGTTAGAAAATTACATACATTTTACATTCACGTCATTTAGCAGACGCTCTTATCCAGAGTGACTTACAAAATGGTGCATTCACCCTATAGCCAGTGGGATAACCACTTTACAATGTTTTTTTTTTTTTTTTGGGGGGGGGGGGGGGGTAAAGAGGGGTAGAAGGATTACTTTATCCTATCCCAGGTATTCCTTAAAGAGGTGGGGTTTCAAGTGTCTCCGGAAGGTGGTGAGTGACTCCGCTGTCCTGGCGTTGTGAAGGAGCTTGTTCCACCATTGGGGTGCCAGAGCAGCGAACAGTTTTGACTGGGCTGAGCGGGAACTGTGCTTCCATAGAGGTAGGGGAGCTAGCAGGCCAGAGGTGGATGAACGCAATGCCCTCGCCTGGGTGACTGATCAGAGCCTGAAGGTACGGAGGTGCTGTTCCCCTCACAGCTCCGTAGGCAAGCACCATGGTCTTGTAGCAGATGCGAGCTTCAACTGGAAGCCAGTGGAGTGTGCGGAGGAGCGGGGTGACGTGAGAGAACTTGGGAAGGTTGAACACCAGACGGGCTGCAGCATTCTGGATAAGTTTAATGGCACAGACAGGGAGCCCAGCCAACAGCGAGTTGCAGTAATCCAGACGGGAGATGACAAGTGCCTGGATTAGGACCTGTGCCGCTTCCTGTGTAAGGCAGGGTCGTACTCTCCGAATGTTGTAGAGCATGAACCTACAGGATCGGGTCACCGCCTTGATGTTAGCGGAGAATGACAGAGTGTTGTCCAGGGTCACGCCAAGGCTCTTTGCACTCTGGGAGGAGGACACAACGGAGTTGTCAACCGTGATGGCGAGATCATGGAACGGGCAGTCCTTCCCCGGGAGGAAGAGCAGCTCCGTCTTGCCAAGGTTCAGCTTGAGGTGGTGATCCGTCATCCATACTGATATGTCTGCCAGACATGCAGAGATGCGATTCGCCACCTGGTTATCAGAAGGGGGAAAGAAGAAGATTAGTTGTGTGTCGTCTGAGTAGCAATGATAGGAGAGGCCATGTGAGGATATGACAGAGCCAAGTGACTTGGTGTATAGCGAGAATAGGAGAGGGCCTAGAACTGAGCCCTGGGGGACACCAGTGGTGAGAGCACGTGGTGCGGAGACAGATTCTCGCCACGCCACTTGGAAGGAGCGACCGGTCAGGTAGGACGCAATCCAAGAGTGAGCTGCGACGGAGATGCCCAGCTCGGAGAGGGTGGAGAGGAGGATCTGATGGTTCACAGTATCAAAGGCAGCGGATAGGTCTAGAAGGATAAGAGCAGAGGAGAGAGAGTTAGCTTTAGCAGTGCGGACAGCCTCTGTGACACAGAGAAGAGCAGTCTCAGTTGAATGACCAGTCTTGAAACCTGACTGGTTTGGATCAAGAAGGTCATTCTGAGAGAGATAGCAAGAGAGTTGGCTAAAGACGGCACGCTCAAGAGTTTTGGAGAGAAAAGAAAGAAGGGATACTGGTCTGTAGTTGTTGACATCGGAGGGATCGAGTGTAGGTTTTTTGAGAAGGGGTGCAACTCTCGCTCTCTTGAAGACGGAAGGGACATAGCCAGCGGTCAAGGATGAGTTGATCAGCGAGGTAAGGGAGAAGGTCACCGGAGATGGTCTGGAGAAGAGAGGAGGGGATAGGGTCAAGCGGGCAGGTTTTTGGGCGGCCGGCCGTCACAAGTCGCAAGATTTTATCTGGAGAGAGAGAGGGGAGAAAGAAGTCAAAGCATAGGGTAGGGCAGTCTGAGCAGGATCAGCAGTGTCATTAGACTTAACAAACGAGGATCGGATGTCGTCAACCTTCTTTTCAAAATGGTTGACGAAGTCATCCACAGAGGGGGGGGGGGGGGATTCAGCAGGGAGGAGAATGTGGCAAAGAGCTTCCTAGGGTTAGAGGCGGATGCTTGGAATTTAGAGTGGTAGAAAGTGGCCTTAGCAGCAGAAACAGATGAAGAGAATGTAGAGAGGAGGGAGTGAAAAAATGCCAGGTCCGCAGGGAGTCTAGTTTTCTTCCATTTCCGCTCGGTTGCCCGGAGCCCTGTTCCGTGAGCTCGCAATGAGTCATCAAGCCACGGAGCTGGAGGGTAGGACCGAGCCGGCCGGGAGGATAGGGGACATTGAGAGTCAAAGGATGCAGAAAGGGAGGAGAGGAGGGTTGAGGAGGCAGAATCAGGAGATTGGAGGGAGAAGGATTGAGCAGAGGGAAGAGATGATAGGATGGAAGAGGAGAGAGTAGCGGGAGAGAGAGAGCGAAGGTTGCGACGGCGCATTACCATCTGAGTAGGGGCAGAGTGAGTAGTGTTGGAGGAGAGCGAGAGAGAAAATGATACAAAGTAGTGGTCGGAGACATGGAGGGGAGTTGCAGTGAGATTAGTAGAAGAACAGCATCTAGAAAAGATGAGGTCAAGCGTATTGCCTGCCTTGTGAGTAGGGGGGGGGGCGGTGAGAGGGTGAGGTCAAAAGAGGAGGAGTGGAAAGGAGGCGGCAGAGAGAAATGAGTCAAAGGTAGACGTAGGGAGGTTGAAGTCCCCCAGAACTGTGAGGGGTGAGCCATCCTCAGGAAAGGAACTTATCAAGGCGTCAAGCTCATTGATGAACTCTCCAAGGGAACCTGGAGGGCGATAAATGACAAGGATGTTAAGCTTGAATGGGCTAGTGACTGTGACAGCATGGAATTCAAATGAGGAGATAGACAGATGGGTCAGGGGAAAAAGAGAGAATGTCCACTTGGTAGAGATGAAGATTCCTGTGCCACCACCCTGCTGACCAGATGCTCTCGGGGTAAGCGAAAACACATGGTCAGACGAAGAGAGAGCAGTAGGAGTAGCAGTGTTTTCAGTGGTAATCCATGTTTCCGTCAGCGCCAAGAAGTCGAGGGACTGGAGGGTAGCATAGGCTGAGATGAACTCTGCCTTGTTGGCCGCAGAACAGCAGTTCCAGAGGCTGCCTGAGACTTGGAACTCCACGTGGGTCGTGCGTGCAGGGACCACCAGGTTAGAGAGGCAGCAAAATTACATTTTATTAGATGCTTCATTACATGAGTTGCATGTTCATTAATAGGCTATAGCCTTTTAACTGTAAGACTATAGGCTTACTATTGTTGCATGTTTCCATTAAGCTGTTAACCTCTATGGGATCAGTGTCCCATATACGGGACGGTTGAGCTAACGTGCGCTAATGTGGTTAGCATGACTGTTGTAAGTAACAGCAAACTTTCCAGGACATAGACATGTCTTATATGGGCAGAAAGCTTACAATATTGTTAATCTAACTGCACTGTCCAATTTACAGTAGCTATTACAGTGAAAAAATACCATGCTATTGTTTGAGGAGAGTGCACAACAACAAAAAACTTATCACGGCAACTGCTTTGATACATTCACCTATGAAGTTAAATAATGTACTTACATTCAGTAATCTTGCTCTGATTTGTCATCCTAAGGGTCCCAAAGATAAAATGTAGCATAGTTTTGTTCAATAAAATAAATTTTTATATTCAAATGTAGGAACTGGGTTCTACAGTTTGAACCCCTGCTGTCTCTGGCTCCACACCCACCCTGCCCGGCCATCTAGATGTGTGAAAGTTAGTGTATAAGCTAATGATCCATCATGTATGACATTCCTGGGAGTGTGTAAACTTACAAACATGATATGGTAATACAAAATGTATGTTCTCTATAGTTATGTACTTGGAAATGTATCAATTACATTTCCAAGTACATAATAGTCCAGTATTGCAATGCTTCACTGGATCAATCTGAAACTTCACACACTGCTGCCATCTGTTGGCCAAAATCTAAATTGCACCTAAACTGCAATATTATATTGTGGCCTTTCTCTTGCATTTCAAAGATGGAACAAAAAACACAAAAATGCATATTTTTTTGTTTGTATTATCTTTTACCAGATCTAATGTGTTATATTCTCCTACATTAATTTCACAGTTACAAACTTCAAAGTGTTTCCTTTCAAATCGTATCAAGAATATGCATAGCCTTGCTTCAGGTCCTGAGCTACAGGCAGTTAGATTTGGGTATGTCATTTTAGGCGAAAATTGAAAAGAAAGGGTCCGATCCATAAGAGGTTAATTAATGAAACATTTCCGTTCCTTGTATGCATGCATACTGTTAGGCAAATCAGTTTGTTGTCTGGTTAATGAGGGTCGGTTCGCCAGCAGCAACATTTACCGAAATGTGCATCCCTATTTCAAACTTATGGGCGACTCACGATATATCACTAGATTTTAAAAGTTCTCTCTGAATAAGTTTTGTTGCACAATTAAAAAGGTCAAAACACAAAATTATACCTAAATATAAGCCTTCCACAGCCACACTAATAATTACATTATTTTATCAAAATAGTTTAACCTTTTTTTGCAATAATCACTATTCTGGCTTTCATGTCTGTCTATGAAAATTCCCTTTTTGTAACAAATTGAATCAGAACTATCCACAACGCACATTCACTAATAATGACCAACATCTTGTAGCAGTCATTATAGAAAATTAACACGGGTCTCAAACAAATCTCTCAAGCACAAGCCCACGTGTTAGTGATTAGCCAGCTAATCTTTATATTTAAAGGCAAGCCAACTTGGATCTATTTGCTTGCTAAGACGGTAGAACAGTTGAACTGTTATGAACATACCCTCCTGGCCGCCTCCAATTGTTTGAACACCTGTTCACTTTAAGATATTGAAATCAAGTAGCCTACCTGGATAAGATGCTTATTTCTCAGAATAACAACAAGTTGCCAATTCCTTATATAAATGCGTATTTTTGTGCTCATTGCACATTTATAACACACAGACTAGACAGCTGACAGTCTGTGGCTAGATTGCTGCTAGCTGTACTGAGCATTACTTTGCCACATGTTCATTGACACTCGTTTTAGTCTGCTCTGTTCTACATGTTGGAAGTTTACATAAAAAGGCTACGTTATAAAGGTTAAGTTCTCCTCTATTACAGTAAAATAATGTCTCTGTGTTTGTGTCCATATGACCGATTCTGTTGGACCAAACCTCAAATGCAAATAGCGAGTTTAAACAAATCAAATCAAATTTTATTTGTTAAATTTTTCGTAAACAACAAGTGTAGATTTACAGTGAAATGCTTACTTACGGGCCCTTCCCAACAATGCAGAGAGAATTTTTTTTATAAATATTAACACGAGCCGGGGGAGGGGCTTGGTGTCTGTGGAGCGTTAAAGAGGAGGGGCTTGGTGTCTGTGGAGTGTTAAGGAGGAGGGGCTTGGTGTCTGTGGAGTGTTAAGGAGGAGGGGCTTGGTGTCTGTGGAGTGTTAAGGAGGAGGGGCTTGGTGTCTGTGGAGTGATATAGGCATTTGGAACATCGCTCTAAAACATTCATTCGATATATTGCCCAGCCCTACACTCATTCTGATATGACGTATCTGACATCACTCTGAACTGATATTCTAATTCTGATATGATAAACACTATATATACAGCAGTATGTGGACACCCCATCAAATGAGTGGATTTAGCCATTTCAGCCACATCCGTTGCTGACAGGTGTATAAAATCGAGCACACAGCCATGCAATCTCCATAGACAAACATTATCAGTAGAATGGCCTTACTGAAGAGCTCAGTGACTTTCAATGTGGCACCGTCATAGGATGCCACCTTTCCAACAAGTCAGTTCATCAGATTTCTGTCCTGCTAGAGCTGCCCCGGTCAACTGTCAGTGCTGTTATTATGAAGTGGAAACGTCTAGGAGCAACAACGGCTCAGCCGCAAGGTGGTAGGCCACACAAGCTCACAGAACGGGACCGCCGAGTGCTGAAGCACATAGCACGTAAAAATCGTCTGTCCTCGGCTGCAACACTCACTACTGAGTTCCAAACTGCCTCTGGAAGCAACGTCTGCACAATAACTGTTTGTCGGGAGCTTCATGAAATGGGTTTCCATGGCCGAGCAGCTGCACACAAGCCTAAGGTCACCATTCGCAATGCCAAGCGCCAGCTGGAGTGGTGTAAAGCTCGCCACCATTGGACTCTGGGCAGTGGAAATGTGTTCTCTGGAGTGATGAATCACATTTCACCATCTGGTTGTCCGACGGACAAATCTGGGTTTGGCGGACGCCAGGAGAACGCTACCTGCCCGAATGCATAGTGCCAACTGTAAAGTTTGGTGGAGGAGGAATAATGGTCTGGGGCTGTTTTTCATGGTTCGGGCTAGGCCCCTTAGTTCCAGTGAAGAGAAATCTTAACGCTACAGCATACAATGACATTCTAGACGATTCTGTGCTTCCAACTTTGTGGCATCAGTTTGGGGAAGGCCCTTTCCTGTTTCAGCATGACAATGCCCCTGTGCACAAAGCGAGGTCAATACAGAAAAGGTTTGTCGAGATCGGTGTAGAAGAACTTGACTGGCCTGCACAGAGCCCTGACCTCAACCCCATCGAACACCTTTGGGATGAATTGGAACGCCGACTGCGAGCCAGGCCTAATCGCCCAACATCAGTGCCCGACCTCACTAATGCTCTTGTGGCTGAATGGAAGCAAGTCCCCGCAGCAATGTTCCAACATCTAGTGGAAAGCCTTCCCAGAAGAGGGGAGGCTGTTATAGCAGCAAAGGGGGGACCAACTCCATATTAATGCCCATGATTTTGGAATAAGATGTTAGACGAGCAGGTGTCCACATACTTTTGGTCATGTAGCGCACCTAAAGGTTAGGGGTTAAAGGTTACTCACAGTGTTAGTGCTGTTGTCGACCAGTAGAGGGTTAGGGGTTAAAGGTCAGGGTTACTCACAGTGGTAGCGCTGTGGTCCACCAGCAGAGGTTTCTTCATGTAGGAGCCCAGCAGGATCTTTCCATTAGAGAAGGTTTCAGCCAGCAGGTCCATCTTGTAACCCAGAGCTCTGTTTCGGTACGAGAACCACTGGAAATGATCTGGGCTGATCTGGCCTCCCTCTGACAACACAACACAACACAGGACAACATTACACTATTGTTGACCTATTGCCCCATCTCTGTCTGTGTGTACGTACGTTTCCCGGTGGCAGGCCAGAGCAGAGCCAGCCAGTCGGTGAGGTTGGCCTTGTCCTCCAGCTGCAGTGTGATGGCTCTAAGAGGAGGAGCACAAACAGCCGCAGTCACAGCCTCAGGATCTGACAGCACGATACCAGGAGGGACAGACGGATGGACAGACGGATGGGGCGTCACTCTGGATGACGGGAGCCCTGTCATGGAGAGGTCAGGGTTAGAGGTCAGGGCCAGAGGTCAGGGTCAGAGGTCAGGGTCAGAGGTCAGGGTTAGAGGTCAGGGTTAGAGGTCAGGGTTAGAGGTCAGGGTTAGAGATCAGGGTTAGAGGTCAGGGACAGGAAAGTATTCACACTCCTTCAGAAAGTATTCACACTCCTTCAGAAAGTATTCACACTCCTTCAGAAAGTATTCACACTCCTTCAGAAAGTATTCACACTCATTGACTTTTTCCACATTTTGTTGTTACAGCCTGTTTTTTAAATGGATTCAATAGAGATTTTGTCGTCACTGGCCTACACACAATAACCCATAATGTCAAAGTGGAACTATTTTTTTACAAATAGATGTAAAGCTGAAATGTCTTCAGTCAATAAGTATTCAACCCCTTTGTTATGGCAAGCCTAAATAAGTTCAGGAGTAACAATTTGCTTAACGAGTGAAAATAAAGGAAGCCTGTACAGATTAAAATATTCTAAACATGCATGCTGTTTGCAACAAGACACTAAAGTAAAACTGCAAAAAATGTGGTAAAGCAATTAACTTTTTGTCCTGAACACATTACTGAGTACCACTCTCCATATTTTCAAGCATGGTGGTGGCTGCATCATGTTATGGGTATGCTTGTAATCGTTAAGGACTGGGGGAGTTTTTCAGGGAAAAAAATCAACTGAATGGCGCTAAGCACAGGCAAAATCCTAGAGGAAAACCTGGTTCAGTCTGCGTTCCACCAGACACTGGGAGGTGAATTCACCTTTCAGCAGGACAATAACCTAAAACACAAGGCCAAATATATACTGGAGTTGCTTACCAAGAAGACAGTGAATGTTCCTGAGTGGCCGAGTTACAGTTTTGACTTAAACCTACTTGAAAATCTATGGCAAGACCTGAAAATGGTTGTCTAGCAATGATCAACAACCAATTTGACAGAGTTTGAAGAATTTTGAAAAGAATAATGGGCAAACGTTGTACAATCCAGGTGTGGAAAGCTCTTAGAGACTTACCCAGAAAGACTCACAGCTGTAATCGCTGCCAAAGGTACTTCTACAAAGTATTGACTCAGAGGTGTGAATACTTATGTAAATGAGACATTTCTGCATTTCATTTTCAATAAATTAGCAAACATTTCTAAAAACATGTTTTCACTTTGTCATTATGGGGTACTGTGTGTAGATGGTTGACATTTAATTTGGATCCATATTTAATTCAGGCTGTAGCACAACAAAATAAGTCAAGGGGTTTGAATACTTTCTGAAGGCACTGTAGTTTAAATGTGTTAAATTAAATCAAACTTTATTTAAAGTGCATTTAAAATCCCAACACACTTTAAATGAAAACAATCTAATTAAAAAAGTCAAAGCAAACAGGAAGCAGTAAGCAAACAGGAAGCAGTAAGGCACAATGCTCTGCACTTACAGATGTCCTCATGCTCTTCACAATCCTCCAGTTCAATCATGGAAGACGGTCCGCTTTTGAAACCTTTTAACCTGTTGACAAAAAGGAATGGATCACCTGACATCACGTTGGACAACAGTCACTCATAACGTTGTTTAGAAGAGAAGCAACAGTAAGAAATACCCTATATATACAGCAGTATGTGGAAACCCCTTCAAATTAGTGGATTCTGCTATTTCAGCCTCACCCGTTGCTGACAGGTGTATTAAATCGAGCACACAGCCATGCAATCTCCATAGACAAACATTGGCAGTAGAATGTCCTTAATGAAGAGCTCAGCGACTTTCAACGTGGCACCGTCATAGGATGACACCTTTCCAACAAGTCAGTTCGCCCTGCTAGAGTTGCCCCGGTCAACTGTCAGTGCTGTTATTGTGAAGAGGTCTAGGAGCAACAACAGCTCAGCCATAAAGTGGTAGGCCACACAAGCTCACAGAACGGGACCGCCGACTGCTGAAGCGTGTAAAAATTGTCTGTAAGAAAGATTACTTTATACTATCCCAGGTATTCATTAAAGAGGTGGGGTTTCAAGTGTCTCCGGAAGGGGGTCAGTGACTCCGCTGTCCTGGCGTCGTGAGGGAGCTTGTTCCACCATTGGGGTGCCAGAGCAGCGAACAGTTTTGACTGGGCTGAGCGGGAACTGTGCTTCCGCAGAGGAAGGGGAGCCAGCAGGCCAGAGGTGGATGAACGTAGTGCCCTCGTTTGGGTGTAGGGACTGATCAGAGCCTGAAGGTACGGAGGTACCGTTCCCCTCACTGCTCCATAGGCAAGCACCATGGTCTTGTAGCAGATGCGAGCCTCAACTGGAAGCCAGTGGAGTGTGCGGAGGAGGGGGGTGACGTGAGATTGCCTGGATTAGGACCTGTGCCGCTTTCTGTCTTTCAAGTCAGTTTATGAAAATGCCCTTTTTTGTTACAAATGTAACTTGAACCATGAATAAACACATTCACTAATAATGACTAACTTCTTGTAGCAGGCATTAGAGGCTATAGAACAATCTCTCAAGCCCACGTGCTTGTGAATAGCCAGCTAATCTTTACCTGGATGTATTTGCTTGCTAACAAGGTTCAACAGTTGAATTGTTCCAACCACACCATTCTGTCTGTCTCCAACTGTTTGAACAGCATGTTAGCCTGTCCACTTTGTTCAGATGTTGAAATCAAGTGGCCTACTTTATTTCTCAGAATGAGAACGAGTTGCCAATTCCTTATATAATTGTTTTATGCTTATTGCACATTTATAAACAGACTAGACAGCTAGTATAAGTCTTTGGCTAAAATGCTGCTAACGGTACGTGGTACCACAATGCCGCGCGCGACAAACTGAGCATTAATTTTCCAGAATCAATGTTCATTGATACTCTGGTTTTAGTAGTGTCTGCTCTGTGCGCAATTTGAGGAGTTGAGACATAAAAAGCGTATCGTTAAAAAACGTAACTTCTCTATTATAGTAAAATGTCTCAATGTGTTTGTGTCCATATGACCGATTCTGTTGGACCAAACCTCAAAATGCAAATAGCGAGTTGAAACCGCTCGTCAGAGAGGAAGATGTGATATCACAACTTTGTTGGCGTGAGAGGCAGGGGGAGGGGCTTGGTGTGTAAACCATAGAGGAAGAGGCGAAGCGCTAGAATCTGTCCATATATGGGCTTATTTTGGACCTATTCTTTTTGCCTGCCTTAGGGAGGAGACGTGCATCTCGTCCGTATACAGATCTCTGAGCAAAAGAGACCAGAAAAAAACAATGAGAAAAAGCTGATAAAAACTAAAAACTAAACCATGATTCATGCGATACAGGCATTTGGAATATCGCTCAAAAACTCACATTCTAATTAATCAAATTCATTTGATATATCGCCTAGTCAGAAGTAACAGTGTTGAAAAGAGAAGCAACAGTCAGAAGTAACAGTGTTTAGGAGTGTACTTACGTGTTGTCTGAGAGTCGGTTGTTGCTTTGGGAGAAGTCTCTGCGTCTGGTCTTTTTCCCCAGCTGTCCAACAGGCTCTATGTAGACAGTATTGGCACTCAGATCCACAGGGCTGAAGCTCCTGTCACTGGCTGGGTCCTGGGAGGGGTCCTTAGCTGGACCAGTGCTGAGGCTGACGCTGGGGCTCTGGGCTGACTGCTCTTCAGGGAATAGGGCTTTCCTCCCTGAAGTCTGCAACGTGCTTCTGACAGTGGCCACCGGGAGCGCTTCTCTGCCCGAGGAGAAGATGGCGCCAAAGGTGGCCAGAGAGCGCTTGGCCGTCTTGGGAGTGGAGGGGTCCTTCCTCTTCACCAGGGTCTGAACTGCTCCAGGTCGAGGTGAGGAGGCTGTGTTGCCGTTCTGAGGAGGTCCCAGGGACTTAGCAGGCCTGGTCCGGACTGGTCTGGGCTTGGACTTACTTCTCACCACCTTGCGTGTTTTTGGGTTAGGCTGGGGTTGATGGGATGAAGGTGTTTTGGGGTAAGGCTGGGGTTGTTGAGGGAAGGAACAGGTGCGGCCAGCATTCTCTGGGGGGTTGTTGGTCTCCCACCAGTTCACTGGAGCTTTCCTCCTCCTGCTACTGCGTTTCTCTGGAGCCTCCCTGGCCTGGTGCTGCTGCCTGCTGGGGGTAACGGTAGCAGAGTGGGGGGTGGCATCACTCCTGCTGGGGGTAACGGTAGCAGAGTGGGGGGTGGCATCACTCTGGGGTTTACACTTGGGAGTGCGGGTGTAGATCCAGTCAAACACCTTCTCACCTGAGAAGAGACACAAGCAGAACACAAATCACCACATATTTTAATAACAGCTGTTTGAGATGACAGTACATATTTTGTATATTACTAAGCTTGATTTATGAGTGAACTATATTCCCTTGAAGGAAAAAGGATGGCATTAATATGAAGCCTTACTTGAGGTGAGTGTATGCTGTCTGAGAGGGCTGGGCATGGCCTCCTGCTCCTCTTCTCTCTGACCTTCAGGCATCGCTGGCTCCTCTTCTCTCTGACCTTCAGGCATCGCTGGCTCCTCTTCTCTCTGACCTTCAGGCATCGCTGGCTCCTCTGTACTGGCTGTCGTCTGCTTCTTAGGTCTGCCCTTCTTGGGCTTCTCTGCTTTCTGCTCTGCAGTCTGATTGGACCACGGTTTCTTCTCTGTGGTCTGATTGGACGAGGGTTTATTTGCTGCTGACTGATTGGACGAGGGTTTCTTCTTTGCGTTCTGATTAAACAAGGGTTTTGATGGCCCGTCCTCCTGCCCTGACTCCACAGAGGAATGTCTTGCTAGTTTAGATGTAGTTGTCTTGTTATTCTGTTTGGACTTGTTGTCTGTCTCTGTGAGCTGTGTGTTGACAGGACTGGTGAGCCACCAGGGACCAGGCTTCGTCCTCTTCCTCTTCCCTGCTAACTGGGAGGAGTCAGCCTCACCAGTAGGGGCGGGGCAGACCTCCTGGGCCTTACAATTGGCTGGAACCTTAGAGATGACTCGTCTCTGTCCTGTTGGTGCCAACTGTAGAACTGTGGAGGAAAGACAACATTACATCTAGTCTTTTATGTAAACTACATTTTTTCCCATTGATTGTTTTGTGAATGTTTTTTATATATATTTTTATTGTTGAGAGCTCTTACAAAACATATTCCTATACCTACAAATGGCATGATACAACTTGAACTTGTGATGAACGTTGATGAACGTTGTAGTCAGAGAAACCATGATGATGTGTGATGTCAGCTGTCAGAGGATCTTACCTGGAGAAACATCCTGGTCTGCCGCCTGGTCTTCAGCTGATGATTGGTCTGCAGCCGCTTCACTCTCCTCCTCCATGGTGACGGGCTCCTCCCCAGCTCGACCTGACAGTCTCCTGGTCTTCCCAGACTGCCGGCCTCGTCCTCGGCTCGTCTTGGGGTTCACCTTGTCACCTTGGATACCAGCTTTGGATTTAGAGATTCTGGGAACTTTCTTTTCTGTTTTGGTGTGGCTAGGTTTAGGCTTGGCCCCTCCTGGTGCCTCTTGTTCCAGGTCACCTGCTGTCGTTGGTTCAGATAACAGGTTGTTGACTTTCTTCTTGTCTTGTTCTATGTGGTCTGTCTCGAGGTCAACATGATTAACAGGCCCATCACCCTGAGGTCCTACCCCCTGGGGACTAGAGTCCTTCTCCTTCCTGGTTGTAGGATTCTTTCCCTTCTTCTCTTTAGTTGTCCGAGGTCTGTCTGTCCCTCCTGATCTCTGATTGGCTGTAGCCTTGGTGAGTGTGTCTGCTGAGGCATTGTCACTACTGTGTGATTGGTTCTGCTGCTGCGGTCGTGGTTTGGCTGTGGATCTGTTGGGGTCAATCTTCCTGCGAAGGGAGAACCAGGAAGGCCCATCATCCTCCAGGATCAGGAAGTCATCCTCCAGCTCGGTTAGAGGAGGTTCTCTCACTGGAGACGCCAGGGCTTTCCTAGGACTGAACAGAAACAGGGCTTTAACCCTCTGACCTATAACCCTAGCCTCTAACCCTTTCCTAGGACTGAACAGAAACAGGGCTTTAACCCTCTGACCTATAACCCTAGCCTCTAACCCTTTCCTAGGGCTGAACAGAAACAGGGCTTTAACCCTCTGACCTATAACCCTAGCCTCTAACCCTTTCCTAGGGCTGACCAGAAACAGGGCTTTAACCCTCTGACCTATAACCCTAGCCTCTAACCCTTTCCTAGGGCTGAACAGAAACAGGGCTTTAACCCTCTGACCTATAACCCTAGCCTCTAACCCTTTCCTAGGACTGAACAGAAACAGGGCTTTAACCCTCTGACCTATAACCCTAGCCTCTAACCCTTTCCTAGGGCTGAACAGAAACAGGGCTTTAACCCTCTGACCTATAACCCTAGCCTCTAACCCTTTCCTAGGACTGAACAGAAACAGGGCTTTAACCCTCTGACCTATAACCCTAGCCTCTAACCCTTTCCTAGGACTGAACAGAAACAGGGCTTTAACCCTCTGACCCTATAACCCTAGCTCGAACCTTTCCTAGGACTGACAAACAGGCTTTAACCCTAGCCTCTAACCCTTTCCTAGGACTGAACAGAAACAGGGCTTTAACCCTCTGACCTATAACCCTAGCCTCTAACCCTTTCCTAGGGCTGACCAGAAACACAGCATTGACCACAGCCTCTGACCTCTAACCCTTTCCTAGGGCTTATGAGTGAGAAAGTTAGACGCACAAATATCATACCCCAAAAATGCTAACCTGTTATTGTAATGGTGAGAGGTTAGCATGTCTTGGTGGGATATTTGTACGTCTAACTTTCTCACTCATCATTATTCATGATTCATTCAGGAATATCCGTAATCATGGTAGCATCCACATTAATGTAGTAGTGTTTCAAAACAAATTATCTTCTGATTTACTAAATAAGTGTCTCCTAAATGACAATTATTTACCATAAAATGGGGGGACAACGTAAAAAAGGGCAGTAATTTCTAAACGGCCCTTTAACCTCAGTCATTGTATCATTTCAAATCCAAAGTGCTGGAGTACAGAGCCAAGACAACAAAATAATTGTCACTGTCCCAATACTTTGAGCTCCCTGTATTCTGCCCTGTAGCAAAGAGAAAATGTTGCAGTTTTAAAGCTAATTTCCTGCAATTATATGCATTTAGCCATGCAGTGTTCTTTTGCTCACACATAAAATATAAACTGACCGTACAAAACATTAAGAACACCTTCCTAATATTGAGTTGCACCCCCTTTTGCCCTCAGAACAGCCTCAATTCATCGGAGCATGGACTCGACAAGGTGTCGAAAGCGTTCCACAGGGATACTGGCCCATGTTGACTCCAATGCTTCCCACAGTTGTGTCAAGTTGTCTGGATGTCCTTTGGGGGGTGGACCATTATTGATACACACAGGAAACTACTGAGCATGAAAAACCCAGCAGCGTTGCAGTTCTTGACACAAACTGGTGCGCCTGGCACGACTCCGGTCTCCTCCCCTTCATCTACACTGACTGAAGTGGATTTAACAAGTGACATCAATAAGAGATCATAGCTTTCACCTGGATTCACCTGGTCCCTCTATGTCATAGATGCCATACACGCCGTCTGCCCGTTTCAGTTGAAACCATGATTCATCGCTGAAGAGCATACTTCACCAGTGTGCCATTGGCCATTGAAGGTGAGCATTTGCCCACTGAAGTCAGGTCAAGACCCTGGTGAGGACGACGAGCACGCAGATGAGCTTCCCTGAGACAATTTCTGACAGTTTGTGCAGAAATTATTCGGTTGTGCAAACCCATAGTTTCATCAGCTGTCCTGGTGGCTGGTCTCAGACGATCCCGCAGGTGAAGAAGCCGGATGTGGTCCTAGACTGGACGTACTGCCAAATTCTCTAAAACAATGTTGGAGGTGGCTTATGGTAATGAAATGAACATTACATATTCTGGCAACAGTTCTGGTGGACATTCCTGCAGTCAGCATGCCAATTGCACACTCCCTCAAAACTTGAGACATCTGTGGCATTGTGTTGTGTGACAAAACTGCACATTTTAGAGTGGCCTTTAATTGTCCCCAGCACAAGGTGCACCTGTGTAATGATCATGCTGTTTAATCAGCTTCATGATATGCCACAGCTGTCAGGTGGATGGATTATCTGGGCAAAGGAGAAATGCTCACTAAAAGGGATGTCAAAATGTGCGCACAACATTTGAGAAAATAAGCTTTTTGTGCATATGAAAGATTTCTGGGATCTTTTATTTCAGCTCATGAAACATGGGACCAACACTTTACATGTTGCGTTTATGTTTTAGTTCTGGACTGAATGTCATTTATGGTGAGTTTGGTCATTTCCAAGAGAATGAAAAGGTTTTGATGCTTGTCTGCTCTGATGCAGCATGTGAACACGCTGTGTCTGGAGTCGGTAGGGCAACGGGCCTGGGGGAGGAGCAGACTGGGGGAGGAGCAGACTGGGGGAGGAGCAGACTGGGGGAGGAGCAGACTGGGGGAGGAGCAGACTGGCCCGAGAACAGAGGAGAAAAAATGCAAGGAAATAAAAAATGTTGGCAGCTGTACAGAGAACTCATCCAAAGGGCTTTGACCTCTCAAATACGGCAGAAAGCTTACACAATAAGATGCACCGTCACCTTATTAATTCAGAAACGTACTAAGATAACGTGTCCCCTAAGTTTAACGTGCTAGTTAACGCAGAATTCCTCATTTTTATAATATAATATGCCATTTAGCAGACGCTTTTATCCAAAGTGACTTACAGTCATGCGTGCATACATTGTTTTGTATTTTTTGTAATTTTTGGTGTATGGGTAGTCCCGGGGATCGAACCGGTTACTAGCGCCGTGCTCTACCAGCTGAGCTACAGAGGACCAGAGGACCCGTTACTAGCGCCGTGCTCTACCAGCTGAGCTACAGAGGACCAGAGGACCCGTTACTAGCGCTGTGCTCTACCAGCTGAGCTACAGAGGACCAGAGGACCGGTTACTAGCGCCGTGCTCTACCAGCTGAGCTACAGAGGACCAGAGGACCGGTTACTAGCGCCGTGCTCTACCAGCTGAGCTACAGAGGACCAGAGGACCCGTTACTAGCGCCGTGCTCTACCAGCTGAGCTACAGAGGACCGGTTACTAGCGCCGTGCTCTACCAGCTGAGCTACAGAGGACCAGAGGACCGGTTACTAGCGCCGTGCTCTACCAGCTGAGCTACAGAGGACCAGAGGACCGGTTACTAGCGCCGTGCTCTACCAGCTGAGCTACAGAGGACCAGAGGACCCGTTACTAGCGCCGTGCTGAGCTACAGAGGACCAGAGGACCGGTTACTAGCGCCGTGCTCTACCAGCTGAGCTACAGAGGACCAGAGGACCCGTCACTAGCGCCGTGCTCTACCAGCTGAGCTACAGAGGACCAGAGGACCCGTTACTAGCGCCGTGCTCTACCAGCTGAGCTACAGAGGACCAGAGGACCCGGTTACTAGCGCCGTGCTCTACCAGCTGAGCTACAGAGGACCAGAGGACCCGTTACTAGCGCCGTGCTCTACCAGCTGAGCTACAGAGGACCCGTTACTAGCGCCGTGCTCTACCAGCTGAGCTACAGAGGACCAGAGGACCCGTTACTAGCGCCGTGCTCTACCAGCTGAGCTACAGAGGACCAGAGGACCCGTTACTAGCGCCGTGCTCTACCAGCTGAGCTACAGAGGACCAGAGGACCCGGTTACTAGCGCCGTGCTCTACCAGCTGAGCTACAGAGGACCAGAGGACCCGTTACTAGCACCGTGCTCTACCAGCTGAGCTACAGAGGACCAGAGGACCGGTTACTAGCGCCGTGCTCTACCAGCTGAGCTACAGAGGACCCGTTACTAGCGCCGTGCTCTACCAGCTGAGCTACAGAGGACCAGAGGACCCGTTACTAGCGCCGTGCTCTACCAGCTGAGCTACAGAGGACCAGAGGACCCGTTACTAGCGCTGTGCTCTACCAGCTGAGCTACAGAGGACCAGAGGACCGGTTACTAGCGCCGTGCTCTACCAGCTGAGCTACAGAGGACCAGAGGACCCGTTACTAGCGCCGTGCTCTACCAGCTGAGCTACAGAGGACCACTTTTTCACAAAGGGAAAAAAAAATAAAACGTGTAAGAAATCTCTAAGATCTAAAATGGTTCTTATTGTCATTTCTGCATCAGACTATTTTTGTGCTTCAATTGCACTTTGCACTGATGAGATTCAGGAACTGGCAGACCGCGCTCTGACTGATGTGGAGCTTTTTTCTCAGGTACTTTTCTCAGTGTAGACAGTCTACTTTTCTCCATAAAATTCAAGATTTACTTGAAACAAAACATTCGGAACTGTAGCTGGCTACATTATTTATATGATAAACATTAAACGCCTAACCCTTTCCTAGTGCTGAACAGAAACAAATCATTAACCTAACCTCTAACATGCTGACAAGACCGTCGCACGCATCCACACCAGACGCGATCAGGACACGCAGGTTGAAATATCAAAGCGAACTCTGAACCTACTATATTAATTTGGGGACAGGTCGAAACACATGAAACATTCATGAACATTTAGCTAGTTAGCTTGCTGTTGCTAGCTAATTTGTCCTGGGATATACAGTGCCTTCGGAAAGTATTCAGACCCCTTGACTTTTTCCACATTTTGTTATGTTACAGCCTTATTCTAAAATTGATTAAATACAAATGTTTCCTCAGAAATGTACACACAATACCTCATAATGACAAAGCAAAAAGTTTTGAAATTTTTGCAAACAGAAATACCTCAATTTCGAGTCTCATAGCAAAGGGTCTGAATACTTATACAAATGTAATATCGGTTATTAATTTTTTATAAATTTGCAAATTTCTAAAAATGTGTTTTTGCTTTGTCATTATGGGGTAGTGTGTGTAGATTGATGAGGAACATTTAAAATGTAATCCATACTACTAAAAACCAACAAGGAGCGCGTCAAGCGTCACAAATACTACCAAGTTCTATCGCCTGGCTACGCAGACGCTCGTTGACGCGCTCGAGCAGATCAGATAAAATTATTGAATAACGTGTACATTTATTTTGCAACACTCACGCAACGCGGGCGGTGTGGTCCGCATGTAACTTTAATCTCTAACCCTTTCATAGGGCTGAACAGAAACACATCATTAACACTAACCCCTAACCCTTTCATAGGGCTGAACAGAAACACATCATTAACCCTAGACTCTAACCCCTAACCCTTTCATAGAGCTGAACAGAAACACATAATTAACCCTAGACTCTAACCCCTAACCCTTTCATAGAGCTGAACAGAAACACATCATTAACCCTAACCCCTAACCCTTTCATAGAGCTGAACAGAAACACATCATTAACCCTAACCCCTTCATAGGGCTGAACAGAAACACATCATTAACCCTAACCCCTAACCCTTTCATAGAGCTGAACAGAAACACATCATTAACCCTAGACTCTAACCCCTAACCCTTTCATAGAGCTGAACAGAAACACATAATTAACCCTAGACTCTAACCCCTAACCCTTTCATAGAGCTGAACAGAAACACATCATTAACCCTAACCCCTAACCCTTTCATAGAGCTGAACAGAAACACATCATTAACCCTAACCCCTAACCCCTTCATAGGGCTGAACAGAAACACATCATTAACCCTAACCCCTAACCCTTTCATAGGGCTGAACAGAAACAAGGCATTCAGGGTCCCCCCACAAGAGTTTTTAACAAGGTGGTGCTGATAAGTCAGTCGAGGAGGCGGTGCTTTGAACAACTGTAACTGCCATTTCCTGCAATCTAAACACTTGAATTAAGTGATTAAGTGCAAATAAATTAATTAATTTTGTAAATGTCATTAATACTGGTTTTAAACCCAGCGTTCCCCAAACTAGGGGTCGCGACCCCATGTGGGGTCAACTGATTTGAAAATGGGGTGGTGAGAGACACACTGGGCTTGGTTCATAGAACCAGGGTTATGTCAGTAACCTCCGGTAGTCGCTAAATGCTGTTGTAATAAACAGCGGTTTCCGTTTCCTTCCTACAAATATGGATTTATCTTTGAACGGTTTAAGCTACAAAATATTATGACCCCATCACTGAAAGATATGACTATCAGGAACACACGTGTTCTGTTTCCCTCTCCAATGCCTACAAGCTGCGTAGGGCTCAGAACAGACTGGACAGGACCAGACTGGGGGGGAAAGAACATCAATGATGGTGTTATTTTCTACACAGAAGATCATTCAAAAGTATTGCCTGATGATCTTCTGAACTTCCCAATATCTTTCTGATTCCAGTCACTTCAAACCAGATTGAAATAGTTTGGCCATATATTACATAACTGTTTTTCCATGGTGTGGTCCACATTTGTATATACAGTGCATCTGGAAAGTATTCAGACCCCTTCCCCTCTTCCACATTTTGTTACGTTACAGCCTTATTCTAGAATTGATTAAATAAGACATTTAGGCTGTAACGTAACAAAATGTGGAAAAAGTCAAGGGGTCTGAATAATTTCCAAATGCACTGTATTTCAAAATGGGTTCGTGGGCCAATTTTCTGAGGGAACACCTGCATTAGCCCTAGCCACCATTATACGCTGTATACAGTATCAGAATTCACCACATCAACTAATAGCAAAGACAGTATGAAGATGGGCAGAAAATGCTTCTCCAATAGAAATGGACACCTTGATCAGCTCATTTCCTTTTCGGTCTCCCTCCCCTCCAACCCTAACCACTCAGCCCCTCCCAGATGGTCATGCTGTCTCCCTCCCCTCCAACCCTAACCACTCAGCCCCTCCCAGATGGTCATGCTGTCTCCCTCCCCTCCAACCCTAACCACTCAGCCCCTCCCAGATGGTCATGCTGTCTCCCTCCCCTCCAACCCTAACCACTCAGCCCCTCCCAGATGGTCATGCTGTCTCCCTCCCCTCCAACCCTAACCACTCAGCCCCTCCCAGATGGTCATGCTGTCTCCCTCCCCTCCAACCCTAACCACTCAGCCCCTCCCAGATGGTCATGCTGTCTCCCTCCCCTCCAACCCTAACCACTCAGCCCCTCCCAGATGGTCATACAGTGTCACAACCTTCGCTCTCTCTCCCCCCACTACTCTCTTCTCTTCTATCATCTCTCCCTTCTGTTTCCTGATTCTGCCACATCAACCCTCCTGCCCACCCTTTCCGCATCCTATGATTCGCATTGTCACCTTTCCTCCCGGCCGGCTCGGCCCGCCCTCCTGCAACATGGCTGAGTGACTCATTGCGAGCTTACAGAACTGGGCTGAGAGAAAATGGAGGAAAACTAAACTTCCAGAGAACCTGTCATCTTTTCACTCCCTCCTCTCTACATTCTCTTCCTCTGTATCCGCTGCTAAAGCCACTTTCTACCACTCTAAATTAAGCTTCTGCCTCTAACCCTAGGAAAATCTTTTCCACCATCTCCTCCCTCCTTAATCCTCCACCCCCTCCCACTCCGCAGACAACTTTGTTAACCACTTTAAAAAGAAGGTTGACGACATCTGCTCCTCATTCACTCAGCCTATTGAGTCCACTGGTCCCACTCACACAGAACTACCCTACGCCTTGACCTCTTCCTCACCTCTCTCTCCAGATGACATCCTGCGACTAGTGAGTTCTGCCCGCTCGACCCCATCCCCTCCTCCAGACCATCTCTGGAGACCTTCTCCCATTCCTCACTTCCCTCATTAACTCATCCCTGACCACTAGACCCCATCCCCTCCTCCAGACCATCTCTGGAGACCTTCTCCCATTCCTCACTTCCCTCATCAACTCCTCCAGACCATCTCTGGAGACCTTCTCCCATTCCCCACTTCCCCCATCAACTCATCCAGACCATCTCTGGAGACCTTCTCCCATTCCTCACTTCCCCCATCCCCTCCTCCAGACCATCTCTGGAGACCTTCTCCCATTCCTCACTTCCCCCATCCCCTCCTCCAGACCATCTCTGGAGACCTTCTCCCATTCCTCACTTCCCCCATCCCCTCCTCCAGACCATCTCTGGAGACCTTCTCCCATTCCTCACTTCCCTCATCAACTCATCCCTGACCACTGGCTGCGTCCCCTCTGACTTCAAATTGCCCCAGTCGCTCCCATCCTCAAGAAACAAACACTCGTCTCCTCTGACGTCAAAAACTATAGACCTGTATCCCTTCTTTTCTTTCCAAAACACTTGAGCGTGCTGTCTCTGATCAACTCTCTCATTATCTCTCTCAGAACAATCTTCTTGACCCTAACCAGTCAGGCTTCAAGACGGGTCACTCAACCGAGACTGCTCTTCTCTGTGTCACGGAGGCTCTCTGCACTGCCAAAGCTGACTCTCTGTCCTCTGTTCTCATCCTCCTAGATCTATCTGCTGCCTTTGACACCGTGAACCACCAGATCCTCCTCTCCACCCTCTCAGGGCTGGGTGTTTCAGGCTCTGCCACCTCTAGGACTGCCCGAGTCGCTCCCCTCACACAGGAAGCGGTGCAGGTCCTAATCCAGGCACTAATCTCCCATCTGGATTACTGCAACTCGCTGTTGGCTGGGCTCCCTGCTTGTGCCATTAAACCCCTGCAACTTATCTAGAACGCTGCAGCCCGCCTGGTGTTCAACCTTCCCATGTTCTCTCATGTTACCCCACTCCTCCACACACTCCACTGGCTTCCAGTTGAAGCTCGCATCCACTACAAGACCATGGTGTTTACCTACGGAGCAGCAAGAGAAACTGCCCCTACCTACCTTCAGGCTATGCTCAAACCCTACACCCCAACGCCGAGCACTCAGTTCTGCCACCTCTGGTCTCTTGGCCCTCCCACCCCTACAGGAGGGCAGCTCCCGCTCAGCCCAGTCCAAGCTCTTCTCTGTCCTGGCACCCCAACGGTGGAACCAACAATCCCCCCTCCAACCCCTTTCTAGGAAAAGTATACATACTATGCCTGTGTTACGGATACAGGTATCCTGTGTTTTTGTGTGTTTCTCTCCTTCTGCCCTAATCACAGGTGTCCTGTATGTTCCTGATTGGTGGTCGTTGAGGTGTCTGCTGATTGGACCAATCAGTGAACATTCCTGTGAATAGCACCACCTGTTACTCGTTTGTTCAATCACACAGCCCATTGTATAAAAACCAGTCTTGTGTTTGTTGAGAAAGAGAGAGACTTTTTCCATATGTGAGTATGGACACGGTGGTGTCCTGTGTGTTGTGTACTCACTAAGTTGTTGGTTACCCTATTGGTAACTTTATTAGAATCTATTTCTTTACCTGAGTGTGGATACTGTTGTATCCTGTGTGGTGTGTACTTATATAATTGCTGATTACCCTGTTTGGTAGCTTTGTGTGTTTCTGGGAAAAGGGGAGTTTAAGCTAGTTGCCCTTGGGCGTACATTACCCGTAGGAAGAACTCTGTCTATAAACACTAGTGAGACCTGAGCGGACCACCCACTGTATTTTTGTATGGTAGCAGTAGCCTAGCGGTTCTTGAGGCAGGCAAGATCAGTTTAGGGGGTTTTACACTATTGTTTCATTTCTTGGGTCCTGCTCAGCCCTTTTTCCCAAACCCTTACCGTGTGTTCAGAAATAAACACTTTGTGTTTGACGGTAGTTCATGGTTGTTGTGTCATTTTTGGTTCTCACTGTTCCCTGCCACACTTATAATTTACATGAATTTATGTTACGGGTCTCATGTCCATCCACCCTAGATGTTTAGAGCCACGGGGTTCGTAACATAAAGTGGGGGTTCGTCCGGGATCCTATCTATCCCATGATACTCATGTAAATTAGTCAGTGTCTGGTTCAGTGTTGAGCTTGGCAGCTGTAACTACCTTTTTTTTTTGTGTGTTCAGTAGTCGACGGCTCGTGTTGCTAGTAGGATGGCTACTTTTGAGTTGGAGGCATTTTTGGAAAACCCTACGTGGGAGGTTTTTGATAATTGCCGTAGAGTGGATCTACAGGTTTTGGCTGACCACTTTTCTGCACCCATACCGAGGGGTTTAGTGAAAGCAGAAGTTAGGGAAGTAGTGCTAGCGATATTGTTAAATGAGCGAGTGTTTGAGTTACCGCCGCCTGAGTCTGCTGCTCCTGTAGGGGATGTGGTTGCTGTTCCTGTAAGCCCATCAGTGTCTGAGGACGAGGCTAAGGCTCCAGCCACATTGCCCCGTTATGACCCACTCTCCCCACTGACTGACAGTGATGCCAGGATCGATGTCCGCTCGACACGGCTCCAAATGGAGGCGGAAGAGCGGGCACAAATCAGGCAAGACAAGCTGGAGACGCGTAAGCTAGAGGCAGAACAGGAGACGCGTAAGCTAGAGGCAGAACAGGAGACGCGTAAGCTAGCGGCAGAACTGGAGACGCGTAAGATGGAAATGGAGATGCGTAAGATGGAACTGGAGGTGCGTAAAATGGAACTAGAGGCAGAAACAGCGAGGTTAGTCTCTGCTAATACTATGCCTGCTAGTGAGCCATCCTCACCAGCTGTGTCGGCTGCTACGTTTGATATTAGTAGGCAGATCACCTTGGTACCTGTGTTCAGGGAGTCAGAGGTTGATTCCTATTTCAGTGTGTTTGAACGGATAGCGGTAGCATTGAAATGGCCCGAAGAGGTATGGTGCCTATTACTTCAGTGTAAACTAACAGGTAAAGCCCAAGAGGTTCTGGCAGCGCTACCTCTTGAAGACAGTTTGAATTATGCCGTGGTCAAAGCTACTGTTCTTCGTGCCTATGAGCTTGTTCCTGAGGCATATCGACAGAGATTTAGGTCTCATAAAAAGTATCCTACTCAGACTTATGTGGAGGTTGCTAGAGACAAAGGAAATCTGTTTGACAAATGGCACAGTGCTAGTAAGGTAACTGATTTTAACTCTCTACGGGAGTTAATCTTGTTAGAAGAGTTTAAAAATTGCTTACCGGAACGCATTGTAGTTTATCTGAACGAACAGAAAGTATCCTCACTGTCGGAAGCGTCTGTATTGGCAGACGAATTTGTGTTGACGCATAAGAGCGTGTTTTCGGCTCGTACGGAGAGCAGGGCTGCGGAGTTGCTAACTTTTAATCCTAGTCGACCAGCAGTACATCCAGCACGCCCAAAAGATGTGCGTCACTGTTTCTATTGTCATAAGGTGGGACATATGATTAATGATTGCTTTCTGCTAAAACGCAAACAGGGGATGCCTCAGCACGCCAGGCCACCAACGGGTGTTGGGCTGATTCGTACGGTTGTAAGGCCGGAATCAAGACAGAAGCCTCATAGTGAATGTGGTTTGAAAGTCCCTGTCCCAGATCACAGTTATGAACCGTTCATTTTTGAGGGGTTTGTTTCTATATCAGATGATGAAGCGTCTCAGCGTCCAGTTAGAATTCTCAGAGATACTGGTGCGGCGCAGTCGTTCATACTAGCTGATGTGTTGCCCTTGTCTAATAATACATATTGTGGTTCCAGTGTGTTAGTACAAGGAATTGAAATGGGTTTCGTCCCAGTGCCATTGCACTTTGTGAACGTACACTCTGAGTTAGTCAGTGGATTGTTCAGAGTTGGGGTACGTCCAATGTTGCCAGTAAAAGGTGTGACATTTATAATGGGCAACGATATTGCCGGAGGAAAGGTGATACCCGTATTGGAGGTAATGGATAAAAGTGACCAGTCTCTCTCCGAGGAGCTGGCACAGGGTTATCCAGATGTGTTCCCCGCTTGTGCTGTCACACGTGCTCAAGCACGACAAGTGGGTGAAGTGGTAGATTTGTCAGACACGATTTTATTCAGAGAGTGTGACCCAGAGGATAGTTCGGGTGCTACCTCTGGTAAGCTGGTGCAGTCTGACCAACAGCCCAGAGAAAGGAAGAAGGATGTGGAACTTGTTGCTGAGGCAATACAGTTACCAGTTACTCGTGAGCAGCTGATCGCTAACCAACAGGTTGACATTAGCCTGGCTAAATGTTTTTCTAGTGTTGTCTCAGAGGACGAGCTAAAGAAGAAAAACATGGCATACTTCATTGATGGTAATCTCCTCATGCGTAAATGGACATCCCATGTTGACGCTGGCGGAGATTGGAATGCTGTTTACCAAATAGTAATTCCTACAGCCTTTCGACAAAATGTTTTATCCCTCGCTCATGATCACCAGTGGTCCGGACATCTGGGAGTCACCAAGACTTATGATCGTGTTTTGCGACATTTCTTTTGGCCTGGCTTAAAACAAGATGTGGCTCAGTTCTGTCGGACTTGCCACACCTGTCAAGTAGTTGGGAAACCGAACCAGGTTATTTCCCCTGCGCCTCTTTGTCCCATACCGGCCATAGGTGAACCATTCGAACATGTGATGGTTGATTGTGTTGGACCATTACCAAAAACAAAATCTGGTAACCAGTTTATGTTGACAATTATGTGAGTGGCCACCAGGTACCCAGAGGCCATTCCTCTGCGAAGGATTACTGCTCCGGTGGTGAGTAAAGCGTTGATCAAATTCTTCTCAACTTTTGGATTACCTAAGGTGATACAAACTGATCAGGGTACGAATTTCCTTTCTACACTGTTCAAACAAGTGTTAAAATCCTTGTCAGTTACACACCGTGTGTCAAGCGCATATCACCCAGAGTCTCAGGGTGCGCTTGAACGTTGGCATCAGACCCTGAAGTCTATGCTCCGTAAATATTGCTTGGAATCTGAGAAAGATTGGGATGAGGGAGTTCCTCTAGTGTTGTTTGCTGTCCGTGAGACAGTACAGGAATCCCTAGGGTTCAGCCCAGCTGAACTGGTGTTTGGACACACCATGAGAGGACCTATGAAAGTCCTTAAGGATCAGTTTTTGTCACGAGTTGTGTGTGAAAGAAAATGTGTTGGACTACGTTAGTCGCTTTCGTGAGCGCCTACATGCTGCCTGTGCTCTAGCAAAGGAAGCGCTGTCTTCCTCACAGAAACGGATGAAACGACACTATGACACACAGGCTGTTTCTCGTTCACTGCAGCCAGGTGACCGAGTTCTTGTGTTGTTGCCTGTGCCAGGAGCGTCATTGTCAGCACGTTTCTCTGGTCCTTATGTCATTGAAAAGAAACTAACTGAAACTGACTATGTGATACAGACTCCTGATAGAAAACGCCAATCTCGTGTGTGCCACGTTAACATGTTGAAGACATACCACAACAGACCCGTCACTCAGGTAGACAGTCCAGAGAAACTGGCCGAGTCGGCTGTCTCTGTTGCTGCTACGGCTGTAGTGGGAGGTCATGTTAATGATGTGGACGGAGATGGTTTGGAGTTGCGCAATACTCAGCAGCAGTGTGCTAGATTGCCCAATTCAGAGATGCTGCTGTCTCTCCCGTCAAGCCTGATTAATTTAACGGACAGACAGTCAGATGATATTGTGAGACTATTACACAGCTTTCCATGTCTTTTTAATGATGTTCCTACATGTACAAATGTGTTAGAACATGACATTAATGTTGGAAATGCTGCACCTATCAAGCAACATCCTTATCGTGTCAACGTCGCTAAGAGAAAGATAATGAGGGGTGAGGTCGGTTATTTGCTGGAGAATAACCTGGCTATGCCAAGTTCAAGTCCTTGGAGTTCTCCGTGCATTCTGGTTCCTAAACCTGATGGGACATCCAGATTATGTACGGACTATCGGAAAGTCAATGCGGTCACAGTGCCCGACTCGTTCCCGTTACCCAGACTGGATGACTGTATTGATACTGTTGGTGCTGCTACTTATGTAACCAAATTAGATCTTCTAAAAGGTTACTGGCAGGTGCCGTTAACCCCACGTGCCTCCGACATCTCTGCATTTGTGACCCCAGATCACTTCCTACAATATGCTGTCATGGCATTTGGGATGCGGAACGCACCAGCCACTTTCCAACGCCTGGTTAACACAGTATTGGCTGGAGTTCCTAATTGTAGTGCTTACCTTGATGATCTGGTAATTTATTCAACTGAGTGGTCTGATCATGTTAACACTCTAAGGGTAGTGTGTGAACGTCTAGCAACCGCTTCTCTAACCCTGAACTTAGCAAAGTGCGAGTTTGGGAAGGCCACTGTTACTTATCTTGGTAAACAGGTCGGCCATGGTCAGGTGCGCCCTGTAGATGCCAAGGTCTCAGCTATAAACGCATTTCCCGCACCTACCACCAGAAGAGAGCTACGCCGTTTTTTAGGGATGGTTGGCTACTACCGTAGTTTCTGTAAAAATGTCTCTGCTGTAGTTGCTCCATTAACGGATTTGCTCAGTCCGGCGAGAAAATTCGTATGGTCTGAAGATTGTCGTACTGCTTTCAACACTGCTAAAGCACTCTTATGTAGTACTCCTGTTCTTGCGGCGCCAGATTTTGAACGACCGTTTAAACTGGAGGTAGATGCAAGTGCCAGAGGTGCTGGTGCTGTTCTACTGCAGCAAGACCAGAGTGGAGTGGACCATCCTGTCTGTTATTTTTCACGGAAATTTAACAAATGTCAGACAAACTATTCCACCATTGAACAAGAAGCTCTAGCTTTGTTGTTAGCTCTGCAGTACTTTGAAGTTTATGTTGGTTCCAGTGCATTACCAGTGGTAGTGTATACTGACCATAACCCCTTAGTTTTTCTCCACCGGATGTACAACCAGAACCAACGCCTTATGAGTTGGGCACTTGTCGTGCAAAATTATAATTTGGAGATCCGCCACAAAAAGGGGTTAGATAATGTGATGGCAGATGCTTTGTCTCGTGTTTGATGATCTAGGTTTTTTTTTTGTTATCCCGGCAGGATGATTATTGAATTTTGAGTGTTGTGATAGTACGTGTATCGCAAACCATTTTGGTTTGCTCTTTTAAGGGTGGGAGTGTTACGGATACAGGTATCCTGTGTTTTTGTGTGTTTCTCTCCTTCTGCCCTAATCACAGGTGTCCTGTATGTTCCTGATTGGTGGTCGTTGAGGTGTCTGCTGATTGGAGCTACAGTGAGGGAAAAAAGTATTTGATCTCCTTCTGATTTTGTACGTTTGCCCACTGACAAAGAAATGATCAGTCTATAATTTTAATGGTAGGTTTATTTGAACAGTGAGAGACAGAATAACAAAAAAATCCAGAAAAACGCATGTCAAAAATGTTATAAATTGATTTGCATTTTAAATGAGGGAAATAAGTATTTGACCCCATCTTAATCAGAAAGATTTCTGGCTCCCAGGTGTCTTTTATACAGGTAACGAGCTGAGATTAGGAGCACACTCTTTAAGGAAGTGCTCCTAATCTCAGCTTGTTACCTGTATAAAAGACACCTGTCCACAGAAGCAATCAATCAGATTCCAAACTCTCCACCATGGCCAAGACCAAAGAGCTCTCCAAGGATGTCAGGGACAAGATTGTAGACCTACACAAGGCTGGAATGGGTTACAAGACCATCGCCAAGCAGCTTGGTGAGAAGGTGACAACAGTTGGTGCGATTATTCGCAAATGGAAGAAACACAAAAGAACTGTCAATCTCCCTCGGCCTGGGGCTCCATGCAAGATCTCACCTCGTGGAGTTGCAATGATCATGAGAACGGTGAGGAATCAGCCCAGAACTACACGGGAGGATCTTGTCAATGATCTCAAGGCAGCTGGGACCATAGACACCAAGAAAACAATTGATAACACACTACGCTGCTCAAAAAAGCACATATACAGGCCCGTCTGAAGTTTGCCAATGAACATCTGAATGATTCAGAGGATAACTGGGTGAAAGTGTTGTGGTCAGATGAGACCAAAATCGAGTTCTTTGGCATCAACTCAACTCGCCGTGTTTGGACGAGGAGGAATGCTGCCTATGACCCCAAGAACACCATCCCCACCGTCAAACATGGAGGTGGAAACATTATGCTTTGGGGGTGTTTTTCTGCTAAGGGGACAGGACAACTTCACCGCATCAAAGGGACGATGGACGGCGCCATGTACCGTCAAATCTTGGGTGAGAACCTACTTCCCTCAGCCTGGGCATTGAAAATGGGTCGTGGATGGGTATTCCAGCATGACAATGAGCCAAAACACACGGCCAAGGCAACAAAGGAGTGGCTCAAGAAGAAGCACATTAAGGTCCTGGAGTGGCCTAGCCAGTCTCCAGACCTTAATCCCATAGAAAATCTGTGGAGGGAGCTGAAGGTTCGAGTTGCCAAACGTCAGCCTCGAAACCTTAATGACTTGGAGAAGATCTGCAAAGAGGAGTGGGGCAAAATCCCTCCTGAGATGTGTGCAAACCTGGTGGCCAACTACAAGAAACGTCTGACCTCTGATTGCCAACAAGGGTTTTGCCACCGAGTACTAAGTCATGTTTTGCAGAGGGGTCAAATACTTATTTCCCTCATTAAAATGCAAATCAATTTATAACATTTTTGACATGCGTTTTTCTGGATTTTTTTGTTGTTATTCTGTCTCTCACTGTTCAAATAAACCTACCATTAAAATGATAGACTGATCATGTCTTTGTCAGTGGCAAACGTACAAAATCAGCAGGGGATCAAATACTTTTTTCCCTCACTGTATCTGAAGATGAATGCACTGACTAAGTCACCCTGTGATATGTGGTTGTCCCACCTAGCTAACTAAGTCGCTCTGGATAAGAGCGTCGGCTAAATGACTAAAATGTAAATCCCCAATCACGCTTGTAGACGACATTGGCTACGTGTCAGTTTGTCACTTTCAGGAAGTTGGAGTAATACCATGATCAATTACTGAAGACATTGGCTCTAATCCAGGTTGTGCCTTTATCTTTCGAGACAATTAACAACTAAGGAAGAATATTTCACTTCTCTCATTGACTTCTCAAACCCCAAACTCCAGCCAGGTATACTTCGCAAGCATTCCCGGAAGTCTTGCGATGTTGGGCCTCTGGGTTTAGAAACTCAGGGAGGGGCCTCCCGAGTGGCACAGTGGTCAAAGGCAATTAACTGTGAGATCCTGGTTCGAGTCCAGGCTTGACCGGGAGACCCATTGGGCGGCGCACAATTGGCCAAGCGCTGTCCAGGGTAGGGGAGTGTTTGGCCGGCAGTGCACGCTGACTCGGTTGCCAGGTGTACAGTGTTTCCTCCGGCACATTGGTGCGGCTGGCTTCCGGGTTAAGTGGGCACTGTGTCAAGAACCAGTGCCGCTCGGTTGGGTTGTGTTTCGGAGAACGCACTACTTTCGACCTTCGCCTCTCCCGTGTCCGTACGGGAGTTGCAGCGATGGGACAAGACTGTAACTACCAATTGGATACCCTGAAATTGGGTAGAAGAAAGGGGGTAAAATACAAAAATACTAAAAAAAGAGACTCAGGGAGGGCCACTACTGTGGATATTGTAAACAGGACAGTTCTAATCATTCATTCGGTTAAATGAAAACAGATGTGGACTCACCAGGCAGGCTTTGACTGACCAGCCTCTCTCAGCTTCTGGAGAAAGGAGGATGTGGCTTTCCTTTCCTGTGTTGCCTCCTTCTCTGGTGGTTGGGCCAGACTCCTCTTCTCTGGCGGCTGGGCCAGACTCCTCTTCTCTGGCGGTTGGGCCAGACTCCTCTTCTCTGGCGGCTGGGCCAGACTCCTCTTCTCTGGCGGCTGGGCCAGACTCCTCTTCTCTGGCGGCTGGGCCAGACTCCTCTTCTCTGGCGGCTGGGCCAGACTCCTCTTCTCTGGCGGTTGGGCCAGAATGTTAATCTCTGGCGGTTGGGCCAGACTCTTCTTCTCTGGCGGTTGGGCCAGACTCCTCTTCTCTGGCGGCTGGGCCAGACTCCTCTTCTCTGGCGGTTGGGCCAGACTCTTCTTCTCTGGCGGTTGGGCCAGACTCTTCTTCTCTGGCGGTTGGGCCAGACTCTTCTTCTCTGGCGGTTGGGCCAGACTCTTCTTCTCTGGCGGTTGGGCCAGACTCTTCTTCTCTGGCGGTTGGGCCAGACTCTTCTTCTCTGGCGGTTGGGCCAGACTCTTCTTCTCTGGCGGTTGGGCCAGACTCTTCTTCTCTGGCGGTTGGGCCAGACTCTTCTTCTCTGGCGGTTGGGCCAGACTCTTCTTCTCTGGCGGTTGGGCCAGACTCTTCTTCTCTGGCGGTTGGGCCAGACTCTTCTTCTCTGGCGGTTGGGCCAGACTCTTCTTCTCTGGCGGTTGGGCCAGACTCTTCTTCTCTGGCGGTTGGGCCAGACTCTTCTTCTCTGGTGCTGGTTGTTCTTTGGGTTCCACTGCTGGATACGGGCTTCTGTGGGGAGGCTCCTCTGGCTCCGTCTCTGTGCTGCAGAGGGACAGTCTCAACTTCCTGGAGAATTAACACAATAGGGATGTGTCAAATTCTAAATGATCTTAACATTTAAACTGCCATTTTTGTCCAGTTTCCTTTAGAACAATAAGCACAAGTGATACAATTCCACATGAAATCACAATGCAGAATATGGTCCTATTACGTACCACAGTCCTAGACACAGTAGGCTACCGATAGTCTGTTACTTCATATTATGAGACAAAAACACACTAACTAGCAATGATTCATGAGAAAAATAGTTTGAGAGCTTGCGCTTTGTACTTGCAGACTAATTATTGAACAATTTCTGCACCAAGGCCATCATGGTTTTTCAACATGGCATCTGGTAGTCTGGTTCTAGATATGCCATCAGGGTATTGAAGTCAACATCCTCTACCATTGACAATGGCTGCATATCAACTGCAGTCATTTCTGGAATCAAACCCTAACCAAGGTCTCCTGTCCGGTGTTACCACTGATCTGATTATTATGTAGATGACTATAATAAGGTTTAAGATCAGTCTGCAGAGCCAGACCAGTAGACTGACCAAGGGGTCTCTTCCTCCTCCGTCATTCTGTGAGCTGGGGTATTTGGTTTGCCAACAGAAAACCGACAGGGAGGAGAATCCAGCACTGCATCACATCCTCTGGAGAAGAGAGGGAACATCAGGGAGGTATATAAGAAGAGAGGGAACATCAGGGAGGTATAGAAGAGGGAACATCAGGGAGGTATATAAGAAGAGAGGGAACATCAGGGAGGTATATAAGAAGAGAGGGAACATCAGGGAGGTATAGAAGAAGAGGGAACATCAGGGAGGTATATAAGAAGAGAGGGAACATCAGGGAGGTATATAAGAAGAGAGGGAACATCAGGGAGGTATATAAGAAGAGAGGGAACATCAGGGAGGCATAGAAGAGGGAACATCAGGGAGGTATAGAAGAGGGAACACCAGGGAGGTATAGAAGAGGGAACATCAGGGCAGGGAGGTATAGAAGAGGGAACACCAGGGCAGGGAGGTATAGAAGAGGGAACACCAGGGCAGGGAGGTATAGAAGAGGGAACACCAGGGCAGGGAGGTATAGAAGAGGGAACACCAGGGCAGGGAGGTATAGAAGAGGGAACACCAGGGAGGTATAGAAGAGGGAACACCAGGGAGGTATAGAAGAGGGAACACCAGGGAGGTATAGAAGAGGGAACACCAGGGAGGTATAGAAGAGGGAACATCAGGGAGGTATAGAAGAGGGAACATCAGGGAGGTATAGAAGAGGGAACATCAGGGAGGTATAGAAGAAGAGAGGGAACATCAGGGAGGTATAGAAGAGCGGGAACGTCAAGGAGGTATAGAAGAGCGGGAACGTCAAGGAGGTATAGAAGAGCGGGAACACCAGGGAGGTATAGAAGAGGGAACACCAGGGAGGTATAGATGAAGAGAGGGAACACCAGGGAGGTATAGAAGAAGAGAGGGAACATCAGGGAGGTATAGAAGAAGAGAGGGAACATCAGGGAGGTATAGAAGAAGAGAGGGAACATCAGGGAGGTATAGAAGAGAGGGAACATCAGGGAGGTATAGAAGAAGAGAGGGAACATCAGGGAGGTATAGAAGAAGAGAGGGAACATCAGGGAGGTATAGAAGAGGGAACATCAGGGAGGTATAGAAGAGGGAACATCAGGGAGGTATAGAAGAGGGAACATCAGGGAGGTATAGAAGAGGGAACACCAGGGAGGTATAGAAGAAGAGAAGGAACACCAGGGAGGTATAGAAGAAGAGAGGGAACACTAGGGAGGTATAGAAGAGGGAACACCAGGGAGGTATAGAAGAGGGAACACCAGGGAGGTATAGAAGAGGGAACATCAGGGAGGTATAGAAGAGAGGAAACATCAGGGAGGTATAGAAGAAGGAACATCAGGGAGGTATAGAAGAGGGAACATCAGGGAGGTATAGAAGAGGGAACATCAGGGAGGTATAGAAGAAGAGAGGGAACACCAGGGAGGTATAGAAGAGGGAACACCAGGGAGGTATAGAAGAGGGAACACCAGGGAGGTATAGAAGAGGGAACATCAGGGAGGTATAGAAGAGGGAACATCAGGGAGGTATAGAAGAAGAGAGGGAACATCAGGGAGGTATAGAAGAAGAGAGGGAACATCAGGGAGGTATAGAAGAGCGGGAACGTCAAGGAGGTATAGAAGAGCGGGAACGTCAAGGAGGTATAGAAGAGCGGGAACACCAGGGAGGTATAGAAGAGGGAACACCAGGGAGGAATAGAAGAAGAGAGGGAACACCAGGGAGGTATAGAAGAAGAGAGGGAACATCAGGGAGGTATAGAAGAGAGGGAACATCAGGGAGGTATAGAAGAGAGGGAACATCAGGGAGGTATAGAAGAAGAGAGGGAACATCAGGGAGGTATAGAAGAAGAGAGGGAACATCAGGGAGGTATAGAAGAGGGAACATCAGGGAGGTATAGAAGAGGGAACATCAGGGAGGTATAGAAGAGGGAACACCAGGGAGGTATAGAAGAGGGAACACCAGGGAGGTATAGAAGAAGAGAAGGAACACCAGGGAGGTATAGAAGAAGAGAGGGAACACTAGGGAGGTATAGAAGAGGGAACACCAGGGAGGTATAGAAGAGGGAACACCAGGGAGGTATAGAAGAGGGAACATCAGGGAGGTATAGAAGAGAGGAAACATCAGGGAGGTATAGAAGAGAGGCAACATCAGGGAGGTATAGAAGAAGGAACATCAGGGAGGTATAGAAGAGGGAACATCAGGGAGGTATAGAAGAGGGAACATCAGGGAGGTATAGAAGAAGAGAGGGAACACCAGGGAGGTATAAATGAGGGAACACCAGGGAGGTATAGAAGAAGAGAGGGAACACCAGGGAGGTATAGAAGAAGAGAGGGAACATCAGGGAGGTATAGAAGAAGAGAGGGAACATCAGGGAGGTATAGAAGAGAGGGAACATCAGGGAGGTATAGAAGAGGGAACATCAGGGAGGTATAGAAGAGGGAACATCAGGGAGGTATAGAAGAGGGAACATCAGGGCGGTATAGAAGAGAGGGAACATCAGGGAGGTATAGAAGAGAGGGCACATCAGGGAGGTATAGAAGAGAGGGCACATCAGGGAGGTATAGAAGAGAGGGAACATCAGGGAGGTATAGAAGAGGGAACATCAGGGAGGTATAGAAGAGGGAACATCAGGGAGGTATAGAAGAGGGAACATCAGGGAGGTATAGAAGAGGGAACACCAGGGAGGTATAGAAGAAGAGAGGGAACACCAGGGAGGTATAGAAGAAGAGAGGGAACACCAGGGAGGTATAGAAGAGGGAACACCAGGGAGGTATAGAAGAGGGAACATCAGGGAGGTATAGAAGAAGAGAGGAAACATCAGGGAGGTATAGAAGAGGGAACATCAGGGAGGTATAGAAGAGGGAACATCAGGGAGGTATATAGAAGAGGGAACATCAGGGAGGTATAGAAGAGGGAACATCAGGGAGGTATAGAAGAAGAGAGGGAACATCAGGGAGGTATAGAATAAGAGAGGGAACATCAGGGAGGTATATAGAAGAGGGAACATCAGGGAGGTATATAGAAGAGGGAACATCAGGGAGGTATAGAAGAGGGAACATCAGGGAGGTATAGAAGAGGGAACATCAGGGAGGTATAGAAGAGGGAACATCAGGGAGGTATAGAAGAAGAGAGGGAACATCAGGGAGGTATAGAAGAGAGGGAACATCAGGGAGGTATAGAAGAGGGAACATCAGGGAGGTATAGAAGAGGGAACATCAGGGAGGTATAGAAGAGGGAACATCAGGGAGGTATAGAAGAGGGAACATCAGGGAGGTATAGAAGAGGGAACATCAGGGAGGTATAGAAGAGAGGGAACATCAGGGAGGTATAGAAGAGGGAACATCAGGGAGGTATAGAAGAGGGAACATCAGGGAGGTATAGAAGAGGGAACATCAGGGAGGTATAGAAGAGGGAACACCAGGGAGGTATAGAAGAAGAGAAGGAACACCAGGGAGGTATAGAAGAGGGAACACCAGGGAGGTATAGAAGAGGGAACACCAGGGAGGTATAGAAGAGGGAACACCAGGGAGGTATAGAAGAGGGAACATCAGGGAGGTATAGAAGAAGAGAGGAAACATCAGGGAGGTATAGAAGAAGAGAGGGAACATCAGGGAGGTATAGAAGAGGGAACATCAGGGAGGTATAGAAGAGGGAACATCAGGGAGGTATAGAAGAGGGAACATCAGGGAGGTATAGAAGAGGGAACATCAGGGAGGTATAGAAGAAGAGAGGGAACATCAGGGAGGTATAGAAGAGGGAACATCAGGGAGGTATAGAAGAGGGAACATCAAGGAGGTATAGAAGAGGGAACATCAGGGAGGTATAGAAGAGGGAACATCAGGGAGGTATAGAAGAAGAGAGGGAACATCAGGGAGGTATAGAAGAAGAGAGGGAACATCAGGGAGGTATAGAAGAAGAGAGGGAACATCAGGGAGGTATAGAAGAAGAGAGGGAACATCAGGGAGGTATAGAATAGGGAACATCAGGGAGGTATATAGAAGAGGGAACATCAGGGAGGTATAGAAGAGGGAACATCAGGGAGGTATAGAAGAGGGAACATCAGGGAGAATGGAAGAGGGAACATCAGGGAGGTATAGAAGAGGGAACATCAGGGAGGTATAGAAGAGGGAACATCAGGGAGGTATAGAAGAGAGGGAACATCAGGGAGGTATAGAAGAGAGGGAACATCAGGGAGGTATAGAAGAGAGGGAACATCAGGGAGGTATAGAAGAGGGAACATCAGGGAGGTATAGAAGAAGGAACATCAGGGAGGTATAGAAGAGGGAACATCAGGGAGGTATAGAAGAGGGAACATCAGGGAGGTATAGAAGAGGGAACATCAGGGAGGTATAGAAGAGGGAACATCAGGGAGGTATAGAAGAAGAGAGGGAACACAAGGGAGGTATAGAAGAGAGGGAACATCAGGGAGGTATAGAAGAGAGGGAACATCAGGGAGGTATAGAAGAGGGAACATCAGGGAGGTATAGAAGAGGGAACATCAGGGAGGTATAGAAGAGGGAACATCAGGGAGGTATAGAAGAGGGAACATCAGGGAGGTATAGAAGAGGGAACATCAGGGAGGTATAGAAGAGGGAACATCAGGGAGGTATAGAAGAAGAGAGGGAACATCAGGGAGGTATAGAAGAAGAGAGGGAACATCAGGGAGGTATAGAAGAAGAGAGGGAACACCAGGGAGGTATAGAAGAGGGAACATCAGGGAGGTATAGAAGAAGAGAGGGAACATCAGGGAGGTATAGAAGAAGAGAGGGAACATCAGGGAAGTATAGAAGAAGAGAGGGAACATCAGGGAGGTATAGAAGAGAGGGAACATCAGGGAGGTATAGAAGAGGGAACATCAGGGAGGTATAGAAGGAGAGGGAACATCAGGGAGGTATAGAAGAAGAGAGGGAACATCAGGGAGGTATAGAAGAAGAGAGGGAACATCAGGGAGGTATAGAAGAAGAGAGGGAACATCAGGGAGGTATAGAAGAAGAGAGGAAACATCAGGGAGGTATAGAAGAGGGAACATCAGGGAGGTATATATAAGAAGATGGGGAACATCAGGGAGGTATAGAAGAAGATGGGGAACATCAGGGAGGTATAGAAGAAGAGGGGGAACATCAGGGAAGCGTAGAGAAATCAGATCAACTTTCCCCTTATTGAATCAATATAACACATCTACAACAAGACTAAAAACAACAAACTCCTTGTTAGGCGTTCCATATCAGTATGGAGTTGGGATCCATCTTACCCATCTGCTGCCTGTTCGTTGCACTGTCGTGTCAGGGCAGGGAAAGGCTGCTTTACAGGGCAGTGGTCATATTCATCATCATCATCATCATCATCACAGCTCAAGAGCAATGGAGAGGCTGTTTTGTCCTTGACCTCCTCCCCCTCCTGCCACTCTAAAGGGCTGGAGGTCTTCATGGGAGCACGCTCTTTAAACGGGCTCTCTACCTCAGCCAAGGAAAACACAGGGAAAAGGGTTGACACTCAAGACAAGACATTTCTACTGATAACTTGCTGATGTCATACAGAGGTGGGCTGGTGACATTAGCATATGCCCAGATATACTGCCACAGTCACTAGCCATTTCGGTCACTAGCTATCAGTTATCAATAGTCATATCCTACCATTATCCAGCAAAGTGATCTCTGCTCTTCCCTCTTTGTGCATCTCTTCTCCTTGGGGCACCTAGTGTCAACAACAGATCATAAGTGTCCATTCTGGCATTTAATGTAATTCCATTGCAGAATAGTATGATGTGTTTTACCCCTTCACCACTCGGAGTCTCTGGAACTGGTGATGGTTCTCTCTCCACCTTCTCCTCCACAGGGTTACCAGTCTCCCCCTCCTCCACAGGGGCGAAGGTCGGAGAGGGAGGCAGAGAGGGAAGCTCTTCCCCCATATCAGAGGGAGAATCTGCAGGACATATTAAGTCACACGAGTTATTGGTGGTCCAGAGACAAGGTAACATACAGGACAGAAGACAGGTCATAGGGATGGGTATTTGAAATAATTTCTCTATTCCAATAGAACATAGCTCTACTCTGACCAACCAGAATGACACAAAATGCCACAACAGCAAACAGTGTTGTTTTCAGGGCGTTATATCAGCACAGTAGCCTATTCTAACAACCACAGTGAAAGAGAAGTCTGATGTTCACCATTATAGAACTAAGGATTTGACAAATGGGGGAAAATGTGTAACGTTTAGACGGTTTTCCAGCCCTATTGCATATGACTGCTAGGGGGCAATTCAGTTCTATGTGTTGGACAACGACCCTTACTGCAGGCCCACGGTTTTGTTCTATGTGTTGGACAACGACCCTTACTGCAGGCCCACGGTTTTGTTCTATGTGTTGGACAACGGCCCTTACTGCAGGCCCACGGTTTTGTTCTATGTGTTGGACAACGGCCCTTACTGCAGGCCCACGGTTTTGTCCAGATATTTGACAAAATGTACTTTTCCTAGCAAACTTATGCAGCAGGTTATGAAAATTAACGTGGCAGGTTAGGAGAATTAGGTTAAGGTCAGAAAGAAGGTTAGCAAAAAAAAATCCATTTTTGATGTCAACTTGATTAAAGCTGCATCCCATCTAGACATGACCCTGTTCCCCACCCACTCAGCAACGATGGTAGTCTGTCATTTCATATTATGAGACAAAAACACACCAACTAGCAATGATTCATGAGAAAAATAGTTTGAGAGCTTGCGCTTTGTACTTGCAGACTAATCATTGTACAATTTCTCCACCAAGGCCATCATGGTTTTTCAACATGGCATCTGGTAGTCTGGTTCTAGATATGCCATCAGGGTATTGAAGTCAACATCCTCTACCATTGACAATGGCTGCATATCAACTGCAGTCATTTCTGGAATCAGCGCTGTGATTTTCTCACTCCCTTATCACACTTCAATAGTGTGAAGCAGTCTAGGGCCTGCGCTGCCGCCAGCAACGGTTTGTCTCACGGTGCGTCCCTTTCAGATGGTGAAGCATTGCATCTGTACTACCATTACCGTACCTCAATTCCACCTCGCAAAGTTTGCATTTCACCACCTACTCATTTAACTCCTCAAAGTGTTGCTATACATACAGGACTTCCTCAGTGTTGCTATACATACAGGACTTCCTCAGTGTTGCTATACATACAGGACTTCCTCAGTGTTGCTATACATACAGGACTTCCTCAGTGTTGCTATACATACAGGACTTCCTCAGTGTTGCTATACATACAGGACTTCCTCAGTGTTGCTATACATACAGGACTTCCTCAGTGTTGCTCTACATACAGGACTTCCTCAGTGTTGCTCTACATACAGGACTTCCTCAGTGTTGCTATACATACAGGACTTCCTCAGTGTTGCCATACATACAGGACTTCCTCAGTGTTGCTATACATACAGGACTTCCTCAGTGTTGCTCTACATACAGGACTTCCTCAGTGTTGCTCTACATACAGGACTTCCTCAGTGTTGCTCTACATACAGGACTTCCTCAGTGTTGCTCTACATACAGGACTTCCTCAGTGTTGCTCTACATACAGGACTTCCTCAGTGTTGCTATACATACAGGACTTCCTCAGTGTTGCTCTACATACAGGACTTCCTCAGTGTTGCTCTACATACAGGACTTCCTCAGTGTTGCTCTACATACAGGACTTCCTCAGTGTTGCTCTACATACAGGACTTCCTCAGTGTTGCTCTACATACAGGACTTCCTCAGTGTTGCTCTACATACAGGACTTCCTCAGTGTTGCTCTACATACAGGACTTCCTCAGTGTTGCTCTACATACAGGACTTCCTCAGTGTTGCTCTACATACAGGACTTCCTCAGTGTTGCTCTACATACAGGACTTCCTCAGTGTTGCTCTACATACAGGACTTCCTCAGTGTTGCTATACATACAGGACTTCCTCAGTGTTGCTATACCTACAGGACTTCCTCAGTGTTGCTATACCTACAGGACTTCCTCAGTGTTGCTATACCTACAGGACTTCCTCAGTGTTGCTATACCTACAGGACTTCCTCAGTGTTGCTATACCTACAGGACTTCCTCAGTGTTGCTATACATACAGGACTTCCTCAGTGTTGCTATACATACAGGACTTCCTCAGTGTTGCTATACATACAGGACTTCCTCAGTGTTGCTATACATACAGGACTTCCTCAGTGTTGCTATACATACAGGACTTCCTCAGTGTTGCTATACATACAGGACTTCCTCAGTGTTGCTATACATACAGGACTTCCTCAGTGTTGCTATACATACAGGACTTCCTCAGTGTTGCTATACATACAGGACTTCCTCAGTGTTGCTATACATACAGGACTTCCTCAGTGCTGCTATACATACAGGACTTCCTCAGTGTTGCTATACATACAGGACTTCCTCAGTGTTGCTATACATACAGGACTTCCTCAGTGTTGCTATACATACAGGACTTCCTCAGTGTTGCTATACATACAGGACTTCCTCAGTGTTGCTATACATACAGGACTTCCTCAGTGTTGCTATACATACAGGACTTCCTCAGTGTTGCTATACATACAGGACTTCCTCAGTGTTGCTATACATACAGGACTTCCTCAGTGTTGCCATACATACAGGACTTCCTCAGTGTTGCTCTACATACAGGACTTCCTCAGTGTTGCTATACATACAGGACTTCCTCAGTGTTGCCATACAGGACTTCCTCAGTGTTGCCATACATACAGGACTTCCTCAGTGTTGCTATACATACAGGACTTCCTCAGTGTTGCTATACATACAGGACTTCCTCAGTGTTGCTATACATACAGGACTTCCTCAGTGTTGCTATACATACAGGACTTCCTCAGTGTTGCTATACATACAGGACTTCCTCAGTGTTGCTATACATACAGGACTTCCTCAGTGTTGCCATACAGGACTTCCTCAGTGTTGCCATACATACAGAACTTCCTCAGTGTTGCTATACATACAGGACTTCCTCAGTGTTGCTATACATACAGGACTTCCTCAGTGTTGCTATACATACAGGACTTCCTCAGTGTTGCTATACATACAGGACTTCCTCAGTGTTGCTATACATACAGGACTTCCTCAGTGTTGCTATACATACAGGACTTCCTCAGTGTTGCTATACATACAGGACTTCCTCAGTGTTGCCATACATACAGGACTTCCTCAGTGTTGCCATACATACAGGACTTCCTCAGTGTTGCCATACATACAGGACTTCCTCAGTGTTGCTATACATACAGGACTTCCTCAGTGTTGCTATACATACAGGACTTCCTCAGTGTTGCTATACATACAGGACTTCCTCAGTGTTGCTATACATACAGGACTTCCTCAGTGTTGCTATACATACAGGACTTCCTCAGTGTTGCTATACAGGACTTCCTCAGTGTTGCTATACAGGACTTCCTCAGTGTTGCTATACATACAGGACTTCACTGCTATCGCTTGCCTTTGATGGTTGATGGTGTGCGGAGCTCTTTATATCTGTGGCAAATCATTTGAAAGATGCATATCACCCTCACACCATAACACCACCTCCTCCATGCATTACGTGGAAAATACACATGCGGAGATCATCCATTCACCCACACCGCGTCTCACAAAGACACAGCGGTTGGAACCAAAAATCTCAAATTTGGACTCCAGACCAAAATAAACATTTCCACCATTGCTTTGCTGGTGACGATGTCTGTGATTTTATTTAGAATTCAAGGCACACTTAACCAGCATGGCTACCACAGCATTCTGCAGCGATATGCCATCCCATCTGGTTTGGGCTTAGTGGGACTATCACTTGTTTTTCAACAGGACAATGACCCAACACACCTCCAGGTTGTGTAAGGGCTATTTGACCAAGAAGGAGAGTGATGGAGTGCTGCATCAGATTACCTGGCCTTTCCATCCCCCGACCTCAAACAAATTGAGATGGTTTGGGATGAGTTGGACCGCAGAGTGAAGGAAAAGCAGCCAACAAGTGCTCAGCATATTTGGGAACTCCTTCAAGACTGTTGGAAAAGCATTCCAGGTGAAGCTGGTTGAGATAATGCCAGGGGTGTGCAAAGCTGTCATCAAGGCAAAGGGTGGCTATTTGAAGAATCTCAAATATATTTTGATTTGATTAACACTTTTTTGGTTACTACATGATTCCATATGTGTTATTTCATAGTTTTGATGTCTTCACTATTATTCTACAATGTAGAAAATAGTAAAAATAAAAGACAAACCCTTGAATGAGTAGGTGTTCTAAAACCTTTGACTGGTAGTGTATATATTACCTAAATTACCTCGACACACCTGTACCCCCGCACATTGACTCGGTAACGGTACCCCCTGTATATTGACTCTGTACCGGTAACCCCTGTATATAGCCCCCAGCCCATTGACTCGGTACCGGTAACCCCTGTATATAGCCCCCAGCCCATTGACTCGGTACCGGTACCCCCTGTATATAGCCTGTATATTGACTCGGTACCGGTACCCCCTGTATATAGCCTGTATAATGACTCGGTACCGGTACCCCCTGTATATAGCCTGTATAATGACTCGGTACCGGTACCCCCTGTATATAGCCTGTATATTGACTCGGTACCGGTACCCCCTGTATATAGCCTGTATATTGACTCTGTACCGGTACCCCCTGTATATAGCCTCTCTACTGTTATTTCATATTGACTCTGTACCGGTACCCCCTGTATATAGCCTCTCTACTGTTATTTCATATTGACTCTGTACCGGTACCCCCTGTATATAGCCTCTCTACTGTTATTTCATATTGACTCTGTACCGGTACCCCCTGTATATAGCCTCTACTGTTATTTCATATTGACTCGGTACCGGTACCCCCTGTATATAGCCTCTCTACTGTTATTTCATATTGACTCGGTACCGGTACCCCCTGTATATAGCCTCGTTATTGTTATTTTATTGTTGCTCTTTTATATTTTACTTTTTAGTTTATTTTTCTAAACTGCATAGTTGGTTAAGGGCTTGTCAGTAAGCATTTCACTGTTAGTCTACACCTGTTATATTCGGTGCAGGTGACAAATAAAATGTGATTTTATTTATATTTTTCTTTCAAAGCATTTAGAAATGTTTATCCCAATGTCACACATTGGCCCCATTTATTTATAGAAAGACCCTTAAACGAAATTGGGATCATTAATGAAGAAAAAAATCCCTACCCCGAAATAAAACCTGTTCTCACAAAATTAAAATCACAGTACAGTTATCACTCAACTACCACTAATAGGGTTAGCCTGACCACTAATAGGTCATCGGAAAACTAAAAATTTAACAAATACCTGCTGTAACGTTAGTAGGAGATATACATATTCATAATTGTTATATACAGTACAGTTAAATTAGATCTTTAAGCTAAAGCTAAACCAGCTTTTTTTAAATTCATTTTCTTTATTTTATTTTTTTCATTCCAGGATGACATGGTATCATAACTGAGTATCCTCTGGTGGCAGAGCATTCCAGGATGACATGGCTCTATACATAACTGAGTATCCTCTGGTGGCAGAGCATTCCAGGATGACATGGCTCTATACATAACTGAGTATCCTCTGGTGGCAGAGCATTCCAGGATGACATGGCTCTATACATAACTGAGTATCCTCTGGTGGCAGAGCATTCCATGATGACATGGCTCTATACATAACTGAGTATCCTCTGGTGGCAGATCATTCCATGATGACATGGCTCTATACATAACTGAGTATCCTCTGGTGGCAGAGCATTCCAGGATGACATGGCTCTATACATAACTGAGTATCCTCTGGTGGCAGAGCATTCCAGGATGACATGGCTCTATACATAACTGAGTATCCTCTGGTGGCAGAGCATTCCAGGATGACATGGCTCTATACATAACTGAGTATCCTCTGGTGGCAGAGCATTCCAGGATGACATGGCTCTATACATAACTGAGTATCCTCTGGTGGCAGAGCATTCCAGGATGACATGGCTCTATACATAACTGAGTATCCTCTGGTGGCAGAGCATTCCATGATGACATGGCTCTATACATAACTGAGTATCCTCTGGTGGCAGATCATTCCATGATGACATGGCTCTATACATAACTGAGCAACACATTAAATCTGTTTTTGGTTTGGGTACAGTGAAGAAACCCATAGCACATGTCTGGTTGAAGAGTCTGGTGGGGTGTGTCTGTCTGGTGGGGTGTGTCTGTCTGGTTGAAGAGTCTGGTGGGGTGTGTCTGTCTGGTTGAAGAGTCTGGTGGGGTGTGTCTGTCTGGTTGAAGAGTCTGGTGGGGTGTGTGTCTGGTTGAAGAGTCTGGTGGGGTGTGTCTGTCTGGTTGAAGAGTCTGGTGGGGTGTGTCTGTCTGGTTGAAGAGTCTGGTGGGGTGTGTCTGTCTGGTTGAAGAGTCTGGTGGGGTGTGTGTCTGGTTGAAGAGTCTGGTGGGGTGTGTGTCTGGTTGAAGAGTCTGGTGGGGTGTGTCTGTCTGGTTGAAGAGTCTGGTAGGGTGTGTCTGTCTGGTTGAAGAGTCTGGTGGGGTGTGTCTGTCCGGATGTCTGTAACATGGATGGACAGTTTAAATTTAGACTAAGCTTTTTCATTGAAAATTTCTCACAAGTGTTTGAATAATAGTTTGGACATCCGGATATTGGATTAACCGATGAGATTACTAGTCCATCCCTAAATGGGTAATTCCAGTCTAACACATGCCGTTATGACTCCACTTACCTACAGCATCTGCCGTCGTCCGGGGGAAATGCCCGACACTCCCAAACTGATCTGTCTAAACATTAATACGCTGCGATACCGTTTGGGAACATGGAACTTACAGATGGACTATGCAGAAATCGCTCCGCTATTTCCTGGTTGCTATATTTCGCCAAATTTTTGTTTATGTGACAGAACAAGCAAGTATAGTGTAGAGAATCATTGTACCATCTAAACCGCTGTGAAATATATTTTCCATAACCAAAAATATAGTATTTTCAGCTGTTTGAAGCTGGTGTACAAAACCTAAAGTAAAAGACGCAAAAACTTAACGGGAAGCATAGAAATAGCCCACACAGAACAGATCTACCGCTTCTTAGACTTGCTTTCAATGACAGATCTATTACTCACATTTCTATGTGAATTTGGCCAGGTCGCCCAAAAGGTTATTTGTGTGAACTCTATATAGTTGTGTTCTGTGGGTGTCACTGAGTAGGCTGATACCGCATTTCATGGATCCACAACCCATAGCTAAGGCTGTAATTATGCCCCCAAATGCAATTCTGAAGTCTAATACATCCACAGTGCGATTTCAACAGATTTGTTTGTCAAATTAACTCATTGTCTCGTTTTAAATTTATATAAACAACACTACGACCTTGTTCAGCATCATCTAGTTCAAATATGGCATGATTCCACTATTTGTATCCGTTTGCATCACTTTCAATTAGGGACTTATTTTTAAGGCGAATTGCAAATTCCACTAATGTGGCTGTACATTGCCATATTAATTTTCATCTCACATAGTAGGTTAACAGGTGAGCTAATGTGGCTCATTCCACAGTGGTTTCAGAGTCCTGAAATAAGAGCTAAACTTGACATAGTTGTGTTCTGTGGGTGTCACTGAGTAGCTGATAGCCAGTTAGCATTTTTCGCCATTAATCTTGATCTGGAGGTGGTAACTAACTGGCACAACCACAAAGGCATAAAATCAGATTTTAACCCTAACCTTAACCACACTGCTAACTCTAATGCTTAACCCTAACCTTAACCACACTGCTAACTAATGCTTAACCCTAACCTTATCCTCACTACTAACTCTAATGCTTAACCCTAACCTTATCCACACTGCTAACTCTAATGCTTAACCCTAACCTTATCCACACTGCTAACTCTAATGCTTAACCCTAACCTTATCCACACTACTAACTCTAATGCTTAACCCTAACCTTATCCACACTGCTAACTCTAATGCTTAACCCTAACCTTATCCACACTGCTAACTCTAATGCTTAACCCTAACCTTATCCACACTGCTAACTCTAATGCTTAACCCTAAATTAAGACAAAGTAAACCTTTGTTTTCATGTTTTTTACAATATAGCCAATTTTGACTTTGCAGCTGGTCTATATATGTGAAATCGTTCAGTTGTGCATCCAGGACAAGACTCATGACAATAAATGTCAACCTGCTGGCTGATACCTATGGATTGTGGATCAATAAGATGTGGTAAGACTGTACAGTGAAATAGAAGTAAGTCCCCAATGCAACTCTGAAGTCTAATGTCTAATGCATCCACAGAGCCAGTTCATCTGATATTTACTTTTTGGGGTAAATTAGCAAATTATTGTATTTTGTAGAATTTATAGAACATTCCAACCTTGTGTAGCATTATCTAGTCCAAATATGGCATGATTCAACTACTTGTATCTGTTTGCATTTCTTTAAATGAGGGACTTTAATTTTGAAGGCGAACCACAAATTCCACTAATGTGGCTACTCTGTATTGTGGCTAGCTTCACATATGTGCTGTATGCCCCCCTTGGGTTCTGGAGAGCTAGACGAACACTGGGTAATGCCTACCAACACAATACATAGATTTATACGTTCCTTTGGTCAGGAAGCTTAGTTTCCATTGACACACAGGAGAGGATGGCTGTTAAAAGTTAGTATATGTCTTACCCAAGTCTTTGAACCAAGTACTGGAGTCATCAATGTCCAGTTTGGCATTTCCCTTCATGGTTGATGTGCTGACAGAACAGAAGAACATAAACATAGAAAGCTGTTTTCATTTACCAGTATATATATATATATATATATATATATATATATATATATATATATCAAATGGTGTGACAACCTGATCACTGGTTACCCCATGGATATTCAGCCTGAAAGAAAATCTGCCTAAAAACTATGAAAGCCTCTACAAGCCAGAATGTTGCATCCAATTATATTTACACTTTACCGGTTGCTTACCCGACTTTTTGCGGCGCAGATAGGTTGTCACTTGTAATCAATAGCTGAATGTAACCGAACGTAGTCGACCGGAGCACATTTCCTCGCAATCAGCTGAAAGTATTTGTGAAATTTGCCTGCTGTTTGCGTGGAACAACATTCTGTCTGTGGTTTGATTAGGCTCTGCCATATTGTGCAAGTGTTTGTCGCATGCAAAAAATATATATCTCGAGTTGGATGACAATTTCTACTTCGAGTCGGCAGCTCTGGACGTTCTGCTTACTCCGGACCAGGCCAAACTAGCCAGCATCCTGACGAGACTAAGTTGGTGCGCAAATAAACCGCCTCTACCCTTCATTCGACTGGCGAACGTACAATCACTAGAGAACAAACTGGAAGAGCTGTGCTCGAGACTATCCCATCAACAGGACCTGAAGAACTGTAATATTCTATGTTTCTCGGAGTCGTGGCTGAACATGGACAATATACATCTGGCTAGTTTATCCATGCATTGTCTAGACCAGACGGTAGCCTTGGGTAAGACTAAGAGAGGGGTGTGTCTCTTTGTTAAAAGGAAAACTCCACCCAAAAACTCTTTTGATCCATATGATGGACAACCATATGAGGCATTTTGCATCACATGATGCTGCGTTTTGTATCATATGATGCAAAATACATCATACGGCGGCTCACTCCTGGATTGCGTCCTACCTGACCGGTCGCTCCTACCAAGTGGCGTGGCGAGAAGCTGTCTCCGCACCACGTGCTCTCACCACTGGTGTCCCCCAGGGCTCAGTTCTAGGCCCTCTCCTTTTCTCCCTATACACCAAGTCACTTGGCTCTGTCATATCCTCACATGGCCTCTCCCATCATTGCTACGCAGACGATACACAACTAATCTTCTCCTTTCCCCCTTCTGATAACCAGGTGGCGAATCGCATCTCTGCATGTCTGGCCGACATATCAGTATGGATGACGGATCACCACCTCAAGCTGAACCCTGGCAAGACGGAGCTGCTCTTCCTCCCGGGGAAGGACTGCCCGTTCCATGATCTCGCCATCACGGTTGACAACTCCGTTGTGTCCTCCTCCCAGAGTGCGAAGAGCCTTGGCGTGACCCTGGACAACACCCTGTCGTTCTCCGCCAACATCAAGGCGGTGACCCGATCCTGCAGGTTCATGCTCTACAACATTCGGAGAGTACGACCCTGCCTTACACAGGAAGCGGCACAGGTCCTAATCCAGGCACTTGTCATCTCCCGTCTGGATTACTGCAACTCGCTGTTGGCTGGGCTCCCTGCCTGTGCCATTAAACCCCTACAACTCATCCAGAATGCCGCAGCCCGTCTGGTGTTCAACCTCCCCAAGTTCTCTCACGTCACCCCGCTCCTCCGCACACTCCACTGGCTTCCAGTTGAAGCTCGCATCCGTTACAAGACCATGGTGCTTGCCTATGGAGCAGTGAGGGGAACGGCACCTCCGTACCTTCAGGCTCTGATCAGTCCCTACACCCAGGCGAGGGCATTGCGTTCATCCACCTCTGGCCTGCTGGCTCCCCTTCCTCTGCGGAAGCATAGTTCCCGCTCAGCCCAGTCAAAGCTGTTCGCTGCTCTGGCACCCCAATGGTGGAACAAGCTCCCTCACGACGCCAGGACAGCGGAGTCACTCACCACCTTCCGGAGACATTTGAAACCCCACCTCTTTAAGGAACACCTGGGATAGGATAAAGTAATCCTTCTACCCCCCCCAACCCCCCCAAAAAAAAAAAAAAAGTATAATTGTAAAGTGGTTATCCCACTGGCTATAGGGTGAATGCACCAATTTGTAGTCGCTCTGGATAAGAGCGTCTGCTAAATGACGTAAATGTGCCCTTGAGCAAGGCACTTAACCCTAATTGCTCCTGTAAGTCGCTCTGGATAAGAGCGTCTGCTAAATGACTAAAATGTAAATGTAAATGTCTTGTGGGGGTATGTATGGGTGTCTGAGCTGAATGTTATTTGATAATAACATTTGTGTCATAGTAATATTTCTCATAAAAACTAGAAGAAGTTAATCTCTGGTCAACCCTCAACCAGGAAAGACTGGCATGCATGTTGTTGATGTTAGTTCTGTATGTGCAGTTAAGGGCAGGGCGTGCTGCTCTGGTTTGAGCCAGCTGCAGCTTTGCTAGGTCTTTCTTTGCTGCACCTGACCATGTTACTGGACAGTAATCAAGACAGGACACGACCAGAGCCTGAACAACTAGTACAGTTGATCTGTGTGTCAAAAAAACACAGAACTTCTTTTCATCTTGACAGCAACTTTGTCAATACGACTTGCCCATGATAATTGACCATCTTCTTAAAGCTAGTTTATCTTCCTCAATGGTCACACCCATTATTCACAACTTCAGTGTAGGTTTAGGTCTTAGATAATGTTTTGAACTAAATACAATGATTTTAGTTTTAGATGTATTTAAGACCAGTTTATTATTAAATCACACATTCTGATACTGACTCCTTATTTAGAATTCCAGTTAGTGTAATGGCTTTGGGTGCTGACATGAGTGATGTAAAGCCATAGCAAGTGAGTTTATTCAATAACAATTGATGATCAATAAGATTAAAAGGCTGCACTGAAATCTAACATCACAGCTCCAACTTTCATCTTATTAACCATTTCTTTTAACCAATCATCATTCATCTGAGTCAGCCAGGACAACCTCTCCCTCAACGTCAGCAAGACAAAAGGAGCTGATCGTGGACTACAGGAAACGGAGGGCCGAGCACGCTCCCATCCACATTGACGGGACTGTAGTGGAGATGGTCGAGAGCTTCAAGTTCCTTGGTGTCCACATCACTAAGGAATTAACACGGTCCACACACACCAAAACAGTCGTAAAGGCGGCACGACAACGCCTCTTCCCTCTCAAGAGGCTGAAAAGATTTGGCATGGGCCCTCAGATCCTCAAAAAGTTATACAGCTGCACCATTGAGAACATCTTGACTGGTTGCATCACCGCTTGGTTTGGCAAAAGCTTGGCTGGTGCAAATGCAGACAAACAAAAAGGTGTAATGGGTCCGCACTCAAAAAGATGTTGCATAAAGCTTATTTAATTATAAAGAAAATTACATTATTTTCACTGCATCAGGGACAGCGGACACAGTTGTTTTGGCTTTCACTGCATCAGGGACAGCGTACACAGTCGGTTTGGCTTTCACTGCATCAGGGACAGCGTACACAGTCGTTTTGGCTTTACAGCCTTCTTCAGTGTGTAGGTAAACAGCATTTGTAAATAACAACTGATGAGCAGGTGCTTCTAATCAGGGTTGCCACTCATTGGCCAATCAGGGATGTGGCTTTTCTGTTCTACCTGTATACAAGTTTGTCAAAAAGAGATACAGAATTACAGGGTATGGGAGCGGGCACATTTACATTTTAGTCATTTAGCAGACGTTCTTATCCAGAGCGACTTACAGGAGCAATTAGGGTTAAGTGCCTTGCTAAAGGGCACATCGACAGATTTTTCACCTAGTCGGCTCGGGGATTAGAACCAGAGACCTTTCGGTTACTGGCACAACGCTCTTAACCACTAAGCTACCTGCCGCCCCGAAGAGCAACTCACAAATCAACCACCCCAGGTGTCCGCTCACCTGAATAAATCACATAAATTCATGAGATAGCCCACCACAAAGGACATCAGGCACAGCCATTCATATACATGTGGGACGAACTCATAAATGATATAGAAAATCTGATATGGACAGTGGTATGATTCCACTATTTTGGCTAATCCTTATCTGATATGGACAGTGGTATGATTCCACTATTTTGGCTAATCCTTATCTGATATGGACAGTGGTATGATTCCACTATTTTGGCTAATCCTTATCTGATATGGACAGTGGTATGATTCCACTATTGTGGCTAATCCTTATCTGATATGGACAGTGGTATGATTCCACTATTTGGCTAATCCTTATCTGATATGGACAGTGTTCTGGTATGATCTTATTACTTGAATGATTTTTTCATTGACTAGATTAGCATACTGAGGCATGACATGCCAGCAACAAACACTGACACTACACATCCAAGTATAACTGATGAAATTATGAAAGACAAACATTGTAATTTTGAATTCCGTAAAGTGAGTATGGAAGAGGTGAAAAAATGATTGTTGTCTATCAACAATGGCAAGCCACCGGAGTAGTTTGGTATTTTATTAGGATCCCCATTAGCTGTTGTGAAAGCATCAGCTACTCTTCCTGGGGTCCACACAGAACATGAAATAATACAGAACATTAATAGACAAGAACAGCTCAAGGATAGAACTACAGACATTTTTTTTAAAGGTACATGTAGCCTACATATCAATACACACACAAAAACATATCAGTACATACACAAACTATCTAGGTCAAATACGGGAGGGGCATTGTGCCGTGAGGTGTTGCGTTATCGGTTTTTTGAAACCAGGTTTGCTGTTCATTTGAGCAATATGAGATGGAACAGAGTTCCATGCAATAATGGCTCTATATAATACTGTACGCTTTCTTGAATTTGTTCTGGATTTGGGGACTGTGAAAAGACCCCTGGTGGCATGTCTGGTGGGGTAAGTGTGTCTGTCAGAGCTGTGTGTAAGTTGAAAAAAACAAACACGTTAATGTTTCTTATAAAAAGAAGAAGTGATGCTTTCAGTCTCTCCTCAACTCTTAGCCAAGCGAGACTGACATGCATAGTATTTATATAAGCCCTCTGATTACAATGAAGAGCAAGACGTGCTGCTCTGTTCTGGGCCAGGTGCAGCTTAACTAGGTCTTTCCATGCAGCACTGGACCACACGACTAGACAATAATCAATATTAGACTAAACTAGAGTCTGCAGAACTTGCTTTGTGGAGTGTGGTGTCAAAAAAGCAGAGCATCTCTTTATTACGGACAGACCTCTCCCCATCTTTACAACCATTGAACCTATATGTTTTGACCATGATCGTTTACAATCTAAGGTAACGCCAAGTAATTTAGTCTCCTCAACTTGTTCAGCCACACCATTCACAAGCTCCCTCACGACGCCAGGACAGCGGAGTCACTCACCACCTTCCGGAGACATTTGAAACCCCACCTCTTTAAGGAATACCTGGGATAGGATAAAGTATTCCTTCTAACCACCCCCCCCCCCGCCCCAAATTGTAAAGTGGTTATCCCACTGGCTATAGGGTGAACGCACCAATTTGTGAGTCGCTCTGGCTAAGAGCGTCTGCTAAATGACGTTAATGTGCCCTTGAGCAAGGCACTTAACCCTATTGCTCCTGTAAGTCGCTCTGGATAAGAGCGTCTGCTAAATGACTAAAATGTAAATGTAAATGTAAAATTACCAGATTCAGCTGAGGTCTAGAACTTAGGGAATGATTTGTTCCAGATACAATGCTCTTAGTTTTAGAGATGTTCAGGTCTGACAACTTGGATGGAAAATTACTGAGGATAATAGCGGAGGATGTTGCCACAACTATTTGCCATATCGTTATTTTAAGCCTACTAGAAAGTGTGTGCCCTCAGGCCTGGAGGGAAGCAAAAGCATCTCTGCTACCCAAGAATAGTAAAGCCCCTTTAATGGCTCAAATAGCTGACCAATCAGCCTGTTACCAACCCTTAGTAAACTTTTGGAAATTGTGTTTGACCAGATACAATGCTACTTTACTGTAAAAAATTAACAACAGACTTCCAGCACGCTTATAGGGAAGGACATTCAACAAGCACGGCACTTACACAAATGACTGATGATTGGCTGAGAGAAATTGATGATAAAAAGATTGTGGGAGCTGTTTTGTTAGACTTCAGTGTGGCTTTTGACATTATCAATCATAGTCTGTTTCTGGAAAAACATGTCATGGCTTTACACCCCCTGCTATATTGTGGATAAAGAGTTACCTGTCTAACAGAACACAGAGGGTGTTCTTTAATGGAAGCCTCTCCAACATAATCCAGGTAGAATTAGGAATTCCCCAGGGCAGCTGTCTAGGCCCCTTACTTTTTTCAATCTTTACTAACGACATGCCACTGGCTTTGAGTAAAGCTAGTGTGTCTATGTATGCGGATGACTCAACACTATACACGTCAGCTACCACAGCGACTGAAACCACAGAGCACTTAAAAGAGCTGCAGTTAGTTTCAGAATGGGTGGCAAGGAATAAGTTAGTTCTAAATATTTCAGAAACTCTAAAAGCATTGTATTTCACTAAACCTCAAGAAAATCTCATAATAAACAATGTGGAAATTGAGCAAGTTGAGGTGACTAAACTGCTTGGAGTAACCCTGGATTGTAAGCTTTCATGGTCAAAACATGTTGATACAACAGTAGCTAAGATGGGGAGAAGTCTGTCCATAATAAAGCACTCTTCTGCCTTTTTAACAACACTATCAACAAGGCAGGTCCTACAGGCCCTAGTTTTGTCGCACCTGGACTACTGTTCAGTTGTGTGGTCAGGTGCCACAAAGAAGGACCTCGGAAAATTACAATTGGCTCAGAACAGGACAGCACAGCTGGCCCTAAAATGTACACAGAGAGCTAACAATAATATGCATGTAAATCACTCATGGCTCAAAGTGGAGGTTGACTTCATCACTACTTTTTTTTTTTTAAGCGTTAACATGCTGAATGCACCGAGGTGTCTGTATCAACTACTAGCACTAAGCTCGGATACCCATGCATACACCAAAAGAAATGCCACCAAAGGTCTCTTCACAATCCCCAAGTCAAGAACAGACTATGGGAGGCGCACAGTACTACATAGAGCAGGGTTCTTCAATTCCAGTCCTGGAGGGACGAAACACTTCAGTTTTTTATTTCTACCTGGTAGTTAATTGCACTCACCTGGTGTCCCTAGTGAAGAGACACGCACAGACACACATGATAAGACACGCACTCTACACACACGTTCACATGGATTTTGTCTTGTAGAAAGTATTCAGATCCCTTGACTTTGTCCACATTTTGTTACGTTACAACCTTACTCTAAAATGGATTCAATTATTTTCCCCCCTCATCAAATCTACACACAATACCCATAATGTCAAATCAAAAACAGGTTTTAGAAATGTTTGCAAATGTATTAAGAATAAACAGAAATACCTTATTTGCAGTAAGTATTCAGACCCTTTGCTATGAGACTCGAAATTGAGCTTAGGTGCATCCTGTTTCCATTGATCATCCTTGAGCTGTTTCTACAACTTGATTGTAGTCCACCTGTGGTCAATTCAATTGATTGGACACGATTTGGAAAGGCACACACCTGTCTATAAAATGGTCCCACAGTTGACAGTGCATGTTGGAGCAAAAACCAAGCCGAGGTCGAAGGAATTGTCCGTAGAGCTCCGAGACAGGATTGTTTCTAGGCACAGTTCTGGGGAAGGTAACCAAAAAATTTCTGCAGCATTGAACGTACCCAAGAACACAGTGGCCTCCATCATTCTTAAATGGAAGAAGTTTGGAACCACCAAGACCCTTCCTAGCGCTGGTCGCCCAGCCAAACTGCGCAATTGCGGGAGAAGGGCCTTGGTCAGGGAGGTGACCAAGAACCTGACGGTCACTCAGACAGGGCTCTAGAGTTCCTCTGTGGAGATGGAAGAACCTTCCAGAAGGACAACCATCTCTGCAGCACTCCATCAAATCAGGCCTTTATTGCAGAGTGGCCAGACGAAAGCCACTCCTCAGTAAAAGGCACACGACAGCCCGTTTGGAGTTTGCCAAAAGGCACCTAAAGACTCTCAGACCATGACAAACAAGATTCTCTGGTCTGATGAAACCAAGATTGAACTCTGGCCTGAATGCCAAGCATCACGTCTGGAGGAAACTTGGCACCATCCCTACAGTGAAGCATGGTGATGGCAGAATCATGCTGTGGGGATGTTTTTCAGTGGCAGGGACTGGGAGACTATTCAGGATCGAGGCAAAGATGAACAGAGAAAAGTACAGAGAGATCCTTGATGAAAACCTTCTCCAGAGTGCTCAGGACATCAGACTGGGGCGAAAGTTCACCTTCCAACAGGACAACAACCCTAAGCACACAGCCAAGACAACACAGGACTGGTTTCGGGACAAATCTCTGAATGTCCTTGATTGGCCCAGCCAGAGCCCGGACTTGAACCTGATCGAACATCTCTGGAGAGACCTGAAAATAGCTGTGCAGCGATGCTCCCCATCCAAGGATACCTGGCTTGATGAAGCTTGTTTTGGGGCTATCAAGCCAGGTATCCTCTCACTGAAGAAGGCTGTAAAGCTGAAATTTCTGTGTACGCTATCCCTGATGCAGTGATTATTATTTTTTATCAAATAATGCAGTTAGCTTTATGCGATTACACCTTTTTGTTTATCAACATTTCCTACTAGGACAGACAACCCAGCTTATAAAGTTATGCAAGTACCTCAAAACGCAGTTTGCAGTACGCACAAAACAAATATTAGACAGCAGGCATCTTAATAGAGGAGGGGATTGTCTCTGCTGCGGTTACCAAGAAGCTTGGTCTTGGAAGCTTAGCTAACATTAGCAAGTGAGCAACATTAGCAAAACCCAGCTGGAGAGAATGTATTTGGCACATCTTAGATAGTTAACTTAATAGTTATACAATATATAGCTGGCAAACAGTAGTACATTTCATACAAGTGTAACTTGATCACCTCACTTAAGTTGCGCTGCAGGAGTGACTCACCTTACGAAGCTCCTATTTAGCTCCTTGTGCTTCTTTGTAAACGAACGTGACTGACACTGTTTTGAGAAACTAGTACCCGTAAGCATCATAAACTTCATAATTAAAAATGATCTAACGGGCGAAATTATGAACGCAATCTGCTTTATCTATTACCTAGTGCACAAGTTGATTGCAGGTATTTTAAAAAAGTACTAATATTCAAAGCCCAAAAAACATAACTTCACCAGAATGCTAACAGGTTACTAAGGAATCGTCATAGAGAACGCTAACTAAATGCTAATGAGCACATTGCAAACATTATACACAAGTAACTGAAACACTACTCACAGTTTGTTGCAAGCGCAAAACAAATATTTGCCAGCAAGGCTCTTGATACATGAGGGGATTCTCTGCTGTTACCAAGCGAATGCTTGATTATGGAAGAAACTAACAACTTAGCTAGATAGCTAACTAGCTACTAAATTAGCAAACCAAATGCACAACTGCTGAGCATTTAGCACATTTTAGACAGTTAACTTAATAGCTATAAGATATCTAGCTGGCAAACATTTAGTTGTGAATTCCATCCTGTAATTAGTAAGGCTGGATTTGTTTTAGTCGAGCAGTGGCAAATGTATTTTAAAAAAAAATATGGAACACGAGACGCCTGTCTGAGTAGACTACTCCAGACACCTGTCTGATTCACGCCTGTCTAAGTAGACTACTCCAGACACCTGTCTGATTCACGCCTGTCTAAGTAGACTACTCCAGACACCTGTCTGATTCACGCCTGTCTAAGTAGACTACTCCAGACACCTGTCTGATTCACACCTGTCTAAGTAGACTACTCCAGACACCTGTCTGATTCACACCTGTCTAAGTAGACTACTCCAGACACTTGTCTGATTCACACCTGTCTAGGTAGACTACTCCAGACACCTGTCTGATTCACACCTGTCTGAGTAGACTACTCCAGACACCTGTCTGATTCACGCCTGTCTGAGTAGACTACTCCAGACACCTGTCTGATTCACGCCTGTCTGAGTAGGCTACTCCAGACACCTGTCTGATTCACACCTGTCTAGGTAGACTACTCCAGACACCTGTCTGATTCACACCTGTCTGAGTACACTACTCCAGACACCTGTCTGATTCACACCTGTCTAAGTACACTACTCCAGACACCTGTCTGATTCACGCCTGTCTGAGTAGACTACTCCAGACACCTGTCTGATTCACACCTGTCTGAGTACACTACTCCAGACACCTGTCTGATTCACGCCTGTCTGAGTACACTACTCCAGACACCTGTCTGATTCACACCTGTCTGAGTAGACTAGTCCAGACACCTGTCTGATTCACGCCTGTCTGAGTGGACTACTCCAGACACCTGTCTGATTCACACCTGTCTGAGTAGACTAGTCCAGACACCTGTCTGATTCACACCTGTCTAAGTACACTACTCCAGACACCTGTCTGATTCACGCCTGTCTGAGTAGACTACTCCAGACACCCGTCTGATTCACGCCTGTCTGAGTGGACTAGTCCAGACACCTGTCTGATTCACGCCTGTCTGAGTGGACTACTCCATTGCGGAGGCACACCAGTATCACCAGTAGTACATTTACCATCATTTATCATCTACAATGTTTGTTTGGTTACCGTAATTTATTGTAATGCATTCAATATATTATTATTACAGTCTTACCGTTGTCATTGTAGGAGTGGACACGTTGTTGCAGAGCGCACAACCTAGGATACACTTTTTTTCATTTCATTTGCGAGTTGTCAATTTATTAATTGTCTTTTGTTTGGAGCACCCCTGTCAATCTTGAGTAAGGACACGCACCTGATTACACATAGAAGTAGGCCTAGGTTTTTATATCCATTAAGAATGACAAGTTCCTTAACGTAGCCTATTTGAAAAATCTTTCCAGCTCTCCTTGCAGACAGGCCATGCGTAGCCAATGTGATTTATAATATGTATTTTTATCATAATATTTCTACCTGCAGGCCACAATGTTTTTATTTGATGGCTTTATGTAGGTTGGTTTTATGGCAGTAGAAGTTAATTTTAGAATTTAATCATTTTCATTTAGATATAATTTTGATTAACCACATGACATTGATTTTGAGACATGAAGACTATTATAAATGAAATTGTTCCAACGACAATTTGCATATGAAAATCAGAAATGGCACGCAGATCAGTAGAACTGGAACGATAACTTGGCACTCCAAATGGAAAAGGTTGCCGACCGCTGGCGTAACCTATACCGGCAACTTCAGGAGCATAATGGCAGAATATGCTAAGGCCAGCAGCAGCAGGCAGAGGGAGGGCGGTAACAGGTTAATTTATTCTGGTTCGGCTATATTGATCTCTGGCTCCCTCTTTAATAATTTGTGTGTCTTCATTTTTAATCACGGCGCTTAAAGCATCAGACAAGTTCAGTAGCCAACATTTGGTAAATGTAATCAAACATAGGGTGTGTCTATATATGGAAAAATATACGTTTTAATATTTTGACCAATCGATTGGTCGAAAGAACAGACAACTCTCGGTCGACCAAGATTTCTTTTTTGTCAGGGACAGCCCTAGTAATTAGATCACCTGGCGCATGCTGCACAACAGGGAGTGACTCAAGGCTCCGGTCTCTTGTTGTGTGCTTGTAAACAAACACCACGTGACAGGGCACTACCGTAAACTACATAATAATGTGACAAGTGAAATGAAGAACGCGCTGTTCTTTATCATCTCCTAACGTATTGCACAACTTGACTGCAGGTATTTACTTAAAAAGTAGCTACAAATATTCAATTTTATATCTAAGAAATAGTTAACGGTATTGAAAAGCCACCCTGTGGCTTCTTCCAAATACCCCGGTATAGGGTATATACGGTATACCGCCCAAGCCTAGTGTGTACAGCCCAGTACATCACTGGGGTTGAGCTTCCTGCCATCCAGGACCTCTATACCAGGCGGTGTCAGAGGAAGGCCCAGTACATCACTGGGGCTGAGCTCCCTGCCATCCAGGACCTCTATACCAGGCGGTGTCAGAGGAAGGCCCAGTACATCACTGGGGTTGAGCTCCCTGCCATCCAGGACCTCTATACCAGGCGGTGTCAGAGGAAGGCCCAGTACATCACTGGGGTTGAGCTCCCTGCCATCCAGGACCTCTATACCAGGCATTGTCAAAAGAAGGCCCTAAAAATGGTCAAAGACACCAGCCACCCAAGTCATAGACTGTTCTCTCTGCTACCGCAGTCAAAGCGATAGCGATGCACCAAGTCTGGAACCAACAGGATCCTAAAAAGCTTCTACCCCCAAGCCATAAGACTGCTAAATAGTTAACCAAATAGCTACCCCCTTTTGCACTAAGTATTTTGTCTCATCACATACACTGCTGCTACTGTTTAATATCTGTCATTTTATTCCTAGTTATATGTACATATCCATCTCAAATACCTCGTACCCCTGTAACATGGACTAAGTACTGGTACCCTGTGTATATAGTCATCGTTACTCATTGTGGATTATTTTTCTATCATTCTCTCTGCATGGTTGGGAAGGGCCCGTAAGTAACCGGTTGTTTACGAAGCATGTGACAAATAATAACATTTGATTTGAGCGTACTGAAGGTCGGGTTGATAATGCTTCCCTGTAGATATTTGGTCTCAGATTACCTCAGACATAGGAACAAAAATCAGTGGACAACAGGTAAAGTAAATTGAAAGTATGTTTGTTTAACATTCTGACTTGTAATGGGACTTTCTGGACTGCTGAGCCTACATGTCAGAAACGAGAGTAAGTATTTCACGCTCAGATTCTAAGAGAGGCTAGCTAGGCCTATGTGAAGCTATAAATAAGGAAAATAAGGAAATAAGGATTAGCCACAATAGTGGAATTTGCAGTTCACCTTCAAAATAAAAGTCCCTTTTGAAAGTGATACAAATAGTGGAATCATGCCATATTTGGACTAAATGATACAAAACAAGGTTGGAATGTTATATAACTCCAACACAAAACAATAATTAGTTAATTTGACAAAATATGTTGAAATCGCACTGTGGATGTATTAGACTTCATAATTTGGGGGGGCATAATTATGTTTCACTGTACTGCCTTTCCTATAGACTGTAGATCCATGAAATGGGGTATCAATCTACTCAGTGACACCCACAGAACACAACTGGACCATTTTATCGATCCACAATCCATAGGTAAGGCTGTACTCCTTAAGGCACGACAGGGACTGAAGAGAGACACAGAAATGATTTGAGATGTGGTTGGGATACGACTATGATATGTGGTTGTCTCTTAAGATGAAGGCACTAGCTGTGGGTCTCTCTGGATGGGAGCGTTTGTTGAATGGATCAATTGTAAATGTAGTGTTACAGTATGAAGTGCAATCGGAGAGTATACAGACACCTTTCCTTTTTCCACATTGTTACGTTTATTATAAAATGTATTAAATAAATACAAATCCTCATCAATCTACAAACAATACCCCATAATGACAAAGCAAAAACAGGTTAATAGATTTTTTTTTGCAAATTTATAGAAAACACAAATTTTACATTTACATAAGTATTCAGACCCTTTACTCAGTACTTTGTTGAAGCACATTTGGCAGCGATTACAGCCTCAAGTCTTCTTGGGTATGACGCTACAAGCTTGTCATACCTGTATTTGGGGAGTTTCTCCCATTCTTCTCTGCAGATCATCTCAAGCTCTGTCAGGTCTCTCCAGAGACGTTTAAATCGGGTTCAAGTCCAGGCTCTGGCTGGGCCACTCAAGGACATTCAGAGACTTGTTCCGAAGCCACTCCTGCATTGTCTTGGCTGTGTGCTTAGGGTTGTTGTCCTGTTGGAAGGTGAACCTTCGCCCCAGTCTGAGGTCCTGAGCGCTGTGGAGCAGGTTTTCATCAAGGATCTCTCTGTACTTTGCTCCGTTCATATTTCCCTCAATCCTGAATAGTCTCACAGTCCCTGCCGCTGAAAACCATACCACAGCATGATGCTGCCACCACCATGCTTCACTGTAGGGATGGTGCCAGGTTTCCTCCAGACGTGACACTTCGCATTCAGGCCAAAGAGTTGAATCGTGGATTCATCAGACCAGAGAATCTTGTTTCTCATGGACAGAGTCCTTTAGGTGCCTTTTGGCAAACTCCAAGCGGGCTGTCATGGCGGGATGATCAATGGAAACAGGATGCACCTGAGCTCAATTTCAAGTCTCATAGCAAAGGGTCTGAATACTTATGTAAATAATGTTTCTGTTTTTTTATTTGTAATACATTTGCAAAAATTTCTAAAAACCTGTTTTCGCTTTCTCATTATGGGGTATTGCGTGTAGATTGATGACTAAAACATTTAATCAATTTTAGAATAAGGGTGTAACTTAAGAACATTTGGAACCCAGGAAGAGTTGCCGCTGCCTTGACAACAGCTAATTGGGGATCCTAATAAATACTAAAAATGTTCTTGTCAATATGCACAATAAGCTGACAGGGAGGTGATTTCCCACAGTCAAAGCCCGGAAATAAGAGCTACGACACTGATAGTTGTGTGTCACTGAGTAGACTGATACCTAAGGATTGTTGATCCATGAAATGGGGTAAGACTGTATAGTGCAATATAAGTATGCCCCCAATGCAATTCTTAAGTCTAATGCATCCAGTGCAATTTCAACTGATTTATTTATTTTTGTCAAATTAACAACATTTTATATTTTGTTGAATTTATATAACATTCCAACCTTGTCAAGCATTATCTAGTCCAAATATGGTATGATTCCACTATCTGTATACATTTGCATCACATTCAATTAAATTCCACTATTGTGGCTAACCCTTTTTGTGGCCAGCTTCACATAGGTGCTAGATAGCTACCTAATCTCCATTATAAACTGGGTGGTTCGAGCCCTGAATGCTGATTGCCTGAACACCGTGATATCAGACCGTATAACATGGGTACAGCCAAAAAAGATTTGTACTGCTCTAATTACGTTGGTAAACAGTTTATAATAGCAACAAGGCACCTCTGGGGTTTGTGGTATTTGGCCAATATACCACGGCTAAGGGCTGTGTCCAGGCACTACGGTCTGAGGTTAACACAGGTTTAGGAGATTCTATACGTTTTATTCTATGCGAACATTAGCTGTATTAATTACGAAGCCATCGTGATTTTAATGATTACATAAATTCAATGTAACTCATAAAAAGTGACGTCAGCTGATGAAGATTATCTCATAGAACCAAACGTATTATATCTCCTAAATTTGTGTTTAACACAGACCTGATTTTCGGCGTTAATCCAAAAACGCATTTATTTTCCTCATAGGCTTTGTCCAACGAACGAACCATGGCAGACTTAGTGCCTACAAAAGTTCGCCATTACTATTTAATCACTATACCAAGTTCCCTAGAAGAGGTTTCTTACCTCACTTTATTGGGGAAGTAACGGAGCTTCTTCTGAGGTCTCGCCTGTGAAAAAGATAGATTGACATTTTGCATGAGTGATTGTCAGCTGGGATAGCTAGCAAGTTAGCTAACTAAAGTCAGTCAGGTAGCTAACGTTAGCTAGTTTTTCACTGCATACGGTACATTATTATGTAACGTTTGTTTGCTAGCAAAAAGTAGCTTCTTCGTTCCTTAGCTAGCTAGCTAGTTACAACGAAAATACATAGTTACCAGATGTGGGTATTTGGAGTCCATTTTTGTCCGTGTACACTCAGCTATCTGTCTGTATTTAGTCCGCTAGCTTGGTGATACATCGGTGTGGCTACCTAGCGTAGCACAGAGATACCGCCATTTCTCCCAATTATTGGAAAAACGAATGTTTTTATTTGCACGCAGAAACTAAACAGTTAGACACACGTATCCTGAGTTCGTGTTTGTGGAGGAAAAAAACAATATATAGCTAATGTTCACAAGACCGCTAACGTTAGCAAAACAAAGACGTTCTTAACATAACATACTTTTTCCCGCGCATCTTTACGAGATGGAAACCTCCAATCCCCAGACAGGACCCATCTGCCCATGCGTCGACAGACTGCGCGGTGCATTCTGGGACGTTCTCCTCCAACGGAAGTCATAGAGGCTCAAATAAGAACGACATTAACCGTGAATTACGTCACCAAGAAGTACAACATTACAAATATTTTTTCCAAGATGTTAGATAATTAATGTGTTCTCTGTAATATCGTGTAGATTTGAAATTCGTGACATTACGTACTTTCGAGGAAACATAACCTTAGTTTAGCAAATACTTTTTCCTATTAATTTTCTGCTGGGATTCTTATCTCTTCCTTTTGTAATATAGCTATTCTTCTTCTTCTTCTGTATTATAGACGTCCGCAAACCATTCTTAAAAGTGCATGCCGCCATCGACTGTACGGTTGGTAAAATATAGAAAAAATATCAATTGAACGAAAGCGGGGAAAACCCTACATTCAAAATACAAAAATATCACATTTTTTAATACTTAAAAATAAAAACATCATACTCCTAAAGTCACATTGCTGTTTGTGCTGTGCAGTTTATGATAACTGCAATAAATGCTACAAAGTCCACCTTTTTCACATAATATATCAGGATCCGTTGAACATTCACTGGTGCAGGCTCAATTACACTTACACTCGCTCCATCCACACTTCTCACCGCCTCCAGATGCACTCTATATACAGGGCATGGTGTATAGTATATTGATATGAGGGCATGGTGTATAAATCAAATCAAATCAAATTGTATTGGTCACATGCGCCGAATACAACAGGTGCAGACATTACAGTGAAATGCTTACTTACAGCCCTTAACCAACAGTGCATTTATTTTAAACAAAAAAAGTAAAAATAAAACAACAACAAAAAAAGTGTTGAGAAAAAAAGAGCAGAAGTAAAATAAAGTGACAGTAGGGAGGCTATATATACAGGGGGGTACCGTTGCAGAGTCAATGTGCGGGGGCACCAGCTAGTTGAGGTAGTTGAGGTAATATGTACATGTGGGTAGAGTTAAAGTGACTATGCATAAATACTTAACAGAGTAGCAGCAGCGTAAAAAGGATGGGGTGGGGGGGCAGTGCAAATAGTCCGGGTAGCCATGATTAGCTGTTCAGGAGTCTTATGGCTTGGGGGTAGAAGCTGTTGAGAAGTCTTTTGGACCTAGACTTGGCACTCCGGTACCGCTTGCCGTGCGGTAGCAGAGAGAACAGTCTATGACTAGGGTGGCTGGAGTCTTTGACAATTTTGAGGGCCTTCCTCTGACACCGCCTGGTATAGAGGTCCTGGATGGCAGGAAGCTTTGCCCCAGTGATGTACTGGGCCGTACGCACTACCCTCTGTAGTGCCTTGCGGTCGGAGGCCAAGCAGTTGCCATACCAGGCGGTGATGCAACTAGTCAGGATGCTCTCGATGGTGCAGCTGTAGAATTTTTTGAGGATCTGAGGACCCATGCCAAATCTTTTTAGTCTCCTGAGGGGGAATAGGCTTTGTCGTGCCCTCTTCACGACTGTCTTGGTGTGTTTGGACCATGATAGTTCGTTGGTGATGTGGACACCAAGGAACTTGAAGCTCTCAACCTGTTCCACTACAGCCCCGTCGATGAGAATGGGGGCGTGCTCAGTCCTCTTTTTTTTCCTGTAGTCCACAATCATCTCCTTTGTCTTGGTCACGTTGAGGGAGAGGTTGTTGTCCTGGCACCACACGGCCAGATCTCTGACCTCCTCCCTATAGGCTGTCTCATCGTTGTCGGTGAACCGGCCTACCACTGTTGTGTCGTCGGCAAACTTAATGATGGTGTTGGAGTCGTGCCTGGCCATGCAGTCATGGGTGAACAGAGAGTACAGGAGGGGACTGAGCACGCACCCCTGAGGGGCCCCCGTGTTGAGGATCAGTGTGGCAGATGTGTTGTTACCTACCCTTACCACCTGGGGGCGGCCCGTCAGGAAGTCCAGGATCCAGTTGCAGAGGGAGGTGTTTAGTCCCAGGATCCTTAGCTTAGTGATGAGCTTAGAGGGCACAACATTCGGAGAGTACGACCCTGCCTTACACAGGAAGCGGCACAGGTCCTAATCCAGGCACTTGTCATCTCCCGTCTGGACTACTGCAACTCGCTGTTGGCTGGCCTCCCTGCCTGTGCCATTAAACCCCTACAACTCATCCAGAATGCCGCAGCCCGTCTGGTGTTCAACCTTCCCAAGTTCTATCACGTCACCCCCCTCCTCCGCACACTCCACTGGCTTCCAGTTGAAGCTCGCATCCGCTACAAGACCATGGTGCTTGCCTATGGAGCAGTGAGGGGAACGGCACCTCTGTACCTTCAGGCTCTGATCAGTCCCTACACCCAAACGAGGGCATTGCGTTCATCCACCTCTGGCCTGCTGGCTCCCCTTCCTCTACGGAAGCATAGCTCCCGCTCAGCCCAGTCAAAACTGTTCGCTGCTCTGGCACCCCAATGGTGGAACAAGCTCCCTCACGACGCCAGGACAGCGGAGTCACTCACCACCTTCCGGAGACATTTGAAACCCCACCTCTTTAAGGAATATCTGGGATAGGATAAAGTGTTCCTTCTAACCCCCCCCCCAATTGTAAAGTGGTTATCCCACTGGCTATAGGGTGAACGCACCAATTTGCGAGTCGCTCTGGCTAAGAGCGTCTGCTAAATGACGTTAATGTGCCCTTGAGCAAGGCACTTAACCCTAATTGCTCCTGTAAGTCGCTCTGGATAAGAGCGTCTGCTAAATGACTAAAATGTAAATGTAAATGTGTTGAATGCTGAGCTGTAGTCAATGAATAGCATTCTCACGTAGGTGTTCCTCTTGTCCAGGTGGGAAAGGGCAGTGTGGAGTGCAATAGAGATTGCATCATCTGTGGATCTGTTGGGGCGGTATGCAAATTGGAGTGGGTCTAGGGTTTCTGGGATAATGGTGTTGATGTGAGCCATGACCAGCCTTTCAAAGCACTTCATGGCTACAGACGTCAGTGCTACGGGTTGGTAGTCATTTAGGCAGGTTATCTTAGAGTCCTTGGGCATGGGGACTATGGTGGTCTGCTTGAAACATGTTGGTATTACAGACTCAGTCAGGGACATGTTGAAAATGTCAGTGAAGACACTTGCCAGTTGGTCAGCACATGCTCGGAGTACACGTCCTGGTAATCCGTCTGGCCCTGCGGCCTTGTGAATGTTGACCTGCTTAAAAGTCTTACTCACATCGGCTACGGAGAGCGTGATCACATAGTCATCCGGAACAGCTGGTGCTCTCATGCATGCTTCAGTGTTGCTTGCCTCGAAGCGAGCATAGAAGTGGTTTAGCTCGTCTGGTAGGCTTGTGTCACTGGGCAGCTCGCGGCTGTGCTTCCCTTTGTAGTCTGTAATAGTTTTCAAGCCCTGCCACATCCGACGAGCGTCAGAGCCAGTGAAGTACGATTCAATCTTAGACCTGTATTGACTCTTTGCCTGTTTGATGGTTCGTCGGAGGTCATAGCGGGATTTCTTATAAGAGTCCGGATTAGAGTCCCGTTCCTTGAAAGCGGCAGCTCTACCCTTTAGCTCAGTGCGGATGTTTCCTGTAATCCATGGCTTCTGGTTGGGGTATGTACGTACGGTCACTGTGGGGACGACATCATCGATGCACTTATTGATGAAGCCAGTGACTGATGTGGTGTACTCCTCAATGCTGTCTGAAGAATCCCGGAACATGTTCCAGTCTGTGCTAGCAAAACAGTCCTGTAGCTTAGCATCTGCGTCATCTGACCACTTTTTTATTAACCGAGTCACTGGTGCTTCCTGCTTTAGTTTTTGCTTATAAGCAGGAATCAGGAGGATAGAGTTATGGTCAGATTTGCCAAATGGAGGGCGAGGGAGAGCTTTGTATGCGTCTCTGTGTGTGGAGTAAAGGTGGTCTAGAGTTTTTTCCCCTCTGGTTGCACATTTAACATGCTGGTAGAAATTAGGTAGAACGGATTTAAGTTTCCCTGCATTAAAGTCCCCTGCTACTAGGAGCGCTGCATCTGGATGAGCGTTTTCCTGTTGATTAATGGCCTTGTACAACTCATTCAGTGCAATCTTAATGCCAGCATTGGTTTGTGGTGGTAAATAGACAGCTATGAAAAATATAGATGAAAACTCTCTTGGTAAATAGTGTGGTCTACAGCTTATCATAAGATACTCTACCTCAGGCGAGCAAAACCTCGAGACTTCCTTAGTATTTGATTTTGTGCACCAGCTGTTGTTTACAAATATACACAGACCACCACCCCTTGTCTTACCAGAGTCAGACGTTCTGTCCTGCCGATGTAGCGTATAGCCTGCTAGCTGAATGTTATCATTGTCGTCGTTCAGCCACGACTCGGTGAAACATAAGATATTACAGTTTTTAATGTCCCGTTGGTAGGATAACCGTAATCTTAAGTCGTCCACTTTATTTTCAAAAGCTTGAACGTTGGCTAATAGGATTGATGGAAGAGGCAGTTTACTTGCTCGCCGTCGGATCCTTACAAGGCACCCCAATCTACGTCCACGATATCTCTGTCTCTTCCTCACGCGAATGACAGGGTTTGGGCCTTGTCGGGTGTCTGTATGATATTCTTCGCGGCCGCCTCGTTGAAGAAAAAATCTTCGTCCAATACGAGGTGAGTAATCGCTGTCCTGATATCCAGAAGCTCTTTTTGGTTATAAGAGACGATGGCAGAAACATTATGTACAAAATAAATTACAAATAACGCGGAAAAACACACATAATAGTACAATTGGTTAGAGGGCTGTAAAACGGCAGCCATCTTCTCCGGCGCTGTTCTACTCTACCTACAGCGTTATTCCTCTCTCCTACAGTGTCCATCACAATTACATGCACATGGCTAATTATGCAAATTAGCTGATTACGTCATTTAGCGACTTTTAGGACAGCCAATAGCTACTTTCCTTACTGAGGAGTTGGCAACGCACTGCCCCAATGCTACACACCCCCTTTGTCTCATGCCCTGGAACCTCCCTCCTACATACTGCTGCCACACACCCATAGGTTTGACAATATGACGAGCAACCCATAAAAAAAGACCGTGAACAAATCGTTAGGACCAATGAGAGTAGAGCTACTGAGTTGGGACGCGCATTGAGTAGGCAGCCATATTGGATTTTCTTGCCGGTGATGTCGGTGGAACCGGGATCACGTTATACCTCCAAAGGATCCCGGATTGCACAGGGGGCGTTGCAGGGAAAGAAGAAGGGCCCTACACGAGTTCAGGTTGCCTTACTATGCGCCGGTTCAATAAAACATGTTAGACAAAGTTACAAAGTTTTTTTTTTTTTTACTTTGCCTATTCTGTGTATGTGGGGGCACTTTAAACAGAGGTCACTCCGGTGAATTAGTGCCTGTACTGTACATTGACATGGGACTTGAAAGAGGCACCTTTCAGAATTAAAATCCATGTTTATTTGGCGAAACTGTGGTGCAAAAGTATGAACTGAAATCAACTTTATGATATCGTAACATTGGATGTTAATGGTCAGTTTGTGTTATTTGACTAAATATGATTTGTTTAGAATTGGTTATAGATGGGTTTTGTTATTCCATTCAGGCATTCAGGCAGGGCAGGTATTTATTGTGTTGATCGTGGAGGACCTTGTAGTCCACTATGGCGGCGCACGATGGAACTTTAAACTGTGAGGACTTTTCAATGTTTCAGGTAATACTGGTGGCATCTTTTTTGTATTCCAAGAAGAGCATTTTAGTATGACATTCACGACAACCGATAAACACTGATAATTGTCAAGCTCTGTGTGGTGATCGGATTGAGTAAGTGACCCCAGCTGGCATGGACCAAGGGGACCAGGGTGGACATTGATCGTGGAGAAGATGGCGGAAACGGAGGTTTATTTGAAACTGTTAGTCAGTCGGGTGAAGTTAATGGTACAGAAAGGGAGAATGAGAGGGTTACCATGGCGAAGAAGAAAGGAAACGAGAAGTAAAACTGTCGTGGAAAATAGGAAACCGCGACTCGTTTTTAGTCTTAGTGAGGGTTTTGGATCAATGCTATTTGGGAAATCCGTTTAATGTCTCCAGGAAAATCTGGAATGTGTTGGAGGAAAGTGTGGAGTCCGTGAGTCACAAGAAGTGGTTTTATTTAGATTTGTGTGTCTGCGGAGCAGAAGAAGCGTGTTTTAAGACTTAAAGATATCTGAGTGGAATGTTTCCTGCATGGGTTTTCGTAACCGGGCGCATATCACGGGGGTGATTTCTGGGTCGATGGAGTGGTTGGTGCACGTCTGACCTGTATGGTGGACGGAGAAACCAAATTCACTTCATCCATACCACTGTTCTTTGATGAATGCTGCAATTGTGGAGGTGAAAACATGGTTGACATTGAATTAATATAAAATATATTTGGCTGTGAGTGGTGAAGAAAAAAAATCAGCCTCAGCGAATATTATTTGAATAAGTCAATTATATTTTCTGTACAAGGGTGATCACTAGTGTCTTGTTAGGAATTTTCAAATCTGACCTCTGTGGCCGCGTATGGAAATGATTTCCAGTTAAACTGCAGTACCGAAGCAAAACTGTTGGAGCAGTCTATACTTGAACCCTGGCCCTTTGGTCGACACCGGTGTAAATCAGTGGTGCATCGCAACACCTCAAACCAATAAAATGCGTTGCTTGGGTGTCGCTCCAATGGTGCTCACCAGACTAGTGCTGGAGGAACAACAGCGAGGACTAAACATTTTTTAAAAACATGCCAACAACATGCCAACAAAACAACCACTGATGACTAAACATTTTAGCATGTTTGCAGAACGCTGCTTTAAACTGATTTCTCTGTTATTTCCAGATGAGCTAAAGCTGCAGCAAGTGGGGAGAAATGGTCTACAATGCTGGACATATCAACATGTTGATTGGCTGTAAAGGCTAGCATGAGGGACAAGAAGTAGCTAACTAGCCACAATGAGGTTTGTTTTGAGAAAAGTAAGCTAACCTTGTAAGCTACCTAGGTATAACTTACTAGCTAGTTCAATTTCTCTCACGATTATATAGCCAACAAAATGTTTATAAAAACAGCATATTGTTGCCCTAAAAGGTTAGCTGTGTTAGCCCAGTCGCTAGCTTATCCAGGGTCAGTAATGCATAGAGCCACCGTCTATGGGAACAACTGCAATCATTTTGCAAGCAACTTAATTAAATAAAATGAACCTCATATTAGCTGTAAGGCTCGTCTCCTGTAGCCTGACTCGTCTCCTGGGAGCCTAACTCGTCTCCTAACTCGTCTCCTGTAGCCTGACTCGTCTCCTAACTCGTCTCCTTATTTTCATCCTGTACCTACCAAGGGTTGAATTGCACTAAACCATTTTGGAGATGGATCAATATTTACGTAATTTTATTTAACCAGGCAAGTCAGTTAAGAACAAATTCTTATTTACAATGACGGCCTACGCCGGCCAAACCCGGACGACGCTGGGCCAATTGTGCGCCGCCCTATGGGACTCCCAATCACGGCCGGTTGTGATACAGCCTGGAATCGAACCGGGGGTCTGTAGTGACGCCTCAAGCACTGAGATGCAGTGCCTTAGACCGCTGCGCCGCTCGGGTACTTGGAGGAAAAGGGTGGAGGGTCATGCTTTTTAAATTTGTCAAGGTAGGGTTTATTATTTTTTAAATTCTAGTCCAGAGGAGGGTCCCGGAATTTATGAAAATAATTAGGCTATGTGTGCCCCTCATCTGTAAATATAGGCTATTTAGTGTGGCTTCAATCAAATGATCTATAGGCTATAGCAGTGGTCACCAACCAGTCGATTGACTGGTCGATCTCCAAGGCATTCCTGGTCGATCACCAAACATTTCTGTAAAAAACCCAATGATAAAGCCTTGTGTTCCTATTATTTATTTAGTTGTTTGGTGCTGTTGGTGGTAGGTGCACTTGATTCAGCAGCCCTGGTGCCAGGAAGGCAACGTGTTCTCATTTTGATTCAGCAGCCCTGGTGCCAGGAAGGCAAAGTGTTCTCATTTTGTGTGTGAAAGTAGAACTCTGCCTACCCGGCAGGCCCAGAGAGCAAATCAAGTGCACCTATAGGCCTACCGCTGGCCAATCAGATTGCTCAGATCACTGTGTCTGCACAGTTTCCTTCAGCTATAGACCTTAAATGCCTTGAACATACAGCAAAGTTAATTCTGTGAGATTTCAAAACTTTTAAAACCACGACTAGAGACTCAACAAATATAGCAAAGAGCTGCTGTTTTTATGAGTAAGGTCACGTTTAAGTTGTTGTTCAGCTGTCAACACTTTGTTCAACACCTTTATAAGCCATAAAATGTGCTTTCTCCTTACTTCCACTCAAGCTACAACCAGCACTGCAGCTGTAATGAATGAGTATAGCAAAGTGTTACTAGACGCTTGCGTTGTTGTTATTAGGGGCTTGTCTCTTTTAATATCGAGGAATATTTAACTTCCTTTGGTCATAGGAGTAACAACATGAATTGGTGCGTGAGGCAGAAATAAAGCAGTGCGACTTGAGTTTCGCCATCAGCTGGAAGACTGTCCCCTTTTCTCAGTGGAGGGAGGGAGGGAGGGAGGGAGGGAGAGAGGAGGGACGGTGAGTCAGGTGAGAGGCAGCCTCACCGCTGCTCCCCTCAAACTGACCATCAGATGCAGGCCATCAGTCCAGTAAAAATAAATATTTAAAAAATGATGTATTATGCTCACTCAGCTGTGCCTCACACAAGTAATACAACAAATGATCTATTACCAGTGTGATCAGACACCTAATTTTTTTTAATATAATTTCAAAATTGGCGGCGGCAGGTAGCTTAGTGGTTAAGAGCATTGTGCCAGTAACCGAAAGGTCGCTGGTTCTAATCCCCGAGCTGACTAGGTGAAAAATCTGTCGATGTGCCCTTGAGCAAGGCACTTAACCCTAATTGCTCCTGTAAGTCGCTCTGGATAAGAGCGTCTGCTAAATGACTAAAATGTAAAATGGTCTGAGGAGCAACATTGGCAGGTCAATTCAAGCGTAGCCAATCTGCAGTGATGATATACTGGACCTATAGCCTACTACACAAACCTCACTGCTACATACCTGTTTTAAACGGTTCATGTTACATTGGTTTATGTTTATAAACAATCTGAGCAGTAGATTAGGACTCATAAGGTTGGTGACCACTGTGCTGCTTAACCAATGGCTGTGTAGGCCTATGGTGGCAGTTCAGGAGGAGAGTCAAAGGCTTCTTCCCAAAAGACATTTTGATTAGGCCTAATCTTTCGCTCGTGGACAAGCCTATTGCCTCTGTTCTGTTTGAGAAGGAGGACTGGAGGTCAACTTTTAATACACTACGTTCCCAAAAGTATGTGGACACCCCTTCAAATTAGTGGATTCTGCTATTTTAACCTCACCAATTGCTGACAGGTGTATTAAAATCGAGCACACAGACATTAAATCTCCATAGACAAACATTGGCAGTAGAATGGCCTTACTGAAGAGCTCAGTGACTTTCAACGTGGCACCATCATAGGATGACACCTTTCCAACAAGTCCGTTCGTCAGATTTCTGCCCTGCTAGAGCTAGACATAGACATGTCTTATTTGGTTAGAAAGCTTAAATTTCTGTTAATCTAACTGCACTGTCCAATTTACAGTAGATATTACAGTGAAAAAATACCATGCTATTGTTTGAGGAGAGTGTACAACAACAACAACAAAAAACGTATCACGGCAACTGGTTTGATATATTCACCTCTGAAGGTAAATAATGTACTTACATTCAGTAATCTTGCTCTGATTTGTCATCCTAAGGGTCCCAAAGATAAAATGTAGCATAGTTTTGTTTGATAAAATCCATTTTTATATTCAAATGTAGGAACTGGGTTCTACAGTTTGAACCCCTGCTAACTCTGGCTCCACACCCACCCTGCCCGGCCATCTAGATGTGTGACAGTTAGTGTATAAGCTAATGATCCATCATGTATGATATTCCTGGGAGTGTGTAAACTTACAAACATGATATGGTAATACAAAATGTATGTTCTCTATAGTTATGTACTTGGAAATGTATCAATTGAACAATTCGGCACATTTGGGCAGACTTGATAAAAAATAGTCCAGTATTGCAATGCTTCACTGGATCAATCTGAAACGTTGCACACACTGCTGCCATCTAAGTGGCCCAAATCTAAATTGCGCCTAAACTGCAATATTATATTGTGGCCTTTCTCTTGCATTTCAAAGATGGAACACAAAAATAAATAGGAAACGTATGTTTTTTTGTTTGTATTATCTTTTACCAGATCTAATGTGTTATATTCTCCTACATTTAATTTCACATTTCCACAAACTTCAAAGTGTTTCCTTTCAAATGGTGTCAGGAATATGCATATCCTTACTTCAGGTCCTGAGCTACAGGCAGTTAGATTTGGGTATGTCATTTTAGGCCCCATGGATTGATGAAGAACTGAGACGGGGCAAAAGGAGGGGCTAATAAGTCTGGCTGCACATCTGACTGGCTGACTTACTGCAAATTTAGAAATGATGTGACTAAACTCAACAAAAAGAATAAGAAACTGTTATGAAACCAAGATCAATGATATAGAGAATTATGGAAAAAAACTTTGGAGTACTTTAAATGAAATGATGGGCAGAAAGACTAATTCAACTCCATCTTTTCATCGAATCAGATGGCTTATTCACCATTTGATGTCAGAGTGGTGAATAAAATGATTATCGATCAATAATGACAAACCTCCTGGCATTGACAACTTAGATGGAAAGCTACTGAGGATGGTAGCTGACTCTATAGCCACTCCTATCTGTCATATCTTTAATCTGAGCCTAGAGGAAAGTCTTTGTCCTCAGGTCTGGAGGGAAGCCAAAGTCATTCCACTACCCGAGAGTGGTAAAGCAGCCTTTACTGGTTCTAACAGCAGACCTATAAGCTTGCTGCCAGCTCTTAGCCAACTGTTGGAAAAAATGGCGTTTGACCAAATACAATGCTATTTCTCTGTAAACAAATGAACAACAGACTTTCAGCATGCTTATAGAGAAGGGCACTCAACATGTACTGCACTGTCACAAATGACTGATGATTGGTTGAAAGAAATTGATAATTAGAAGATTGTGGGAGCTGTACTGTTAGATTTCAGTGCAGCCTTTGACATTATTGACCATAACCTGTTGTTGAGAAAATGTATGTGTTATGGCTTTTCAACCTCTGCCATAGTGTGGATTCAGAGCTATCTATCTAATAGAACTGTGTTGGCCCCCAGGTGTTGGCCCGTCAGGTGTTGGCCGTCAGGTGTTGGCCGTCAGGTGTTGGCCGTCAGGTGTTGGCCGTCAGGTGCTCTGCAGCCAGTCACTGCTCACTGTGTCCTCCAGCCTGGCCCATGGGGCGCTGCAGAACTATCCACAGTTGCTTGGTCAGGTCGTCCGACATGTCCTGCACCTTGCCAACGTAGTTTTGAATTTTTTTTTTTTTCACCTTTATTTAACCAGGTAAACCAGTTGAGAACAAGTTCTCATTTACAACTGCAACCTGGCCAAGATAAAGCAAAGCAGTGCGATAAAAACAACACAGAGTTACATATGGGGTAAAACAAAACAAAGTCAAAAATACAACAGAAATACATATAATATACAGTGTGTGCAAATTTAGCAAGTTATGGAGGTAAGGCAATAAAATAGGCTATAGTGCAGAATAATTACAATTAGTATTAACACTGGAATGATAGATGTGCAAGAGATTATGTGCAAATAGAGATACTGGGGTACAAATGAGCAAAATAAATAACAATATAGGGATGAGGTAGTTGGGTGGGCTAATTACAGATGGGCTGTGTACAGGTGCAGTGATCGGTAAGCTGCTCTGACAACTGATGCTTAAAGTTAGTGAGGGAGATACAAGTCTCCAGCTTCAGAGATTTTTGCAATTTGTTCCAGTCATTGGCAGCAGAGAACTGGAAGGAATGGCGGCCAAAGGAGGTGTTGGCTTTGGGGATGACCAGTGAGATATACCCGCTGGAGCGCAGACTACGGGTGGGTGTTGCTATGGTGACCAATGAGCTAAGATAAGGCGGGGATTTGCCTAGCAGTGATTTATAGATGGCCTGGAACCAGTGGGTTTGGCGACGAATATGTAGTGAGGACCAGCCAACAAGAGCGTACAGGTCACAGTGGTGGGTAGTGTATGGGGCTTTGGAGACAAAACGGATGGCACTGTGATAGACTACATCCAATTTGCTGAGTAGAGTGTTGGAGGCTATTTTGTAAATGACATCGCCGAAGTCAAGGATCGGTAGGATAGTCAGTTTTACGAGGGCATGTTTGGCAGCATGAGTGAAGGAGGCTTTGTTGCGAAATAGGAAACCGATTCTAGATTTAACTTTGGATTGGAGATTCTTAATGTGAGTCTGGAAGGAGAGTTTACAGTCTAACCAGACACCTAGATATTTGTAGTTGTCCACATACTCTAGGTCAGACCCGTCGAGAGTAGTGATTCTAGTCGGGTGGGCGGGTGCAAGCAGCGTTCGGTTGAAGAGCATGCATTTAGTTTTACTAGTGTTTAAGAGCAGTTGGATGAGGTTCATCTTGTGCATTTTCTTGCTTCCCATGCGGTACTGATCGTACAGGAGGTCACTGCAGGTTCATCAGCTTAAGGTGGCCCTCCAGCAGCACCTCAGCTTGCTCTCATTAACGGAGTGTCTGCCACCATCTCAGGCACTGCACAGGAAGGGAGGAGAAATATGAATACACAAATACATTGAAACTGTACAGTGTCACATCAAATGCAATGCAAGCCAACAATAATGGTTCCCAATCAAGTGGCATGTAATGGCACAGCTGAACAGACCTGAAAATATATTATTCAGGTTCTCCACGGCTGAGGCTAGCTGACTGTTGTTTTCAAGCATATTTGACGTCCTTCAAGTTCTAAATGGTGTTGACGCTTTACGTTAGAGAACGACCATTGTGGATTTTTTTAGGGCAGATGCCGATTTTGTGGTGTCAAGGAGGCCAATATTTTAGGCCGATATTCAATGTAATTAAATTTGAAAATCAAACGATACATTTTACTTTGTTTTTACCAATCTAACTACATAACATTCTAATTTTATTTGAATGGTAAATCTCTTGATTAAACTGGGTAAATTAAGATTGCGTAGGCCTACTCACAGTACGGGTGAATGAATATTCAATAGGAGTGTGTGCATGCATTGAGTTATTGAGCTAGTTTTGGTTGATCAGTGGATTCTGTCATCTGTAGCACCATGATCTGTTTGCCTTCCATTTGGGACTTCTATTAGTTTACTGATCAACAACCTTCGCATAGAAGCATCACTCCAGCATGTCACGGCTGAATGGAAGGACATCATAGAGTACCACAGTATTAGTCATAATACCCATAAAACCTAGCAGTCAAACAGGGAAGTTGTTCCAATCGTTTTTCTAAACACTTAAAATAAGGGCTGTGTTTCATCAGCTAGAGAGGCGTGTAGGAGCTTGCAGGGATTTGTAGTTTTGCATGAAGTCTACTTTAATACTAATTAGCATTTTGGAATCAGAGTAAATAGCCGACCATATTGATGAAAGTCACCTTGTCCTAGAGAGATTTAAATGGTTATCAAAACGTCACGCGAGGGTAAGCCTATACGAAACACAGCCCTTATTTTGTGTTTCTAAAATCCCCTATGGGGAAAAATGAATGGTGGAAAAACGATTTCAACCATTTCCTTGTCCGACCGCTAGGTTTTATGGGTATTATGGACACCTCCACTGTGGGGCTCTATATAGGCACTGCTAATAGTTTGAGAATATAAAAAATCTATTCAATGCAAATGGGTCCAATGTAACATCATGATTTGTGATCACGGATGCTTATGAAACTAGTATTTTAAGTCATTTTCCGTGATCGGACAAAAAACAATTCAGCTGCCAGGACGCATCTCTAAACAACTCAGCTGCCAGGACGAAATTCAACATGACTCAATTGGATAGTTCAGCTATCTATCAAGAAATGGGCGGGTTGTAACTTGATCCTACTGCTACAATTGGATAGAGCGAGGCTGTAACTCCGCTCCCTTTCACTTCTCTCTCCATCACTAATATATATTGGGGCTGTTTACTGCTATTATGAGAAATAGCTCAATGGCATGATATTTGCTACCAAGCCATGAATGTGCATCATCTCTAACAAGGTGAGCGAGGGTAGGAATAAAGATAAAACGATCTGTCTGAATGACTGAGAAGCGAGAACGCACTCTACAGCTTTCTTGGTCCATAAACATGCAGGAAGATTCTTAGGTAGCTAAACCTATCGAGATAAATAGTACCGGTAATGGCGTCTTTTTCTAGGCACCAACTCTGCCATGGTTCGTTGGACAAAGCCAATGAGGAAAATCAATGGCGTTTTTTGTAGGGTCTGTGGTAAAGACAAGCTTAGGAGATGGTTCTATGAGAATCTTCATCAGCTTACATCACTTTGTGAATTTATATGAATTTCTGTAATAAATACAAATGAATAAAGGTCATGTTAAACCTTTTAACCTCCAGACCGTCTGTGTTTATTCCAAAATCCTATTCTTTCCCCGTAAATTGTTCCCCATGGGATGGCTGAACGAAGCAGGTTTTAGGACTACAAGCTGGCGAGCTCTATTGCCAACCTTTTATCTAGCCAGCTAGCTAGCATAGTAGCTAATATAGCTAGCTAGGTAACACCCCAGATGCATAGTAGCTAATATAGCTAGCTAGGTAACACCCCAGATGCATAGTAGCTAATATAGCTAGCTAGGTAACACTACAGATGCATAGTAGCTAATATAGCTAGCTAGGTAACGCCACAGATGCATAGTAGGTAATATAGCTAGCTAGGTAACACCACAGATGCATAGTAGCTAATATAGCTAGCTGGATAACACCACAGATGCATAGTAGCTAATATAGCTAGCTAGGTAACACCACAGATGCATAGTAGCTAATATAGCTAGCTAGGTAACGCCACAGATGCATAGTAGCTAATATAGCTAGCTAGGTAACACCACAGATGCATAGTAGCTAATATAGCTAGCTGGATAACACCACAGATGCATAGTAGCTAATATAGCTAGCTGGATAACACCCCAGATGCATAGTAGCTAATATAGCTAGCTAGGTAACACCCCAGATGCATAGTAGCTAATATAGCTAGCTAGGTAACACCACAGATGCATAGTAGCTAATATAGCTAGCTAGGTAACGCCACAGATGCATAGTAGCTAATATAGCTAGCTAGGTAACACCACAGATGCATAGTAGCTAATATAGCTAGCTGGATAACACCACAGATGCATAGTAGCTAATATAGCTAGCTAGGTAACACCACAGATGCATAGTAGCTAATATAGCTAGCTAGGTAACACCACAGATGCATTGTAGCTAATATAGCTAGCTAGATAACACCACAGATGAAAGGGTTCGTTATCGTAATCTTTGCTAACAGGTCACATAGCTATCTACTTAGCTAGCTTGCTTATTGCAAACATGTCTGGGCACGTCGACATGAGCCTTATTATTAGTGAATTAAATAGACTAATATTTGCAACAGGAGTTTGAGTTTAGTCACTGTGTCAATTAATCATTTTCTCAATACTGCACCTTTCTGTTGGAGAATGAGCTAGCTTGCTGTGGCTGATTTTCCCAGCTAGCACAGTATTGTGCTCGTTGCTCAGGCGGTGAGTGGCGGCTGGTTTGCTATGTAGAGGGACTATCAACAAAACCAATAGAGAAGGGCCAAACAGGACAATGACCCCAAGCAACTCTTGAATGGCTGCAGAACAAGAATGTGAAAGTCCTTGAGTGGCCCAGCCAAAGCCCAGACTCACTATACTAGACAATCTTTGGTTCAATGTGCAGAATTTGGACATGACAATGGCACCAGATTCACTCGGCATCTTCCCTAACCTAAAGACAGGCAGATGGCGATTTCGAGTCGTTTCATCTTACCGTCCAAAGGCATTGTATGCAGCCAGCTATAATACTACAATCTGATTGGCTAAACACGAAACTCAACATCCGGGACTAGCATTCCTAGGTATTAGCCACTCTAGCATGGTGGTGGAAAATGGTGTTTCAAGAAAGTAGAGCATATTGTAATAAATAAATAGCTAAGGAGGAAATCAAAACCTTTATAGCCTGAATGGAGAATGTTTTATGTATGAACCGGTCCATGGGGGATACGAATGTATTGCCAGCTGCATACAGTACAATGCCTTAGGATGGAAAGATGAAACTACTCCATTTCCATCTGCTTTCCTTTGGGCTACGTCTTCCCTTGCTTTGAATGCTGAATACACTCGGCTATTTGAGCAATGTGATGCTATTCTGCCTCAGATTGTGCAACGTGCATAAAATAATGGTCAGGTGACACATTATTTACACGCGTCACACTGTACCATTATACAGCTAGCTATGTAGCCTAATGTCTGTCAGCTAGCTATGTAGCCTAATGTCTGTCAGTTAGCTATGTAGCCTAATGTCTGTCAGCTAGCTATGTAGCCTAATGTCTGTCAGTTAGCTATGTAGCCTAATGTCTGTCAGCTAGCTATGTAGCCTAATGTCTGTCAGCTAGCTATGTAGCCTAATGTCTGTCAGCTAGCTATGTAGCCTAATGTCTGTCAGCTAGCTATGTAGCCTAATGTCTGTCAGCTAGCTATGTAGCCTAATGTCTGTCAGCTAGCTATGTAGCCTAATGTCTGTCAGCTAGCTATGTAGCCTAATGTCTGTCAGCTAGCTATGTAGCCTAATGTCTGTCAGCTAGCTATGTAGCCTAATGTCTGTCAGCTAGCTATGTAGCCTAATGTCTGTCAGCTAGCTATGTAGCCTAATGTCTGTCAGCTAGCTATGTAGCCTAATGTCTGTCAGCTAGCTATGTAGCCTAATGTCTGTCAGCTAGCTATGTAGCCTAATGTCTGTCAGCTAGCTATGTAGCCTAATGTCTGTCAGTTAGCTATGTAGCCTAATGTCTGTCAGCTAGCTATGTAGCCTAATGTCTGTCAGTTAGCTATGTAGCCTAATGTCTGTCAGTTAGCTATGTAGCCTAATGTCTGTCAGTTAGCTATGTAGCCTAATGTCTGTCAGCTAGCTATGTAGCCTAATGTCTGTCAGTTAGCTATGTAGCCTAATGTCTGTCAGCTAGCTATGTAGCCTAATGTCTGTCAGCTAGCTATGTAGCCTAATGTCTGTCAGCTAGCTATGTAGCCTAATGTCTGTCAGCTAGCTATGTAGCCTGTCTGTCAGCTAGCTATGTAGCCTAATGTCTGTCAGTTAGCTATGTAGCCTGTCTGTCAGCTAGCTATGTAGCCTAATGTCTGTCAGCTAGCTATGTAGCCTAATGTCTGTCAGCTAGCTATGTAGCCTAATGTCTGTCAGCTAGCTATGTAGCCTAATGTCTGTCAGTTAGCTATGTAGCCTAATGTCTGTCAGTTAGCTATGATTTTTACACATTAATTCACGCTTTTAAGGAAGAGAGTACAGCACTGTGTGTTTGAGTTAGCTAGGGTCAGTGGATGTTTCACACCCCAGATATTCAGTGCATTCGGAAAGTATTCAGACCCCTAGACCTTTTCCACATGTTGTTACGTTACAGCCTTATTCTAAAATGGATTAAATAAATAACAATCCTCATCAATACCCCATAATGACAAAGCGAAAACCGGTTTTCAGAAATGTTTGCAAATGTATAAACATTTTTTAAAACCTTATTTACATTAGTATTCAGACCCTTTGATCATTTACATTTTAGCAGACGCTCTTATCCAGAGCGACTTACAGTTAGTGAGTACATACATATTTGTATTTATTTTTCATACTGGCCCCCCGCGGGAATCGAACCCACAACCCTGGCGTTGCAAACACCATGCTCTACCAACATCCCTGCCGGCCATTCCCTCCCCTACCCTGGACGACGCTGGGCCAATTATGCGCCGCCCCATGGGTCTCCCGGTCACGGCCGGCTACGACAGAGCCTGGATTCGAACCAGGATCTCTAGTGGCACAGCTAGCACTGCGATGCAGTGCCTTAGACCACTGCGCCACTCGGGAGGATATCCTTGAGATGTTTCTTCAACTTGATTGGAGTCCACCTGTGGTAGATTTTATTGATTGGACATGATTTGGAAAGGCACACACCTGTCTATATAAGGTCCCACAGTTGACAGTGCATGTCAGAGCAAGAACCAAGCCATAAGGTCAAAGGAATTGTCTGTAGAGCTCCGAGACAGGATTGTGTCGAGGCACAGATCTGGGGAAGGGTACCAAAACATTTCTGCAGCATTGAAGGTCCCCAAGAACACAGTGACCTCCATCATTCTTAAATGGAATAAGTTTGGAACCACCAACATTCACCCTAGCGCTGGTCGCCCGGCCAAACTGAGCAATCGCGGGAGAAGGGCCTTGGTCAGGGAGGTGATGGTCACTCTGACAGAGCTCTAGAGTTCCTCTGTGGAGATGGGAGAACCTTTCAAAAAGACAACCATCATCTCTGCAGCACTCCACCTTTATGGTAGAGTGGCCAGACGGAAGCCACTCCTCAGTAAAATGGTGTTTGCCAAAAGGCACCTAAAGACTCTCAGACAATGAGAAACAAGATTCTCTGGTCTGATGAAACCAAGATTGAACTCTTTGGCCTGAATGCCAAACGTCACGTCTGGAGGAAACCTGGCACCATCCCTACGGCGAAGCATGGTGGTGGCAGCATCATGCTGTGGGGATGTTTTTCAGCGGCAGGGACTGGGAGACTAGACAGGATCGAGGGAAAGATGAACGGAGCAAAGTACAGAGATCCTTGATGAAAACCTGCTCCAGAGCGCTCAGAACCTCAAACTGGGGCGAAGGTTCATCTTCCAACAGGACAATGACCCTAAGCACACAGCCAAGACAACGCAGGAGTGGCTTTGGGACAAGTCTCTGAATGTCCTTGAGTGGCCCAGCCAGAGCCCGGACTTGAACCCGATCGAACATCTCTGGAGAGACCTGAAAATAGCTGTGCAGCGACGCTCCCCATCCAACCTGACAGAGCTTGAGAGGATCTGCAGAGAAGAATGGGAGAAACTCCCCAAATACAGGTGTGGCAAGCTTGTAGCGTCATACCCAAGAAGTCTCGAGGCTGTAATCGCTGCCAAAGGTGCTTCAACAAAGTACTAAGTAAAGGGTGTGAATATTTTTTAAATATTTTTTTATATACATTTGCAAAAAGGTCTAAACCAGTTTTTGCTTCGTCATTATTCGTTATTGAGAACCCCCCCCCCCCTTAGAATAAGGCTGTAATGTGGAAAAAGTAACGGGGTTTGAATACTTTCCGAATGCTCTGTAGTCAGAGCATGATAACCTGTTTCTTGGCAGACTGGGAACAAAAATCATCTCTGGGATTTTTCCTTGAGGCCCCCAGTTTTTGCCAGATAATGATACTTTTGCGTGAAAAAAAACAAGTTGCACAGGCCCACAGGGCTAAAAAATGGACCAGCGCATCTGGCATTTGCCAGAAATGCTAGATGGCCTCTCCTCTACACAGTATACATTTAACCTCTCCTCTCCTCTACCTGGGTCTAAGGACAGTGTCTCAAGTCAGTAACAGTGATCAGAAAAGGTGGGGTAGCAGAACCCCACCTTCTGTCTGTGCCTCAGTTGGCCTCATGAGTAGAGAGATCCACTCTGAAGATCTGAACTGTGCTCTATTGTCAGTAACTGTCTGACTGTCTGTCCCTTCCTCCCTCCCTAACCCCCAGGAGGTTCTGAAGGTGATGCGTAACATAGATGACCGTATCGTCCATTCTCTCAACACCACCGTGCCGACTGTCTCCTTCTCAGGCAGAGTGGACGCCTCCCAGACATGCAGACAGCTCTATGAGTCTGTGAGTCTCACGGTATTCCTTTAACCTCTCCTCTCCTCTACACAGTATACCTTTAACCTCTCCTCTACACAGTATACCTTTAACCTCTCCTCTCCTCTACACAGTATACCTTTAACCTCTCCTCTCCTCTACACAGTATACCTTTAACCTCTCCTCTACACAGTATACCTTTAACCTCTCCTCCACACAGTATACCTTTAACCTCTCCTCCACACAGTATACCTTTAACCTCTCCTCCACACAGTATACCTTTAACCTCTCCTCTACACAGTATACCTTTAACCTCTCCTCTCCTCTACACAGTATACCTTTAACCTCTCCTCTCCTCTACACAGTATACCTTTAACCTATCCTCTACACAGTATACCTTTAACCTCTCCTCTCCTCTACACAGTATACCTTTAACCTCTCCTCTCCTCTACACAGTATACCTTTAACCTATCCTCTACACAGTATACCTTTAACCTATCCTCTACACAGTATACCTTTAACCTCTCCTCTACACAGTATACCTTTAACCTCTCCTCCACACAGTATACCTTTAACCTCTCCTCCACACAGTATACCTTTAACCTCTCCTCTACACAGTATACCTTTAACCTCTCCTCTCCTCTACACAGTATACCTTTAACCTCTCCTCTCCTCCACACAGTATACCTTTAACCTCTCCTCTACACAGTATACCTTTAACCTCTCCTCTACACAGTATACCTTTACCTCTCCTCTACACAGCATACCTTTAACCTCTCCTCTACACAGTATACCTTTAACCTCTCCTCTACACAGTATACCTTTAACCTCTCCTCTCCTCCACACAGTATACCTTTAACCTCTCCTCTCCTCTACACAGTATACCTTTAACCTCTCCTCTCCTCCACACGGTATACCTTTAACCTCTCCTCTACACGGTATACCTTTAAACTCTCCTCTCCTCCACACGGTATACCTTTAAACTCTCCTCTCCTCTACACAGTATACCTTTAACCTCTCCTCTCCTCCACACAGTATACCTTTAACCTCTCCTCTCCTCTACACAGTATACCTTTAACCTCTCCTCTCCTCCACACAGTATACCTTTAACCTCTCCTCTCCTCTACACAGTATACCTTTAACCTCTCCTCTCCTCTACACAGTATACCTTTAACCTCTCCTCTCCTCTACACAGTATACCTTTAACCTCTCCTCTACACAGTATACCTTTAACCTCTCCTCTCCTCTACACAGTATACCTTTAACCTCTCCTCTCCTCTACACAGTATACCTTTAACCTCTCCTCCACACAGTATACCTTTAACCTCTCCTCCACACAGTATACCTTTAACCTCTCCTCTCCTCTACACAGTATACCTTTAACCTCTTCTCCACACAGTATACCTTTAACCTCTCCTCTCCTCCACACAGTATACCTTTAACCTCTCCTCTACACAGTATACCTTTAACCTCTCCTCTACACAGTATACCTTTAACTCTCCTCTACACAGCATACCTTTAACCTCTCCTCTACACAGTATACCTTTAACCTCTCCTCTCCTCCACACAGTATACCTTTAACCTCTCCTCTACACAGTATACCTTTAACCTCTCCTCTACACAGTATACCTTTAACCTCTCCTCTCCTCCACAGAGTATACCGTTAACCTCTCCTCTCCTCCACACAGTATACCGTTAACCTCTCCTCTCCTCCACACAGTATACCTTTAACCTCTCCTCTCCTCTACACAGTATACCTTTAAACTCTCCTCTCCTCTACACAGTATTCCTTTAACCTCTCCTGTACACAGTATACCTTTAACCTCTCCTCTACACAATATACCTTTAACCTCTCCTCTACACAGTATACCTTTAACCTCTCCTCTACACAGTATACCTTTAACCTCTCCTCTACACAGTATACCTTTAACCTCTCCTCTCCTCTACACAGTATACCTTTAACCTCTCCTCTACACAGTATACCTTTAACCTCTCCTCTCCTCTACACAGTATACCTTTAACCTCTCCTCTCCTCTACACAGTATACCTTTAACCTCTCCTCTACACAGTATACCTTTAACCTCTCCTCTCCTCTACACAGTATACCTTTAACCTCTCCTCTACACAGTATACCTTTAACCTCTCCTCTCCTCTACACAGTATACCTTTAACCTCTCCTCCACACAGTATACCTTTAACCTCTCCTCTCCTCCACACAGTATACCTTTAACCTCTCCTCTACACAGTATACCTTTAACCTCTCCTCTACACAGTATACCTTTACCTCTCCGCTACACAGCATACCTTTAACCTCTCCTCTACACAGTATACCTTTAACCTCTCCTCTACACAGTATACCTTTAACCTCTCCTCTACACAGTATACCTTTAACCTCTCCTCTCCTCCACAGAGTATACCTTTAACCTCTCCTCTCCTCCACACAGTATACCTTTAACCTCTCCTCTCCTCCACACAGTATACCTTTAACCTCTCCTCTCCTCTACACAGTATACCTTTAAACTCTCCTCTCCTCTACACAGTATTCCTTTAACCTCTCCTGTACACAGTATACCTTTAACCTCTCCTCTACACAGTATACCTTTAACCTCTCCTCTACACAGTATACCTTTAACCTCTCCTCTCCTCTACACAGTATACCTTTAACCTCTCCTCTCCTCTACACAGTATACCTTTAACCTCTCCTCTCCTCTACACAGTATACCTTTAACCTCTCATCTACACAGTATACCTTTAACCTCTCCTCTCCTCTACACAGTATACCTTTAACCTCTCCTCTCCTCTACACAGTATACCTTTAACCTCTCCTCTCCTCTACACAGTATACATTTAACCTCTCCTCTACACAGTATACCTTTAACCTCTCCTCTCCTCCACACGGTATACCTTTAACCTCTCCTCTCCTCTACACGGTATACCTTTAACCTCTCCTCTCCTCTACACAGTATACCTTTAACCTCTCCTCTCCTCCACACAGTATACCTTTAACCTCTCCTCTCCTCTACACAGTATACCTTTAACCTCTCCTCTCCTCTCCACAGTATACCTTTAACCACTCCTCTACACAGTATACCTTTAACCTCTCCTCTACACAGTATACCTTTAACCTCTCCTCTCCTCTACACAGTATACCTTTAACCTCTCCTCTACACAGTATACCTTTAACCTCTCCTCTCCTCCACACAGTATACCTTTAACCTCTCCTCTCCTCTACACAGTATACCTTTAACCCTCTCCTCTACACAGTATACCTTTAACCTCTCCTCTCCTCTACACAGTATACCTTTAACCTCTCCTCTCACACAGTATACCTTTAACCTCTCCTCTCCTCTACACAGTATACCTTTAACCTCTCCCTCTACACAGTATACCTTTAACCTCTCCTCTACACAGTATACCTTTAACTCTCCTCTCCTCTACACAGTATACCTTTAACCTCTCCTCTAACACAGTATACCTTTAACCTCTCCTCTCCTCTACACAGTATACCTTAACCTCTCCTCTCCTCTACACAGTATACCTTTAACCTCTCCTCTCACACAGTATACCTTTAACCTCTCCTCTCCTCTACACAGTAATACCTTTAACCTCTCCTCTACACAGTATACCATTTAACCTCTCCTCTCCTCTACACAGTATACCTTTAACCTCTCCTCTACACAGTATACCTTTAACCTCTCTCTCCTCACAAGGTATACCTTTAACCTCTCCTCTACACAGTATACCTTTAACCTCTCCTCTCCTCCACACAGTATACCTTTAACCTCTCCTCTCCTCTACACAGTATACATTTAACCTCTCCTCTACACAGTACTACCTTTATACCTCTCCCTCTACACAGTATACCTTTAACCTCTCCTCTCCTCCCACAGTATACCTTTAACCTCTCCTCTCCTCTACACAGTATACCTTTAACCTCTCCTCTCCTCTACACAGTATACCTTTAACCTCTCCTCTCCTCTACACAGTATACCTTTAACCTCTCCTCTCCTCTACACAGTATACCTTTAACCTCTCCTCTCCTCTACACAGTATACCTTTAACCTCTCCTCTACACAGTATACCTTTAACCTCTCCTCTCCTCTACACAGTATACCTTTAACCTCTCCTCTACACAGTATACCTTTAACCTCTCCTCTACACAGTATACCTTTAACCTCTCCTCTACACAGTATACCTTTAACCTCTCCTCTCCTCTACACAGTATACCTTTAACCTCTCCTCTACACAGTATACCTTTAACCTCTCCTCTCCTCCACACAGTATACCTTTAACCTCTCCTCTCCTCTACACAGTATACCTTTAACCTCTCCTCTACACAGTATACCTTTAACCTCTCCTCTACACAGTATACCTTTAACCTCTCCTCTACACAGTATACCTTTAACCTCTCCTCTCCTCCACACAGTATACCTTTAACCTCTCCTCTACACAGTATACCTTTAACCTCTCCTCTCCTCTACACAGTATACCTTTAACCTCTCCTCTCCTCTACACAGTATACCTTTAACCTCTCCTCCACACAGTATACCTTTAACCTCTCCTCTACACAGTATACCTTTAACCTCTCCTCTACACAGTATACCTTTAACCTCTCCTCTACACAGTATACCTTTACCTCTCCGCTACACAGCATACCTTTAACCTCTCCTCTACACAGTATACCTTTAACCTCTCCTCTACACAGTATACCTTTAACCTCTCCTCTACACAGTATACCTTTAACCTCTCCTCTCCTCTACACAGTATACCTTTAACCTATCCTCTCCTCTACACAGTATACCTTTAACCTCTCCTCTCCTCCACACAGTATACCTTTAACCTCTCCTCTACACAGTATACCTTTAACCTCTCCTCTCCTCTACACAGTATACCTTTAACCTCTCCTCTCCACAGTATACCTTTAACCTCTCCTCTACACAGTATACCTTTAACCTCTCCTCTCCTCTACACAGTATACCTTTGAACCTCTCCTCTCCTCTACACAGTATACCTTTAACCTCTCCTCTCCTCTACACAGTAAACCTTTAACCTCTCCTCTCCTCTACACAGTATACCTTTAACCTCTCCTCTACACAGTATACCTTTAACCTCTCCTCTACACAGTATACCTTTAACCTCTCCTCTACACAGTATACCTTTAACCTCTCCTCTACACAGTATACCTTTAACCTCTCCTCTACACAGTATACCTTTAACCTCTCCTCCACACAGTATACCTTTAACCTCTCCTCCACACAGTATACCTTTAACCTCTCATCTCCTCTACACAGTATACCTTTAACCTCTCCTCTCCTCTACACAGTATACATTTAACCTCTCCTCTCCTCTACACAGTATACCTTTACTCCTCTACACAGTATACCTTTAACCTCTCCTCACCTCCACACAGTATACCTTTAACCTCTCCTCTCCTCTACACAGTATACCTTTAACCTCTCCTCTACACAGTATACCTTTAACCTCTCCTCTACACAGTATACCTTTAACCTCTCCTCCACACAGTATACCTTTAACCTCTCCTCCACACAGTATACCTTTAACCTCTCCTCTCCTCTACACAGTAAACCTTTAACCTCTCCTCTCCTCTACACAGTATACCTTTAACCTCTCCTCTACACAGTATACCTTTAACCTCTCCTCTACACAGTATACCTTTAACCTCTCCTCTACACAGTATACCTTTAACCTCTCCTCTACACAGTATACCTTTAACCTCTCCTCTACACAGTATACCTTTAACCTCTCCTCCACACAGTATACCTTTAACCTCTCCTCCACACAGTATACCTTTAACCTCTCATCTCCTCTACACAGTATACCTTTAACCTCTCCTCTCCTCTACACAGTATACCTTTAACCTCTCCTCTCCTCTACACAGTATACCTTTAACCTCTCCTCTCCTCTACACAGTATACCTTTAACCTCTCCTCTCCTCCACACAGTATACCTTTAACCTCTCCTCTCCTCTACACAGTATACCTTTAACCTCTCCTCTCTCACAGTATACCTTTAACCTCTCCTCTACACAGTATACCTTTAACCTCTCCTCTACACAGTATACCTTTAACCTCTCCTCTCCTCTACACAGTATACCTTTAACCTCTCTCCTCTACACAGTATACCTTTAACCTCTCCTCTCCTCTACACAGTATACCTTTAACCTCTCCTCTCCTCTACACAGTATACCTTTAACCTCTCCTCTACACAGTATACCTTAACCTCTCCTCTACACAGTATACCTTTAACCTCTCCTCTACACAGTATACCTTTAACCTCTCCTCTACACAGTATACCTTTAACCTCTCCTCTCCTCTACACAGTATACCTTTAACCTCTCCTCTACACAGTATACCTTTAACCTCTCCTCTACACAGTATACCTTTAACCTCTCCTCTCCTCTACACAGTATACCTTTAACCTCTCCTCTCCTCCACACAGTATACCTTTAACCTCTCCTCTCCTCTACACAGTATACCTTTAACCTCTCCTCTCCTCCTACACAGTATACCTTTAACCTCTCCTCTCCTCTACACAGTATACCTTTAACCTCTCCTCTCCTCTACACAGTATACCTTTAACCTCTCCTCTACACAGTATACCTTTAACCTCTCCTCTACACAGTATACCTTTAACCTCTCCTCTACACAGTATACCTTTAACCTCTCCTCTCCTCCACACAGTATACCTTTAACCTCTCCTCTCCTCTACACAGTATACCTTTAACCTCTCCTCTCCTCTACACAGTATACCTTTAACCTCTCCTCTCCTCTACACAGTATACCTTTAACCTCTCCTCTCCTCTACACAGTATACCTTTAACCTCTCCTCTCCTCTACACAGTATACCTTTAACCTCTCCTCTACACAGTATACCTTTAACCTCTCCTCTCCTCTACACAGTATACCTTTAACCTCTCCTCTACACAGTATACCTTTAACCTCTCCTCTCCTCCACACAGTATACCTTTAACCTCTCCTCTACACAGTATACCTTTAACCTCTCCTCTCCTCTACACAGTATACCTTTTAACCTCTCCTCTACACAGTATACCTTTAACCTCTCCTCTCATCTACACAGTATACCTTTAACCTCTCCTCCACACAGTATACCTTTAACCTCTCCTCTACACAGTATACCTTTAACCTCTCCTCTACACAGTATACCTTTAACCTCTCCTCTCCTCCACACAGTATACCTTTAACCTCTCCTCTACACAGTATACCTTTAACCTCTCCTCTCCTCTACACAGTATACCTTTAACCTCTCCTCTCCTCTACACAGTATACCTTTAACCTCTCCTCCACACAGTATACCTTTAACCTCTCCTCTCCTCCACACAGTATACCTTTAACCTCTCCTCTACACAGTATACCTTTAACCTCTCCTCTACACAGTATACCTTTACCTCTCCGCTACACAGCATACCTTTAACCTCTCCTCTACACAGTATACCTTTAACCTCTCCTCTACACAGTATACCTTTAACCTCTCCTCTACACAGTATACCTTTAACCTCTCCTCTCCTCTACACAGTATACCTTTAACCTATCCTCTCCTCTACACAGTATACCTTTAACCTCTCCTCTCCTCCACACAGTATACCTTTAACCTCTCCTCTACACAGTATACCTTTAACCTCTCCTCTCCTCTACACAGTATACCTTTAACCTCTCCTCTCCTCCACACAGTATACCTTTAACCTCTCCTCTACACAGTATACCTTTAACCTCTCCTCTCCTCTACACAGTATACCTTTGACCTCTCCTCTCCTCTACACAGTATACCTTTAACCTCTCCTCTCCTCTACACAGTAAACCTTTAACCTCTCCTCTCCTCTACACAGTATACCTTTAACCTCTCCTCTACACAGTATACCTTTAACCTCTCCTCTACACAGTATACCTTTAACCTCTCCTCTACACAGTATACCTTTAACCTCTCCTCTACACAGTATACCTTTAACCTCTCCTCTACACAGTATACCTTTAACCTCTCCTCCACACAGTATACCTTTAACCTCTCCTCCACACAGTATACCTTTAACCTCTCATCTCCTCTACACAGTATACCTTTAACCTCTCCTCTCCTCTACACAGTATACATTTAACCTCTCCTCTCCTCTACACATTATACCTTTCTCCTCTACACAGTATACCTTTAACCTCTCCTCACCTCCACACAGTATACCTTTAACCTCTCCTCTCCTCTACACAGTATACCTTTAACCTCTCCTCTACACAGTATACCTTTAACCTCTCCTCTACACAGTATACCTTTAACCTCTCCTCCACACAGTATACCTTTAACCTCTCCTCCACACAGTATACCTTTAACCTCTCCTCTCCTCTACACAGTAAACCTTTAACCTCTCCTCTCCTCTACACAGTATACCTTTAACCTCTCCTCTACACAGTATACCTTTAACCTCTCCTCTACACAGTATACCTTTAACCTCTCCTCTACACAGTATACCTTTAACCTCTCCTCTACACAGTATACCTTTAACCTCTCCTCTACACAGTATACCTTTAACCTCTCCTCCACACAGTATACCTTTAACCTCTCCTCCACACAGTATACCTTTAACCTCTCATCTCCTCTACACAGTATACCTTTAACCTCTCCTCTCCTCTACACAGTATACATTTAACCTCTCCTCTCCTCTACACATTATACCTTTCTCCTCTACACAGTATACCTTTAACCTCTCCTCACCTCCACACAGTATACCTTTAACCTCTCCTCTCCTCTACACAGTATACCTTTAACCTCTCCTCTACACAGTATACCTTTAACCTCTCCTCTACACAGTATACCTTTAACCTCTCCTCCACACAGTATACCTTTAACCTCTCCTCCACACAGTATACCTTTAACCTCTCATCTCCTCTACACAGTATACCTTTAACCTCTCCTCTCCTCCACACAGTATACCTTTAACCTCTCCTCTACACAGTATACCTTTAACCTCTCCTCTCCTCTACACAGTATACCTTTAACCTCTCCTCTCCTCCACACAGTATACCTTTAACCTCTCCTCTACACAGTATACCTTTAACCTCTCCTCTCCTCTACACAGTATACCTTTGACCTCTCCTCTCCTCTACACAGTATACCTTTAACCTCTCCTCTCCTCTACACAGTAAACCTTTAACCTCTCCTCTCCTCTACACAGTATACCTTTAACCTCTCCTCTACACAGTATACCTTTAACCTCTTCCTCTACACAGTATACCTTTAACCTCTCCTCTACACAGTATACCTTTAACCTCTCCTCTACACAGTATACCTTTAACCTCTCCTCTACACAGTATACCTTTAACCTCTCCTCCACACAGTATACCTTTAACCTCTCCTCCACACAGTATACCTTTAACCTCTCATCTCCTCTACACAGTATACCTTTAACCTCTCCTCTCCTCTACACAGTATACATTTAACCTCTCCTCTCCTCTACACATTATACCTTTCTCCTCTACACAGTATACCTTTAACCTCTCCTCACCTCCACACAGTATACCTTTAACCTCTCCTCTCCTCTACACAGTATACCTTTAACCTCTCCTCTCCTCCACACAGTATACCTTTAACCTCTCCTCTCCTCCACACAGTATACCTTTTACCTCTCCTCTACACAGTATACCTTTAACCTCTCCTCTACACAGTATACCTTTAACCTCTCCTCTCCTCTACACAGTATACCTTTAACCTCTCATCACCTCTACACAGTATACCTTTAACCTCTCCTCTACACAGTATACCTTTAACTTCTCCTCTCCTCTACACAGTATACCTTTAACCTCTCCTCTCCTCTACACAGTATACCTTTAACCTCTCCTCTACACAGTATACCTTTAACCTCTCCTCTCCTCTACACAGTATACCTTTGACCTCTCCTCTCCTCTACACAGTATACCTTTAACTTCTCCTCTCCTCTACACAGTAAACCTTTAACCTCTCCTCTCCTCTACACAGTATACCTTTAACCTCTCCTCTACACAGTATACCTTTAACCTCTCCTCTACACAGTATACCTTTAACCTCTCCTCTACACAGTATACCTTTAACCTCTCCTCTACACAGTATACCTTTAACCTCTCCTCTACACAGTATACCTTTAACCTCTCCTCCACACAGTATACCTTTAACCTCTCCTCCACACAGTATACCTTTAACCTCTCATCTCCTCTACACAGTATACCTTTAACCTCTCCTCTCCTCTACACAGTATACATTTAACCTCTCCTCTCCTCTACACATTATACCTTTCTCCTCTACACAGTATACCTTTAACCTCTCCTCACCTCCACACAGTATACCTTTAACCTCTCCTCTCCTCTACACAGTATACCTTTAACCTCTCCTCTCCTCCACACAGTATACCTTTAACCTCTCCTCTGCACAGTATACCTTTAACCTCTCCTCTCCTCCACACAGTATACCTTTTACCTCTCCTCTACACAGTATACCTTTAACCTCTCCTCTACACAGTATACCTTTAACCTCTCCTCTCCTCTACACAGTATACCTTTAACCTCTCATCACCTCTACACAGTATACCTTTAACCTCTCCTCTACACAGTATACCTTTAACTTCTCCTCTCCTCTACACAGTATACCTTTAACCTCTCCTCTCCTCTACACAGTATACCTTTAACCTCTCCTCACCTCTACACAGTATACCTTTAATCTCTCCTCTCCACAGTATACCTTTAACCACTCCTCTACACAGTATACCTTTAACCACTCCTCTACACAGTATACCTTTAACCTCTCCTCTCCTCTACACAGTATACCTTTAACCTCTCCTCTCCTCTACACAGTATACCTTTAACCTCTCCTCTCCTCCACACGGTATACCTTTAACCTCTCCTCTCCTCTACACAGTATACCTTTAACCTCTCCTCTCCTCCACACAGTATACCTTTAACCTCTCCTCTCCTCTACACAGTATACCTTTAACCTCTCCTCACCTCTACACAGTATACATTTAACCTCTCCTCTACACAGTATACCTTTAACCTCTCCTCTCCTCTACACAGTATACCTTTAACCTCTCCTCACCTCTACACAGTATACCTTTAACCTCTCCTCTCCTCCACACAGTATACCTTTAACCTCTCCTCCACACAGTATACCTTTAACCTCTCCTCCACACAGTATACCTTTAACCTCTCCTCTCCTCCACACAGTATACCTTGAACCTCTCCTCTCCTCCACACAGTATACCTTGAACCTCTCCTTTCCTCTACACAGTATACCTTTAACCTCTCCTCTACACAGTATACCTTTAACCTCTCATCTACACAGTATACCTTTAACCTCTCCTCTACACAGTATACCTTTAACCTCTCCTCTACACAGAATAGCTTTAACCTCTCCTCTCCTCTACACAGTTTACCTTTAACCTCTCCTCTCCTCTACACAGTATACCTTTAACCTCTCCTCACCTCTACACAGTATACCTTTAACCTCTCCTCACCTCTACACAGTATACATTTAACCTCTCCTCTACACAGTATACCTTTAACCTCTCCTCTCCTCTACACAGTATACCTTTAACCTCTCCTCACCTCTACACAGTATACCTTTAACCTCTCCTCTCCTCCACACAGTATACCTTTAACCTCTCCTCTACACAGTATACCTTTAACCTCTCCTCTCCTCTACACAGTATACCTTTAACCTCTCCTCTACACAGTATACCTTTAACCCCTCCTCTACACAGTATACCTTTAACCTCTCCTCCACACAGTATACCTTTAACCTCTCCTCTCCTCTACACAGTATACCTTTAACCTCTCCTCTCCACAGTATACCTTTAACCTCTCCTCTCCACAGTATACCCTTAACCTCTCCTCTCCTCTACACAGTATACCTTTAACCTCTCCTCTCCTCTACACAGTATACCTTTAACCTCTCCTCTCCTCTACACAGTATACCTTTAACCTCTCCTCTCCTCTACACAGTATACCTTTAACCTCTCCTCTACACAGTATACCTTTAACCTCTCCTCTACACAGTATACCTTTAACCTCTCCTCTACACAGTATACCTTTAACCTCTCCTCTACACAGTATACCTTTAACCTCTCCTCTACACAGTATACCTTTAACCTCTCCTCTACACAGTATACCTTTAACCTCTCCTCTACATAGTATACCTTTAACCTCTCCTCCACACAGTATACCTTTAACCTCTCCTCCACACAGTATACCTTTAACCTCTCCTCTCCTCTACACAGTATACCTTTAACCTCTCCTCTCCTCCACACAGTATACCTTTAACCTCTCCTCTACACAGTATACATTTAATCTCTCCTCTACACAGTATACCTTTAACCTCTCCTCTCCTCTACACAGTATACCTTTAACCTCTCCTCTCCTCTACACAGTATACCTTTAACCTCTCCTCTACACAGTATACCTTTAACCTCTCCTCTCCTCTACACAGTATACCTTTAACCTCTCCTCTACACAGTATACCTTTAACCTCTCCTCTCCTCCACACAGTATACCTTTAACCTCTCCTCTACACAGTATACCTTTAACCTCTCCTCTCCTCTACACAGTATACCTTTATCCTCTCCTCACCTCTACACAGTATACCTTTAACCTCTCCTCTACACAGTATACCTTTAACCTCTCCTCTACACAGTATACCTTTAACCTCTCCTCTCCTCTACACAGTATACCTTTAACCTCTCCTCTCCTCCACACAGTATACCTTTAACCTCTCCTCTCCTCTACACAGTATACCTTTAACTTCTCCTCCACACAGTATACCTTTAACCTCTCCTCTCCTCTACACAGTATACCTTTAACCTCTCCTCACCTCTACACAGTATACCTTTAACCTCTCCTCTACACAGTATACCTTTAACCTCTCCTCTCCTCTACACAGTATAACTTTAACCTCTCCTCTACACAGTATACCTTTAACCTCTCCTCTCCTCTACACAGTATACCTTTAAACTCTCCTCTCCTCTACACAGTATACCTTTAACCTCTCCTCTCCTCTACATAGTATACCTTTAACCTCTCCTCTCCTCCACACAGTATACCTTTAACCTCTCCTCTCCTCTACACAGTATACCTTTAAACTCTCCTCTCCTCTACACAGTATTCCTTTAACCTCTCCTGTACACAGTATACCTTTAACCTCTCCTCTACACAGTATACCTTTAACCTCTCCTCTACACAGTATACCTTTAACCTCTCCTCTACACAGTATACCTTTAACATCTCCTCTCCTCTACACAGTATACCTTTAACCCCTCCTCTACACAGTATACCTTTAACCTCTCCTCTCCTCCACACAGTATACCTTTAACCTCTCCTCTACACAGTATACCTTTAATCTCTCCTCTCCACAGTATACCTTTAACCACTCCTCTACACAGTATACATTTAACCACTCCTCTACACAGTATACCTTTAACCTCTCCTCTCCTCTACACAGTATACCTTTAACCTCTCCTCTCCTCTACACAGTATACCTTTAACCTCTCCTCTCCTCCACACGGTATACCTTTAACCTCTCCTCTACACAGTATACCTTTAACCTCTCCTCTCCTCCACACAGTATACCTTTAACCTCTCCTCTCCTCTACACAGTATACCTTTAACCTCTCCTCACCTCTACACAGTATACATTTAACCTCTCCTCTACACAGTATACCTTTAACCTCTCCTCTCCTCTACACAGTATACCTTTAACCTCTCCTCACCTCTACACAGTATACCTTTAACCTCTCCTCTCCTCCACACAGTATACCTTTAACCTCTCCTCCACACAGTATACCTTTAACCTCTCCTCTCCTCCACACAGTATACCTTTAACCTCTCCTCTCCTCCACACAGTATACCTTGAACCTCTCCTCTCCTCCACACAGTATACCTTTAACCTCTCCTCTACACAGTATACCTTTAACCTCTCCTCTACACAGTATACCTTTAACCTCTCATCTACACAGTATACCTTTAACCTCTCCTCTACACAGTATACCTTTAACCTCTCCTCTACACAGAATAGCTTTAACCTCTCCTCTCCTCTACACAGTTTACCTTTAACCTCTCCTCTCCTCTACACAGTATACCTTTAACCTCTCCTCACCTCTACACAGTATACCTTTAACCTCTCCTCACCTCTACACAGTATACATTTAACCTCTCCTCTACACAGTATACCTTTAACCTCTCCTCTACACAGTATACCTTTAACCTCTCCTCACCTCTACACAGTATACCTTTAACCTCTCCTCTCCTCCAGACAGTATACCTTTAAACTCTCCTCTACACAGTATACCTTTAACCTCTCCTCTCCTCTACACAGTATACCTTTAACCTCTCCTCTCCTCTACACAGTATACCTTTAACCTCTCCTCTACACAGTATACCTTTAACCCCTCCTCTACACAGTATACCTTTAACCTCTCCTCCACACAGTATACCTTTAACCTCTCCTCTCCTCTACACAGTATACCTTTAACCTCTCCTCTCCACAGTATACATTTAACCTCTCCTCTCCACAGTATACCCTTAACCTCTCCTCTCCTCTACACAGTATACCTTTAACCTCTCCTCTCCTCTACACAGTATACCTTTAACCTCTCCTCTCCTCTACACAGTATACCTTTAACCTCTCCTCTCCTCTACACAGTATACCTTTAACCTCTCCTCTACACAGTATACCTTTAACCTCTCCTCTACACAGTATACCTTTAACCTCTCCTCTCCTCTATACAGTATACCTTTAACCTCTCCTCTACACAGTATACCTTTAACCTCTCCTCTACACAGTATACCTTTAACCTCTCCTCTACACAGTATACCTTTAACCTCTCCTCTACACAGTATACCTTTAACCTCTCCTCCACACAGTATACCTTTAATCTCTCCTCTCCTCTACACAGTATACCTTTAACCTCTCCTCTCCTCCACACAGTATACCTTTAACCTCTCCTCTACACAGTATACCTTTAACCTCTCCTCTACACAGTATACCTTTAACCTCTCCTCTCCTCTACACAGTATACCTTTAACCTCTCCTCTCCTCCACACAGTATACCTTTAACCTCTCCTCTCCTCTACACAGTATACCTTTAACCTCTCCTCTCCTCTACACAGTATACCTTTAACCTCTCCTCTCCTCTACACAGTATACCTTTAACCTCTCCTCACCTCTACACAGTATACCTTTAACCTCTCCTCTACACAGTATACCTTTAACCTCTCCTCTACACAGTATACCTTTAACCTCTCCTCTACACAGTATACCTTTAACCTCTCCTCTCCTCTACACAGTATACCTTTAACCTCTCCTCTCCTCTACACAGTATACCTTTAACCTCTCCTCTCCTCCACACAGTATACCTTTAACCTCTCCTCTCCTCTACACAGTATACCTTTAAACTCTCCTCTCCTCTACACAGTATTCCTTTAACCTCTCCTGTACACAGTATACCTTTAACCTCTCCTCTACACAGTATACCTTTAACCTCTCCTCTACACAGTATACCTTTAACCTCTCCTCTACACAGTATACCTTTAACCTCTCCTCTACACAGTATACCTTTAACCTCTCCTCTCCTCTACAGAGTATACCTTTAACCTCTCCTCTACACAGTATACCTTTAACCTCTCCTCTCCTCCACACAGTATACCTTTAACCTCTCCTCTACACAGTAATCCTTTAACCTCTCCTCTCCTCTACACAGTATAAATTTAACCTCTCCTCTCCTCCACACAGTATACCTTTAACCTCTCCTCTCCTCTACACAGTATACCTTTAACCTCTCCTCTCCTCTACACAGTATACCTTTAACCTCTCCTCTCCTCTACACAGTATACCTTTAACCTCTCCTCTACACAGTATACCTTTAACCTCACCTCTACACAGTATACCTTTAACCTCACCTCTACACAGTATACCTTTAACCTCTCCTCTACACAGTATACCTTTAACCTCTCCTCTACACAGTATACCTTTAACCTCTCCTCTACACAGTATACCTTTAACCTCTCCTCTCCTCTACACAGTACATTTACATTTACATTTTAGTCATTTAGCAGACGCTCTTATCCAGAGCGACTTACAGTTAATGAGTGCATACATTTTTTCATACTGGCCCCCCGTGGGAATCGAACCCACAACCCTGGCGTTGCAAACGCCATGCTCTACCAACTGAGCCACATGGGGTCTTACCTTTAACCTCTCCTCTACACAGTATACCTTTAACCTCTCCTCTATACAGTATACCTTTAACCTCTCCTCTACACAGTATACCTTTAACCTCTCCTCTCCTCCACACAGTATACCTTTAACCTCTCCTCTACACAGTATACCTTTAACCTCTCCTCTACACAGTATACCTTTAACCTCTCCTCTCCTCTACACAGTATACCTTTAACCTCTCCTCTCCTCTACACAGTATACATTTAACCTCTCCTCTCCTCTACACAGTATACCTTTAACCTCTCCTCTCCTCTACACAGTATACCTTTAACCTTTCCTCTACACAGTATACCTTTAACCTCTCCTCTACACAGTATACCTTTAACCTCTCCTCTACACAGTATACCTTTAACCTCTCCTCACCTCTACACAGGATACCTTTAACCTCTCCTCTACACAGTATACCTTTAACCTCTCCTCTACACAGTATACCTTTAACCTCTCCTCTCCTCTACACAGTATTCCTTTAACCTCTCCTCTCCTCCACACAGTATACCTTTAACCTCTCCTCACCTCTACACAGTATACCTTTAACCTCTCCTCACCTCTACACAGTATACCTTTAACCTCTCCTCTACACAGTATACCTTTAACCTCTCCTCTACACAGTATACCTTTAACCTCTCCTCTACACAGTATACCTTTAACCTCTCCTCTACACAGTATACCTTTAACCTCTCCTCTCCTCCACACAGTATACCTTTAACTTCTCCTCTACACAGTAATCCTTTAACCTCTCCTCTCCTCTACACAGTATACATTTAACCTCTCCTCTCCTCCACACAGTATACCTTTAACCTCTCCTCTCCTCTACACAGTATACCTTTAACCTCTCCTCTCCTCTACACAGTATACCTTTAACATCTCCTCTCCTCTACACAGTATACCTTTAACCTCTCCTCTACACAGTATACCTTTAACCTCTCCTCTACACAGTATACCTTTAACCTCTCCTCACCTCTACACAGTATACCTTTAACCTCTCCTCTACACAGTATACCTTTAACTTCTCCTCTCCTCTACACAGTATACCTTTAACCTCTCCTCACCTCTACACAGTATACCTTTAACCTCTCCTCTACACAGTATACCTTTAACCTCTCCTCTACACAGTATACCTTTAACCTCTCCTCTACACAGTATACCTTTAACCTCTCCTCTCCTCTACACAGTATTCATTTAACCTCTCCTCTCCTCTACACAGTATACCTTTAACCTCTCCTCACCTCTACACAGTATACCTTTAACCTCTCCTCTACACAGTATACCTTTAACCTCTCCTCTACACAGTATACCTTTAACCTCTCCTCTACACAGTATACCTTTAACCTCTCCTCTACACAGTATACCTTTAACCTCTCCTCTACACAGAATAGCTTTAACCTCTCCTCTCCTCTACACAGTTTACCTTTAACCTCTCCTCTCCTCTACACAGTATACCTTTAACCCCTCCTCTACACAGTATACCTTTAACCTCTCCTCCACACAGTATACCTTTAACCTCTCCTCTCCTCTACACAGTATACCTTTAATCTCTCCTCTACACAGTATACCTTTAACCTCTCCTCTACACAGTATACCTTTAACCTCTCCTATACACAGTATACCTTTAACCTCTCCTCCACACAGTATAACTTTAACCTCTCCTCTACACAGTATACCTTTAACCTCTCCTCTCCTCCCCTCTACACAGTATACCTTTAACCTCTCCTCTCCTCTACACAGTATACCTTTAACCTCTCCTCACCTCTACACAGTATACCTTTAACCTCTCCTCTACACAGTATACCTTTAACCTCTCCTCTACACAGTATACCTTTAACCTCTCCTCTCCTCTACACAGTATACCTTTAACCTCTCCTCTCCTCCACACAGTATACCTTTAACCTCTCCTCTCCTCTACACAAAATACCTTTAACATCTCCTCCACCCAGTATACCTTTAACCTCTCCTCTCCTCCACACAGTATACCTTTAACCTCTCCTCTCCTCTACACAGTATACCTTTAAACTCTCCTCTCCTCTACACAGTATACCTTTAACCTCTCCTCACCTCTACACAGGATACCTTTAACCTCTCCTCTACACAGTATACCTTTAACCTCTCCTCTACACAGTATACCTTTAACCTCTCCTCTCCTCTACACAGTATTCCTTTAACCTCTCCTCTCCTCCACACAGTATACCTTTAACCTCTCCTCACCTCTACACAGTATACCTTTAACCTCTCCTCACCTCTACACAGTATACCTTTAACCTCTCCTCTACACAGTATACCTTTAACCTCTCCTCTACACAGTATACCTTTAACCTCTCCTCTACACAGTATACCTTTAACCTCTCCTCTACACAGTATACATTTAACCTCTCCTCTCCTCCACACAGTATACCTTTAACTTCTCCTCTACACAGTAATCCTTTAACCTCTCCTCTCCTCTACACAGTATACATTTAACCTCTCCTCTCCTCCACACAGTATACCTTTAACCTCTCCTCTCCTCTACACAGTATACCTTTAACCTATCCTCTCCTCTACACAGTATACCTTTAACATCTCCTCTCCTCTACACAGTATACCTTTAACCTCTCCTCTACACAGTATACCTTTAACCTCTCCTCTACACAGTATACCTTTAACCTCTCCTCACCTCTACACAGTATACCTTTAACCTCTCCTCTACACAGTATACCTTTAACTTCTCCTCTCCTCTACACAGTATACCTTTAACCTCTCCTCACCTCTACACAGTATACCTTTAACCTCTCCTCTACACAGTATACCTTTAACCTCTCCTCTACACAGTATACCTTTAACCTCTCCTCTACACAGTATACCTTTAACCTCTCCTCTCCTCTACACAGTATTCATTTAACCTCTCCTCTCCTCTACACAGTATACCTTTAACCTCTCCTCACCTCTACACAGTATACCTTTAACCTCTCCTCTACACAGTATACCTTTAACCTCTCCTCTACACAGTATACCTTTAACCTCTCCTCTACACAGTATACCTTTAACCTCTCCTCTACACAGTATACCTTTAACCTCTCCTCTACACAGAATAGCTTTAACCTCTCCTCTCCTCTACACAGTTTACCTTTAACCTCTCCTCTCCTCTACACAGTATACCTTTAACCCCTCCTCTACACAGTATACCTTTAACCTCTCCTCCACACAGTATACCTTTAACCTCTCCTCTCCTCTACACAGTATACCTTTAATCTCTCCTCTACACAGTATACCTTTAACCTCTCCTCTACACAGTATACCTTTAACCTCTCCTATACACAGTATACCTTTAACCTCTCCTCCACACAGTATAACTTTAACCTCTCCTCTACACAGTATACCTTTAACCTCTCCTCTCCTCTCCTCTACACAGTATACCTTTAACCTCTCCTCTCCTCTACACAGTATACCTTTAACCTCTCCTCACCTCTACACAGTATACCTTTAACCTCTCCTCTACACAGTATACCTTTAACCTCTCCTCTACACAGTATACCTTTAACCTCTCCTCTCCTCTACACAGTATACCTTTAACCTCTCCTCTCCTCCACACAGTATACCTTTAACCTCTCCTCTCCTCTACACAGTATACCTTTAACATCTCCTCCACCCAGTATACCTTTAACCTCTCCTCTCCTCCACACAGTATACCTTTAACCTCTCCTCTCCTCTACACAGTATACCTTTAAACTCTCCTCTCCTCTACACAGTATACCTTTAACCTCTCCTCTCCTCCACACAGTATACCTTTAACCTCTCCTCTCCTCTACACAGTATACCTTTAACCTCTCCTGTACACAGTATACCTTTAACCTCTGCACAGTATACCTTTAACCTCTCCTCTACACAGTATACCTTTAACCTCTCCTCTACACAGTATACTTTTAACATATCCTCTCCTCTACACAGTATACCTTTAACCTCTCCTCTCCTCCCCACAGTATACCTTTAACATCTCCTCTCCTCTACACAGTAATCCTTTAACCTCTCCTCTCCTCTACACAGTATACCTTTAACATCTCCTCTCCTCTACACAGTATACCTTTAACCTCTCCTCTACACAGTATACCTTTAACCTCTCCTCACCTCTACACAGTATACCTTTAACCTCTCCTCTACACAGTATACCTTTAACTTCTCCTCTCCTCTACACAGTATACCTTTAACCTCTCCTCACCTCTACACAGTATACCTTTAACCTCTCCTCACCTCTACACAGTATACCTTTAACCTCTCCTCACCTCTACACAGTATACCTTTAACCTCTCCTCACCTCTACACAGTATACCTTTAACCTCTCCTCACCTCTACACAGTATACCTTTAACCTCTCCTCACCTCTACACAGTATACCTTTAACCTCTCCTCTACACAGTATACCTTTAACCTCTCCTCTACACAGTATACCTTTAACCTCTCCTCTACACAGTATACCTTTAACCTCTCCTCTACACAGTATACCTTTAACCTCTCCTCTCCTCTACACAGTATTCATTTAACCTCTCCTCTCCTCTACACAGTATACCTTTAATCTCTCCTCTCCTCCACACAGTATACCTTTAACCTCTCCTCACTTCCACACAGTATACATTTAACCTCTCCTCTACACAGTATACCTTTAACCTATCCTCTACACAGTATACCTTTAACCTCTCCTCTCCTCTACACAGTATACCTTTAACCTCTCCTCTACACAGTATACCTTTAACCTCTCCTCTACACAGTATACCTTTAACCTCTCCTCTCCTCTACACAGTATTCATTTAACCTCTCCTCTCCTCTACACAGTATACCTTTAATCTCTCCTCTCCTCCACACAGTATACCTTTAACCTCTCCTCACCTCCACACAGTATACATTTAACCTCTCCTCTACACAGTATACCTTTAACCTCTCCTCTACACAGTATACCTTTAACCTCTCCTCTCCTCTACACAGTATTCATTTAACCTCTCCTTTCCTCTACACAGTATACCTTTAATCTCTCCTCTCCTCCACACAGTATACCTTTAACCTCTCCTCTACACAGTATACCTTTAACCTCTCCTCTCCTCCACACAGTATACCTTTAACCTCTCCTCTACACAGTATACCTTTAACCTCTCCTCTCCTCTACACAGTATTAATTTAACCTCTCCTCTCCTCTACACAGTATACCTTTAATCTCTCCTCTCCTCCACACAGTATACCTTTAACCTCTCCTCTACACAGTATACCTTTAATCTCTCCTCTCCTCCACACAGTATACCTTTAACCTCTCCTCTCCTCTACACAGTATACCTTTAACCTCTCCTCTCCTCTACACAGTATACCTTTAACATCTCCTCTCCTCTACACAGTATACCTTTAACCTCTCCTCTACACAGTATACCTTTAACCTCTCCTCTACACAGTATACCTTTAACCTCACCTCTACACAGTATACCTTTAACCTCTCCTCTCCTCTACACAGTATACCTTTAATCTCTCCTCTCCTCCACACAGTATACCTTTAACCTCTCCTCTACACAGTATACCTTTAACCTCTCCTCTACACAGTATACCTTTAACCTCTCCTCTCCTCCACACAGTATACCTTTAACCTCTCCTCTACACAGTATACCTTTAACCTCTCCTCTCCTCTACACAGTATTAATTTAACCTCTCCTCTCCTCTACACAGTATACCTTTAATCTCTCCTCTCCTCCACACAGTATACCTTTAATCTCTCCTCTCCTCTACACAGTATACCTTTAACCTCTCCTCTACACAGTATACCTTTAACCTCTCCTCTACACAGTATACCTTTAACCTCTCCTCTCCACAGTATACCTTTAACCTCTCCTCACCTCTACACAGTATTTCTTTAACCTCTCCTCTACACAGTATACCTTTAACCTCTCCTCTACACAGTATTCCTTTAATCTCTCCTCACCTCCACGGTCAGTACAATTGATCTTATTACGCTATTGTGTCCTGATCACTGATTCTGAAGATACTTTGACCAGGGCCTTTTCTTATGCTGAGCAAGTAATGTGTCCTTCACACCGGAGTGCTGCATGTTCTGTGCATGCCTTGACCATTTAGATTCACGTCACTCACAGGTCGCGCACAACGCACTTGCCAGTTTCCTCCGGTATTTATTTAGCAAACGTGATAACACATCAGTCCCGACATACACAAGCAAGCTAACCCTAACCCTAACCCACAAGCAAAACTCTTTACTGAAATGTTGCAGCAGCTTAGGCTGCACTTAAACATTAGATATCTGACATGCTGTAGCCTGTGAGGATATCTGACATGCTGTAGCCTGTGAGGATATCTGACATGCTGTAGCCTGTGAGGATATCTGACATGCTGTAGCCTGTGAGGATATCTGACATGCTGTAGCCTGTGAGGATATCTGACATGCTGTAGCCTGTGAGGTCTGACATGCTGTAGCCTGTGATGATATCTGACATGCTGTAGCCTGTGAGGATATCTGACATGCTGTAGCCTGTGAGGATATCTGACATGCTGTAGCCTGTGAGGATATCTGACATGCTGTAGCCTGTGAGGATATCTGACATGCTGTAGCCTGTGGTGCCACCTCTGATATAAATACAGAACCAGAAGGTTACCAGTCTGGGACCTGTGGTGCCACCTCTGTTATAAATACAGAACCAGAAGGTTACCAGTCTGGGACCTGTGGTACCACCTCTGATATAAATACAGAACCAGAAGGTTACCAGCCTGGGACCTGTGGTGCCACCTCTGATATAAATACAGAAGGTTACCAGTCTGGGACCTGTGGTGCCACCTCTGCTATAAATACAGAACCAGAAGGTTACCAGTCTGGGACCTGTGGTGCCACCTCTGATATAAATACAGAACCAGAAGGTTACCAGTCTGGGACCTGTGGTGCCACCTCTGATATAAATACAGAACCAGAAGGTTACCAGTCTGGGACCTGTGGTACCACCTCTGCTATAAATACAGAACCAGAAGGTTACCAGTCTGTGACCTGTGGGGCCACCTCTGATATAAATACAGAACCAGAAGGTTACCAGTCTGTGACCTGTGGGGCCACCTCTGATATAAATACAGAACCAGAAGGTTACCAGTCTGGGACCTGTGGTGCCACCTCTGATATAAATACAGAACCAGAAGGTTACCAGTCTGGGACCTGTGGTGCCACCTCTGATATAAATACAGAACCAGAAGGTTACCAGTCTGGGACCTGTGGTGCCACCTCTGATATAAATACAGAACCAGAAGGTTACCAGTCTGGGACCTGTGGTGCCACCTCTGATATAAATACAGAACCAGAAGGTTACCAGTCTGGGACCTGTGGTGCCACCTCTGATATAAATACAGAACCAGAAGGTTACCAGTCTGGGACCTGTGGTACCACCTCTGCTATAAATACAGAACCAGAAGGTTACCAGTCTGGGACCTGTGGTACCACCTCTGATATAAATACAGAAGGTTACCAGTCTGGGACCTGTGGTACCACCTCTGATATAAATACAGAACCAGAAGGTTACCAGTCTGGGACCTGTGGTACCACCTCTGCTATAAATACAGAACCAGAAGGTTACCAGTCTGTGACCTGTGGTGCCACCTCTGATATAAATACAGAACCAGAAGGTTACCAGTCTGGGACCTGTGGTACCACCTCTGCTATAAATACAGAACCAGAAGGTTACCAGTCTGTGACCTGTGGGGCCACCTCTGATATAAATACAGAACCAGAAGGTTACCAGCCTGGAACCTGTGGTACCACCTCTGATATAAATACAGAACCAGAAGGTTACCAGTCTGGGACCTGTGGTGCCACCTCTGATATAAATACAGAACCAGAAGGTTACCAGTCTGGGACCTGTGGTGCCACCTCTGATATAAATACAGAACCAGAAGGTTACCAGTCTGGGACCTGTGGTGCCACCTCTGATATAAATACAGAACCAGAAGGTTACCAGTCTGGGACCTGTGGTGCCACCTCTGATATAAATACAGAACCAGAAGGTTACCAGTCTGGGACCTGTGGTGCCACCTCTGATATAAATACAGAACCAGAAGGTTACCAGTCTGGGACCTGTGGTGCCACCTCTGATATAAATACAGAACCAGAAGGTTACCAGTCTGGGACCTGTGGTGCCAACTCTGATATAAATACGGAACCAGAAGGTTACCAGTCTGGGACCTGTGGTGCCACCTCTGATATAAATACAGAACCAGAAGGTTACCAGTCTGGGACCTGTGGTGCCACCTCTGATATAAATACAGAACCAGAAGGTTACCAGTCTGGGACCTGTGGTGCCACCTCTGATATAAATACAGAACCAGAAGGTTACCAGTCTGGGACCTGTGGTGCCACCTCTGATATAAATACAGAACCAGAAGGTTACCAGTCTGGGACCTGTGGTGCCACCTCTGATATAAATACAGAACCAGAAGGTTACCAGTCTGGGACCTGTGGTGCCACCTCTGCTATAAATACAGAACCAGAAGGTTACCAGTCTGGGACCTGTGGTGCCACCTCTGCTATAAATACAGAACCAGAAGGTTACCAGTCTGGGACCTGTGGTGCCACCTCTGCTATAAATACAGAAGGTTACCAGTCGGTTTACCCTGGCCAGAGGGGACAGGACACATTGGCTGTAGCAGCTGTGGTTGTGATCAGACTGAAACATCATCTCGTTTTCATCACATACAGCATGTCAGATCGATAATGTTTAGTGTTTAGGCTGCTGCAACATTTCTGTCAAGAGTTTTTGCTTGTCTGTTGGGAGTGAGGTATTTCATTAGGATCCCCATAAGCTGTTGCCAAGGCAGCAGCTACTCTTCCTGTAGGCCAAAGGCAGGCAGATGGCGATATTGAGTTGTTTCATCTTAGTCTAAAGCTATTGTATGCAGCCGGCTATACACTCGTATCCCACATTGACTGGTTCATACAGAACATTCTCCATTCAGGCTGCAAGGGGGGTGGGGGGGAACGGGGAAAATAATATGCATTATTTCTTTATGCCGAGTTGACAATGAAGCAAATCAGTCAAAAAACGTTGTCCCTCTTTACACTTTTGTGTCAGTATTTCCATTCAACCAAATAAAGTGGTGGGCGCTGCCCCACCTGATTTGAAAAGTGCTGGGACAAATGCCAGCTGGCCACACGTTTTCCTGCAGCCCTGCTTGAGTGTATACATTCAAACTGTTTATAAATGACAGCTAGCTCTAAGTGGACTCACCAGGTTAGACTGGCTCAGTAATCCTGTTGTATTGTCTTTGTGTGGTTGTTGTGTGGTTGTGTTGTGGTGGTGGTGTGGTTGTGTTGTGGTGGTGGTGTGGTTGTGTTGTGGTGTGTGTGTTGCAGCTGATGGAGGCCCACCTGAGCAGAGACCGAGCCATTAAGACGTGTATAGGCCAGACCTCTGAGGTGGTGGGCCAGCTGAGAGAGCAGAGGGCCAAGGACGGAGACAAGCATGACAACCATCAAACTACTCAGGAAGGAACAGACCAAGGTAATACATTACCTATACTACACTATGATCCACACCACACTGCACCAAGGTAATGTTCCTGTTTGAGTTTCTGCCTATAGGAAGGGAGGAACAAAATGGAGTCATGATATGATTTGCCAAAGGGAGGGCAGGGGAGGGCCTTGTAGCCATCCCGGAATGGGGAGTAACCGCGGTCGAGCGTTTTAGCAGCGAGAGTAATACAGTCAGTGGTGATAGAACTTCTGTAGCGTTTTCCTCAAATTTGCTTTGTTAAAATCCCCAGCTACAATAAATGCGGCCTCAGGATATGTGGTTTCCAGTTTGCACAAAGTCCAGTGTAGTTCCTTGAGGGCCGTCGTGGTATCAGCTTGAGGGGGAATATACACGGCCGTGGCTATAACCGAAGAGAATTCTCGTGGGAGGTAATATGGTTGGCATTTGATTGTGAGCTGGTGAACAAACAGACTTGAGTTTCAACTAAACTTAGCTAGCTCATAACTTTAGATAATGTTATGAATAGCTTCAGTACAAGGTGGAGATGGCAAATATGGCTAGCTAGGACCATTAAGTTAGCTATGTAATATTTGGTCATCCTTGGCTTTCAAGAGTGCTGCTAAGAAGACTAGCAAGTTAGCTACCACCGAAAAAGCTAGCAAAATTAGCTAGCTAGCTTTGGAATTAGTTCTATAGGTAAGTTAGCCCGATGCCAGCTAATCTTTTTAATGTATACCATATAATATAATAATAATATAAGCTACAGAGGACCACATGGTTTAAACCATATAATAATAATAATAATAATAATAATAATAATAATAATAATAATAATAATAATAATAATAATAATAATAATATAATGGTTTACAACAGTTTCCTGCCAGGTATGTGGTTAGATTACCTGTTACAAAGTCATCTGAGATCACGTTACTATGCTTGGTAGGCTGAACATCTTTTCTGTTGATTTTGGCCACAAATGCCGTCCACGCTCGCTCAGTTCCTCACCTTTCTTTCCCTCGTGTTATTTTACAGCTGGGATGCTGTAAAAACAGACTCCTGCCTTTTGAAGCATATTGTTTTACTACACCTGTGTACTAATCTATCCATTTGGCCATCTGTTACTGTACTACTGTGATTATCAACAATATGGAGCCACAAACCTATATCCAATACCATGTATATACTACTATATTACACTACACCCCTCCAAGGCTATACCTGTCCTGACCACTGGGGGGTAGCAGACACCAGACAGAATCAGCCAGTTAGCTAATCGGAATACAGTGACAGTGGACACTGAGGGTTTGACACTCGTAAAGCTCATTTAAAAATACTAAAGGCTGATCCAGGAAGACCATGAATAACGGGCACTAGTAGAGAGATATTAGGTTCCAGTGAATACGGTTCAGATACCATTTACATTTACGTCATTTAGCAGACGCTCTTATCCAGAGCGACTTACAAATTGGTGCATTCACCTTATAGCCAGTGGGATAACCACTTTACAATGTTTTTTCTTTTTTTCTTTGGGTGGGGTAAGGGGGGGTAGAAGGATTACTTTATCCTATCCCAGGTATTCCTTAAAAAGGTGGGGTTTCAAATGTCTCCGGAAGGTGGTGAGTGACTCCGCTGTCCTGGCGTCGTGAGGGAGCTTGTTCCACCATTGGGGTGCCAGAGCAGCGAACAGTTTTGACTGGGCTGAGCGGGAACTGTGCTTCCGCAGAGGTAGGGGAGCCAGCAGGCCAGAGGTGGATGAACGCAATGCCCTGGTTTGGGTGTAGGGACTGATCAGAGCCTGAAGGTACGGAGGTGCCGTTCCCCTCACAGCTCCGTAGGCAAGCACCATGGTCTTGTAGCAGATGCGAGCTTCAACTGGAAGCCAGTGGAGTGTGCGGAGGAGCGGGGTGACGTGAGAGAACTTGGGAAGGTTGAACACCAGACGGGCTGCGGCATTCTGGATGAGTTGTAGGGGTTTAATGGCACAGGCAGGGAGCCCAGCCAACAGCGAGTTGCAGTAATCCAGACGGGAGATGACAAGTGCCTGGATTAGGACCTGTGCCGCTTCCTGTGTAAGGCAGGGTCGTACTCTCCGAATGTTGTAGAGCATGAACCTACAGGATCGGATCACCGCCTTGATGTTAGCGGAGAACGACAGGGAGCCAAGGCTCTTCGCACTCTGGGAGGAGGACACAACGGAGTTGTCAACCGTGATGGCGAGATCATGGAACGGGCAGTCCTTCCCCGGGAGGAAGAGCAGCTCCGTCTTGCCAAGGTTCAGCTTGAGGTGGTGATCCGTCATCCATACTGATATGTCTGCCAGACATGCAGAGATGCGATTCGCCACCTGGTTATCAGAAGGGGGAAAGGAGAAGATTAGTTGTGTGTCGTCTGCGTAGCAATGATAGGAGAGGCCATGTGAGGATATGACAGAGCCAAGTGACTTGGTGTATAGCGAGAATAGGAGAGGGCCTAGAACTGAGCCCTGGGGGACACCAGTGGTGAGAGCACGTGGTGCGGAGACAGCTTCTCGCCACGCCACTTGGTAGGAGCGACCGGTCAGGTAGGACGCAATCCAAGAGTGAGCCGCGCCGGAGATGCCCAGCTCGGAGAGGGTGGAGAGGAGGATCTGATGGTTCACAGTATCAAAGGCAGCAGACAGGTCTAGAAGGACAAGAGCAGAGGAGAGAGAGTTAGCTTTAGCAGTGCGGAGAGCCTCCGTGACACAGAGAAGAGCAGTCTCAGTTGAATGACCAGTCTTGAAACCTGACTGGTTTGGATCAAGAAGGTCATTCTGAGAGAGATAGCAAGAGAGTTGGCTAAAGACGGCACGCTCAAGAGTTTTGGAGAGAAAAGAAAGAAAGGATACTGGTCTGTAGTTGTTGACATCAGAGGGATCGAGTGTTGGTTTTTTGAGAAGGGGTGCAACTCTCGCTCTCTTGAAGACGGAAGGGACATAGCCAGCGGTCAAGGATGAGTTGATCAGCGAGGTGAGGTAAGGGAGAAGGTCACCGGAGATGGTCTGGAGAAGAGAGGAGGGGATAGGGTCAAGCGGGCAGGTTGTTGGGCGGCTGGCCATCACAAGTCGCAAGATTTTATCTGGAGAGAGAGGGGAGAAAGAAGTCAAAGCATAGGGTAGGGCAGTGTGAGCAGGACCAGCAGTGTCATTTGACTTAACAAACGAGGATCGGATGTCGTCAACCTTCTTTTCAAAATGGTTGACGAAGTCATCCACAGAGAGGGAGGAGGGGGGAGGGGGAGGAGGATTCAGCAGGGAGGAGAAGGTGGCAAAGAGCTTCCTAGGGTTAGAGGCATATGCTTGGAATTTAGAGTGGTAGAAAGTGGCCTTAGCAGCAGAAACAGATGAAGAAAATGTAGAGAGGAGAGAGTGAAAAGATGCCAGGTCCGCAGGGAGTCTAGTTTTCCTCCATTTCCGCTCGGCTGCCCGGAGCCCTGTTCTGTGAGCTCGCAATGAGTCATCAAGCCACAGAGCTGGAGTGGAGGACCGAGCCGTCCGGGAGGATAGGGGACATAGAGAGTCAAATGATGCAGAAAGGGAGGAGAGGATGGTTGAGGAGGCAGAATCAGGAGATTGGAGGGAGAAGGATTGAGCAGAGGGAAGAGATGATAGGATGGAAGAGGAGAGAGTAACGGGAGAGAGAGAGCGAAGGTTGCAACGGCGCATTACCATCTGAGTAGTGGCAGAGTGAGTAGTGTTGGAGGAGAGCGAGAGAGAAAAGGATACAAAGTAGTGGTCGGAGACTTGGAGGGGAGTTGCAGTGAGATTAGTAGAAGAACAGCATCTAGTAAAGATGAGGTCAAGCGTATTGCCTGCCTTGTGAGTAGGGGGGGACGGTGAGAGGGTGAGGTCAAAAGAGGAAAGGAGTAGAAAGGAGGCAGAGAGAAATGAGTCGAAGGCAGACGTAGGGAGGTAAAAGTCACCCAGAAATGTGAGGGGTGAGCCATCCTCAGGAAAGGAACTTATCAAGGCGTCAAGCTCATTGATGAACTCTCCAAGGGAACCTGGAGGGCGATAAATGACAAGGATGTTAAGCTTAAATGGGCTAGTGACTGTGACAGCATGGAATTCAAATGAGGAGATAGACAGATGGGTCAGGGGAAAAAGAGAGAATGTCCACTTGGGAGATATGAGGATTCCTGTGCCACCACCCCGCTGACCAGATGCTCTCGGGGTATGCGAGAACACATGGTCAGACGAGGAGAGAGCAGTAGGAGTAGCAGGATACCACAGGTCTGTCTGGCAAGAACAAGTCCAGATGTCTTCAGAAAGGTTTATTTCAGATGTAAGGGTTCCCCACTCCACACTCCTCGTATTGACAGTGGAAATGGAAGTGGTTCTATGGGAAAGAATAGAAATACCAACCATGAGTACAGCAGGTATACCTGTGGACAGGCTTCCATATGAATATACCTGTGGTCAGGCTTCCATATGAATATACCTGTGGACAGGCTTCCATATGAATATACCTGTGGAGGTATACCTGTGGACAGGCTTCCATATGAATATACCTGTGGAGGTATACCTGTGGACAGGCTTCCATATGAATATACCTGTGGAGGTATACCTGTGGACAGGCTTCCATATGAATATACCTTTGGACAGGCTTCCATATGAATATACCTGTGGACAGGCTTCCATATGAATATACCTGTGGACAGGCTTCCATATGAATATACCTGTGGAGGTATACCTGTGGACAGGCTTCCATATGAATATACCTGTGGAGGTATACCTGTGGACAGGCTTCCATATGAATATACCTGTGGAGGTATACCTGTGGACAGGCTTCCATATGAATATACCTTTGGACAGGCTTCCATATGAATATACCTGTGGACAGGCTTCCATATGAATATACCTGTGGACAGGCTTCCATATGAATATACCTGTGGAGGTATACCTGTGGACAGGCTTCCATATGAATATACCTGTGGAGGTATACCTGTGGACAGGCTTCCATATGAATATACATGTGGAGGTATACCTGTGGACAGGCTTCCATATGAATATACCTGTGGAGGTATACCTGTGGACAGGCTTCCATATGAATATACCTTTGGACAGGCTTCCATATGAATATACCTGTGGACAGGCTTCCATATGAATATACCTGTGGACAGGCTTCCATATGAATATACCTGTGGAGGTATACCTGTGGACAGGCTTCCATATGAATATACCTGTGGAGGTATACCTGTGGACAGGCTTCCATATGAATATACCTGTGGAGGTATACCTGTGGACAGGCTTCCATATGAATATACCTTTGGACAGGCTTCCATATGAATATACCTGTGGACAGGCTTCCATATGAATATACCTGTGGACAGGCTTCCATATGAATATACCTGTGGAGGTATACCTGTGGACAGGCTTCCATATGAATATACCTGTGGAGGTATACCTGTGGACAGGCTTCCATATGAATATACATGTGGATAGGCTTCCATATGAATATACCTGTGGCAGGTAAAGGTCAAAGCCATAGGTAGAGGAATCCACTTACAGGACAAAGACCCAATTACTGGTCAGCAGTATGATAACTGCAAAGCAAACGTGATTGGGATGTAACCATGGTCTGCATGTACACGAGACCACGACTAACATGGAAAAGTAACTGTGCCGTGAGGAAAAACACAGGCTAAATGAGGCTACATGCTACAGACAGTACACGGTAGTATGAGGCTTCACAAAGGTTATACATGTCCATAAACATGGCTAGGAACTTAACCATACAGTATGAACAGAATAATATACAGTGGGGGAAAAAAGTATTTAGTCAGCCACCAATTGTGCAAGTTCTCCCACTTAAAAAGATGAGAGAGGCCTGTAATTTTCATCATAGGTACACATCAACTATGACAGACAAATTGAGAATTTTTTTTCCAGAAAATCACATTGTAGGATTTTTAATGAATTTATTTGCAAATTATGGTGGAAAATAAGTATTTGGTCACCTACAAACAAGCAAGATTTCTGGCTCTCACAGACCTGTAACTTCTTCTTTAAGAGGCTCCTCTGTCCTCCACTCGTTACCTGTATTAATGGCACCTGTTTGAACTTGTTATCAGTATAAAAGACACCTGTCCACAACCTCAAACAGTCACACTCCAAACTCCACTATGGCCAAGACCAAAGAGCTGTCAAAGGACACCAGAAACAAAATTGTAGACCTGCACCAGGCTGGGAAGACTGACTCTGCAATAGGTAAGCAGCTTGGTTTGAAGAAATCAACTGTGGGAGCAATTATTAGGAAATGGAAGACATACAAGACCACTTATAATCTCCCTTGATCTGGGGCTCCACGCAAGATCGCACCCCGTGGGGTCAAAATGATCACAAGAACGGTGAGCAAAAATCCCAGAACCACACGGGGGGACCTAGTGAATGACCTGCAGAGAGCTGGGACCAAAGTAACAAAGCCTACCATCAGTAACACACTACGCCGCCAGGGACTCAAATCCTGCAGTGCCAGACGTGTCCCCCTGCTTAAGCCAGTACATGTCCAGGCCCGTCTGAAGTTTGCTAGAGTGCATTTGGATGATCCAGAAGAGGATTGGGAGAATGTCATATGGTCAGATGAAACCAAAATAGAACTTTTTGGTAAAAACTCAACTCGTCGTGTTTGGAGGACAAAGAATGCTGAGTTGCATCCAAAGAACACCATACCTACTGTGAAGCATGGGGGTGGAAACATCATGCTTTGGGGCTGTTTTTCTGCAAAGGGACCAGGACGACTGATCCGTGTAAAGGAAAGAATGAATGGGGCCATGTATCGTGAGATTTTGAGTGAAAACCTCCTTCCATCAGCAAGGGCATTGAAGATGAAACGTGGCTGGGTCTTTCAGCATGACATTGATCCCAAACACACCGCCCGGGCAACGAAGGAGTGGCTTCGTAAGAAGCATTTCAAGGTCCTGGAGTGGCCTAGCCAGTCTCCAGATCTCAACCCCATAGAAAATCTTTGGAGGGAGTTGAAAGTCCGTGTTGCCCAGCGACAGCCCCAAAACATCACTGCTCTAGAGGAGATCTGCATGGAGGAATGGGCCGAAATACCAGCAACAGTGTGTGAAAACCTTGTGAAGACTTACAGAAAACGTTTGACCTGTGTCATTGCCAACAAAGGGTATATAACAAAGTATTGAGAAACTTTTGTTATTGACCAAATACTTATTTTACACCATAATTTGCAAATAAATTCATTAAAAATCCTACAATGTGATTTTCTGGATTTTTTTTCTCATTTTGTCTGTCATAGTTGACGTGTACCTATGATGAAAATTACAGGCCTCTCTCATCTTTTTAAGTGGGAGAACTTGCACAATTGGTGGCTGACTAAATACTTTTTTCCCCCACTGTATATCCTAAACGAGGAATGTGTCACACAGCATAAATGAGCTAGCATGGCTGGCTAACATCTTGGCTAGAAATAGCATCAGGCACATGGAAAAGGAAAATAGTTTCAACATTTATTAACATGGTAAATAACTAGGCAGCCTTAACAACGAAGTATTGGCCTAAAGAAGCAATAACATGTACAGTACTTACACTACGATGCACTAAAACACAGGTCAAATACGATGCACTAAAACACAGGTCAAATACGATGCACTAAAACACAGGTCAAATACGATGCACTAAAACACAGGTCAAATACGATGCACTAAAACACAGGTCAAATACGATGCACTAAAACACAGGTCAAATACGATGCACTAAAACACAGGTCAAATACAATGCACTGAATCACAGGTCAAATACGATGCACTGAAACACAGGTCAAATACGATGCACTAAAACACAGGTCAAAGACAATGCACTAAAACACAGGTCAAATACAATGCACTGAATCACAGGTCAAATACGATGCACTGAAACACAGGTCAAATACGATGCACTGAAACACAGGTCAAATACGATGCACTAAAACACAGTTCAAATACGATGCACTGAAACACAGGTCAAATACGATGCACTAAAACACAGTTCAAATACGATGCACTGAAACACAGGTCAAATACGATGCACTAAAACACAGTTCAAATACGATGCACTGAAACACAGGTCAAATACGATGCACTAAAACACAGGTCAAATACGATGCACTAAAACACAGGTCAAATACGATGCACTGAAACACAGGTCAAATACGATGCACTAAAACACAGTTCAAATACGATGCACTAAAACACAGGTCAAATACAATGCACTAAAACACAGGTCAAATACGATGCACTGAAACACAGGTCAAATACGATGCACTGAAACACAGGTCAAATACGATGCACTAAAACACAGGTCAAATACGATGCACTGAATCACAGGTCAAATACAGATCTAGAGAAACAGTCCATTCTGACTGTAATCTCACTCTTGACGGCAGCGGGTTCAGTGAGGTGAACAGGGAATTGCGAACTTTGATTGGTTGATACAAGTGTGATGACTAATGAGGAATTACGGCGTGTTGGGCAGGTAGAACAAACTACCAGTTGAAGGATAGTGAATCTGCTCCCAAAGAGCTGCATTCTAACACTAATCCTCCATAGTCTCCAGGTTTCTGTTGGTGGCAGCATTCTAACACTAATCCTCCATAGTCTCCAGGTTTCTGTTGGTGGCAGCATTCTAACACTAATCCTCCATAGTCTCCAGGTTTCTGTTGGTGGCAGCATTCTAACACTAATCCTCCATAGTCTCCAGGTTTCTGTTGGTGGCAGTATTCTAACACTAATCCTCCATAGTCTCCAGGTTTCTGTTGGTGGCAGTATTCTAACACTAATCCTCCATAGTCTCCAGGTTTCTGTTGGTGGCAGTATTCTAACACTAATCCTCCATAGTCTCCAGGTTTCTGTTGGTGGCAGTATTCTAACACTAATCCTCCATAGTCTCCAGGTTTCTGTTGGTGGCAGTATTCTAACACTAATCCTCCATAGTCTCCAGGTTTCTGTTGGTGGCAGTATTCTAACACTAATCCTCCATAGTCTCCAGGTTTCTGTTGGTGGCAGTATTCTAACACTAATCCTCCATAGTCTCCAGGTTCCTGTTGGTGGCAGTATTCTAACACTAATCCTCCATAGTCTCCAGGTTTCTGTTGGTGGCAGCATTCTAACACTAATCCTCCATAGTCTCCAGGTTTCTGTTGGTGGCAGTATTCTAACACTAATCCTCCATAGTCTCCAGGTTTCTGTTGGTGGCAGCATTCTAACACTAATCCTCCATAGTCTCCAGGTTTCTGTTGGTGGCAGTATTCTAACACTAATCCTCCATAGACTCCAGGTTTCTGTTGGTGGCAGTATTCTAACACTAATCCTCCATAGTCTCCAGGTTTCTGTTGGTGGCAGCATTCTAACACTAATCCTCCATAGTCTCCAGGTTTCTGTTGGTGGCAGTATTCTAACACTAATCCTCCATAGTCTCCAGGTTTCTGTTGGTGGCAGCATTCTAACACTAATCCTCCATAGTCTCCAGGTTTCTGTTGGTGGCAGCATTCTAACACTAATCCTCCATAGTCTCCAGGTTTCTGTTGGTGGCAGCATTCTAACACTAATCCTCCATAGTCTCCAGGTTTCTGTTGGTGGCAGTATTCTAACACTAATCCTCCATAGTCTCCAGGTTTCTGTTGGTGGCAGCATTCTAACACTAATCCTCCATAGTCTCCAGGTTTCTGTTGGTGGCAGTATTCTAACACTAATCCTCCATAGTCTCCAGGTTTCTGTTGGTGGCAGCATTCTAACACTAATCCTCCATAGTCTCCAGGTTTCTGTTGGTGGCAGTATTCTAACACTAATCCTCCATAGTCTCCAGGTTTCTGTTGGTGGCAGTATTCTAACACTAATCCTCCATAGTCTCCAGGTTTCTGTTGGTGGCAGTATTCTAACACTAATCCTCCATAGTCTCCAGGTTTCTGTTGGTGGCAGTATTCTAACACTAATCCTCCATAGTCTCCAGGTTTCTGTTGGTGGCAGTATTCTAACACTAATCCTCCATAGTCTCCAGGTTTCTGTTGGTGGCAGTATTCTAACACTAATCCTCCATAGTCTCCAGGTTTCTGTTGGTGGCAGCATTCTAACACTAATCCTCCATAGTCTCCAGGTTTCTGTTGGTGGCAGTATTTGACTGTATTAGAGGCAGTGTTCAGTGTTAACTTCTTGTAGTGATATGAGTGTTTGTCTTTTCTCCTCCAGTTAAAACTCATGCGATCAGAGCTGAATGTTGAAGAGGTTGTTAATGACAGGAGTCTGAAGGTAAGAACATCACTCTGACCTCATGGTATTTTTGACCTCTGACCTCATGGCCAGTTTGAACTGTCACCTCATGGTTTAACCTCTCAAACACACTCACACATACATACCCCACAAGACATGCCACCAGAGGTCTCTTCACAGTCCCCAAGTCCAGTTAGTTAGATAGTTATGCACGCTCAAGTTCTGTTTTTTTGTCTTATTTCTTGTTTCACAAAAAATATATTTTGCATCTTCCAAGTGGGAGGCATGCTGGGTAAATCAAATGACACAACCCCCCCAAAATCTATTTTAATTCCAGGTTGTAAGGCAACAAAATAGGAAAAATGCCAAGGGGGGTGAATACTTTCGCAAGCCACTGTACATGTTGTATTGTAGATGTTGAGTAGTGTGTAATAATGTGTTGTATTGTAGATACAATGCTTTCGGAAAGTATTCAGACCCCTTGACCTTTTCCCACGTTGTTACGTTACAGCCTTATTCTAAAATGGATAAAATGAAAAAAAATATCCTCATCAATCTACACACAATACCCCAGAATGACCCAATACCCCAGAATGACCCAATACCCCAGAATGACCCAATACCCCAGAATGACCCAATACCCCAGAATGACCCAATACCCCAGAACAGAATGACCCAGTACCCCAGAATGACCCAATACCCCAGAATGACCCAATACCCCAGAATGACCCAGTACCCCAGAATGACCCAGTACCCCAGAATGACCCAATACCCCAGAATGACCCAATACCCCAGAATGACCCAGTACCCCATAATGACCCAGTACCCCATAATGACCCAGTACCCCAGAATGACCCAGTACCCCATAATGACCCAATACCACAGAATGACAAAGCGAAAACAGGTTTTCATAAATTTGAGCAAATGTATAAAATATAAAAAACATACCTTATTTACAGAAGTATTCAGACCCTTTGCCCTGAGACACAAAATCAAGGTGAAGTGTATCCTGTTTCCATTGATCATCCTTGAGATGTTTTTACAACTTGATTGGAGTCCACCTGTGGTAAATTCAATTGATTGGACATGATTTGGAAAGACACAACCGTCTATATAATGTCCCACAGTTGACAGTGCATGTCAGAGCAAAAACCAAGCCATGACGTCGAAGGAATTGTCTGTAGCGCTCCGAGACAGGATTGTGTTGAGGCACAGATCTGGGGAAGGGTACCAAAAAATGTCTGCAGCATTGAAGGTCCCCAAGAACACAGTGGCCTCCATCATTCTTAAATGGAAGAAGTTTGGAACCACCAAGACTCTTCCTAGAGCTAGCCGCCCGGCTAAACTGAGCAATCGGGGGAGAAGGGCCTTGGTCAGGGAGGTGACCAAGAACCCGATGGTCACTCTGACAGAGCTCTAGAGTTCCTCTGTGGAGATGGGAGAACCTTCCAGAAAGACAACCATCTCTGCAGCACTCCACCAATCAGGCCTTTATAGTAGAGTGGCCAGACGGAAGCCACTCCTCAGTAAAAGGCACATGACAGCCCGCTTGGAGTTTGCCAAAAAGGCACCTAAAGACTCTCAGACCATGATAAACAAGATTCTCTGGTCTGATGAAACCAAGCTTGAACTCTTTGGCCTGAATGCCAAGCGTCACGTCTGGAGGAAACCTGGCACCATCCCTACAGTGAAGCATGGTGGTGGCAGCATCATGCTGTGGGGATCTTTTTCAGCGGCAGGGACCCGAGAGACTAGTCAGGATCGGGGCAAAGATGAACGGAGCAAAGTACAGAGAGATCCTTGATGAAAACCTGCTCCAGAGCACTCAGGACCTCAGACTGGGGCGAAGGTTCACCTTCCAACAGGACAACGACCCTAAGCACACAGCCAAGACAACGCAGGAGTGGCTTCGGGACAAGTCTCTGAATGTCATTGAGTGGCCCAGCCAGAGCCCGGAATTGAACCCGATCGAACATCTCTGGCGAGACCTGAAAATAGCTGTGCAGCGACGCTCCCCATCCAACCTAACAGAGCTTGAGAGGATCTGCAGAGAAGAATGGGAGAAACTCCCCTAATACAGGTGTGCCAAGCTTGTAGCGTCATACCCAAGAAGACTCAAGGCTGTAATCGCTGCCAAAGGTGCTTCAACAAAGTACTGAGTAAAGGGTCTGAATACTTTTTTATATATGATATTTAAGTTTTTAAATAATATTTGCAAAAATTACTAAACCTGTTTTTGCTTTGTCATTATGGGGTAATGTGTGTAGATTGAGGGGGAAAAATCAATTTAATCAATTTTAGAATAAGGCTGTAACCTCACAAAATGTGGAAAAAGTCAAGGGGTCTCAATACTTTCCGAAGGCACTGTATGTAGTGAAAGAGTAGTGGTGTAATAATGTGTTGTAATAATGTGTTGTATTGTAGATATGTAGTGGTGTAATAATGTGTTGTATTGTAGATATGTAGTGGTAGAGTAGTGGTGTAATAATGTGTTGTATTGTAGATATGTAGTGGTGTAATAATGTGTTGTATTGTAGATATGTAGTGGTTGAGTAGTGGTGTAATAATGTGTTGTATTGTAGATATGTAGTGGTGTAATAATGTGTTGTATTGTAGATATGTAGTGGTAGAGTAGTGGTGTAATAATGTGTTGTATTGTAGATATGTAGTGGTGTAATAATGTGTTGTATTGTAGATATGTAGTGGTGTAATAATGTGTTGTATTGTAGATATGTAGTGGTAGAGTAGTGGTGTAATAATGTGTTGTATTGTAGATATGTAGTGGTGTAATAATGTGTAGTATTGTAGATATGTAGTGGTGTAATAATGTGTTGTATTGTAGATATGTAGTGGTTGAGGAGTGGTGTAATAATGTATTGTATTGTAGATATGTAGTGGTGTAATAATGTGTTGTATTGTAGATATGTAGTGGTTGAGGAGTGGTGTAATAATGTGTTGTATTGTAGATATGTAGTGGTGTAATAATGTGTTGTATTGTAGATATGTAGTGGTGTAATAATGTGTTGTATTGTAGATATGTAGTGGTAGAGTAGTGGTGTAATAATGTGTTGTATTGTAGATATGTAGTGGTGTAATAATGTGTTGTATTGTAGATATGTAGTGGTAGAGTAGTGGTGTAATAATGTGTTGTATTGTAGATATGTAGTGGTGTAATAATGTGTTGTATTGTAGATATGTAGTGGCTAGAGTAGTGGTGTAATAATGTGTTGTATTGTAGATATGTAGTGGTGTAATAATGTGTTGTATTGTAGATATGTAGTGGTAGAGTAGTGGTGTAATAATGTGTTGTATTGTAGATAAGTAGTGGTGTAATAATGTGTTGTATTGTAGATATGTAGTGGTAGAGTAGTGGTGTAATAATGTGTTGTATTGTAGATATGTAGTGGTGTAATAATGTGTTGTATTGTAGATATGTAGTGGTAGAGTAGTGGTGTAATAATGTGTTGTATTGTAGATATGTAGTGGTAGAGTAGTGGTGTAATAATGTGTTGTATTGTAGATAAGTAGTGGTGTAATAATGTGTTGTATTGTAGATATGTAGTGGTGTAATAATGTGTTGTATTGTAGATATGTAGTGGTAGAGTAGTGGTGTAATAATGTGTTGTATTGTAGATATGTAGTGGTGTAATAATGTATTGTAGATATGTAGTGGTAGAGTAGTGGTGTAATAATGTGTTGTATTGTAGATATGTAGTGGTGTAATAATGTGTTGTATTGTAGATATGTAGTGGTAGAGTAGTGGTGTAATAATGTGTTGTATTGTAGATATGTAGTGGTGTAATAATGTGTTGTATTGTAGATATGTAGTGGTGTAATAATGTGTTGTATTGTAGATATGTAGTGGTAGAGTAGTGGTGTAATAATGTGTTGTATTGTAGATATGTAGTGGTGTAATAATGTGTTGTATTGTAGATATGTAGTGGTAGAGTAGTGGTGTAATAACGTGTTATATTGTAGATATGTAGTGGTGTAATAATGTGTTGTATTGTAGATATGTAGTGGTGTAATAATGTGTTGTATTGTAGATATGTAGTGGTAGAGTAGTGGTGTGATAATGTGTTGTATTGTAGATATGTAGTGGTGTAATAATGTGTTGTGTTGTAGATATGTAGTGGTAGAGTAGTGGTGTAATAATGTATAGTAGATAATGTGGTAGAGTAGTTGTGTAATAATGTGTTACACCATAATAAACCCCAGGAAGAGTAGCTGCTGCCTTGGCAGGAACTAATGGGGATCCATAATAAACCCCAGGAAGAGTAGCTGCTGCCTTGGCAGGAACTAATGGGGATCCATAATAAACCCCAGGAAGAGTAGCTGCTGCCTTGGCAGGAACTAATGGGGATCCATAATAAACCCCAGGAAGAGTAGCTGCTGCCTTGGCAGGAACTAATGGGGATCCATAATAAACCCCAGGAAGAGTAGCTGCTGCCTTGGCAGGAACTAATGGGGATCCATAATAAACCCCAGGAAGAGTAGCTGCTGCCTTGACAGGAACTAATGGGGATCCATAATAAACCCCAGGAAGAGTAGCTGCTGCCTTGGCAGGAACTAATGGGGCTCCATAATAAACCCCAGGAAGAGTAGCTGCTGCCTTGGCAGGAACTAATGGGGATCTATAATAAACCCCAGGAAGAGTACCTGCTGCCTTGGCAGGAACTAATGGGGATCCATAATAAACCCCAGGAAGAGTAGCTGCTGCCTCGGCAGGAACTAATGGGGATCCATAATAAGCCCCAGGAAGAGTAGCCGCTGCCTCGGCAGGAACTAATGGGGATCCATAATAAACCCCAGGAAGAGTAGCCGCTGCCTCGGCAGGAACTAATGGGGATCCATAATAAACCCCAGGAAGAGTAGCCGCTGCCTCGGCAGGAACTAATGGGGATCCATAATAAACCCCAGGAAGAGTAGCCGCTGCCTCGGCAGGAACTAATGGGGATCCATAATAAGCCCCAGGAAGAGTAGCCGCTGCCTCGGCAGGAACTAATGGGGATCCATAATAAGCCCCAGGAAGAGTAGCCGCTGCCTCGGCAGGAACTAATGGGGATCCATAATAAGCCCCAGGAAGAGTAGCCGCTGCCTCGGCAGGAACTAATGGGGATCCATAATAAACCCCAGGAAGAGTAGCCGCTGCCTCGGCAGGAACTAATGGGGATCCATAATAAACCCCAGGAAGAGTAGCCGCTGCCTCGGCAGGAACTAATGGGGATCCATAATAAACCCCAGGAAGAGTAGCCGCTGCCTCGGCAGGAACTAATGGGGATCCATAATAAACCCCAGGAAGAGTAGCCGCTGCCTCGGCAGGAACTAATGGGGATCCATAATAAACCCCAGGAAGAGTAGCCGCTGCCTCGGCAGGAACTAATGGGGATCCATAATAAACCCCAGGAAGAGTAGCCGCTTCCTCGGCAGGAACTAATGGGGATCCATCATAAACCCCAGGAAGAGTAGCCGCTGCCTCGGCAGGAACTAATGGGGATCCATCATAAACCCCAGGAAGAGTAGCCGCTGCCTCGGCAGGAACTAATGGGGATCCATCATAAACCCCAGGAAGAGTAGCTGCTGCCTCGGCAGGAACTAATGGGGATCCATCATAAACCCCAGGAAGAGTAGCTGCTGCCTCGGCAGGAACTAATGGGGATCCATAATAAACCCCAGGAAGAGTAGCTGCTGCCTCGGCAGGAACTAATGGGGATCCATCATAAACCCCAGGAAGAGTAGCTGCTGCCTCGGCAGGAACTAATGGGGATCCATCATAAACCCCAGGAAGAGTAGCTGCTGCCTCGGCAGGAACTAATGGGGATCCATCATAAACCCCAGGAAGAGTAGCTGCTGCCTCGGCAGGAACTAATGGGGATCCATCATAAACCCCAGGAAGAGTAGCTGCTGCCTCGGCAGGAACTAATGGGGATCCATAATAAACCCCAGGAAGAGTAGCTGCTGCCTCGGCAGGAACTAATGGGGATCCATAATAAACCCCAGGAAGAGTAGCTGCTGCCTTGGCAGGAACTAATGGGGATCCATAATAAACCCCAGGAAGAGTAGCTGCTGCCTTGGCAGGAACTAATGGGGATCCATAATAAACCCCAGGAAGAGTAGCTGCTGCCTTGGCAGGAACTAATGGGGATCCATAATAAATACAAATACACTCATAAGATCTCACACACACACTTGCTCTTCAATGACCCTCTCCTGTGCTGTTCTTTAACCCTAACCCTCTCCTGTTCTGTTCTTTCCTCAGGTGTTCAGTGAGCGGTGCCGGATCCACTATCCCACCCCTACGGTCAAGTGACTGTCTGAGCTGATCTGACCCACTATCCCCCCCCCTACGGTCAAGTGACTGTCTGAGCTGCTCTGGTGAGAATATCTGCAGGTCCAGGCGGCTGCACCAGAACCAGAACCAGACTGAGTCATACATGGACCTGACGGATCCCTGCCCTCCATGGTGACTGCTGCATTGTGTTGCCACCACCCTCTCCTGTGCTGTTCTTTAACCCTAACCCTGCTGGGGGGTAGGGCTGCCACCACCTCTGTCAAGCAATCTGCTCTGTGTTTATTTTCATGGCTGTAAAAAAACAATAAAGTGTTTTTCCAATAGTCCTCTGGTGCCTCTGACTTAACTGGCAGGGGGGTAGCAGGGAGGGGTAGCAGGGAGGGGTAGGAGGGAGGGGTAGGAGGGGGGTAGCAGGGAGGGGTAGGAGGGGGGTAGCAGGGGGGGGTAGCAGGGGGGGGTAGCAGGGAGGGGTAGGAGGGGGGTAGCAGGGGGGGGTAGCAGGGAGGTAGCAGGGGGGGGTAGCAGGGAGGGGTAGGAGGGGGGTAGCAGGGAGGGGTAGGAGGGGGGTAGCAGGGGGGTAGCAGGGAGGGGTAGGAGGGGGGGTAGCAGGGGGGGGTAGCAGGGGGGTAGCAGGGGGGGTAGCAGGGAGGGGTAGGAGGGGGGTAGCAGGGAGGGGTAGGAGGGGGGGTAGCAGGGGGGTAGCAGGGAGGGGTAGGAGGGGGGGTAGCAGGGGGGGGTAGCAGGGAGGGGTAGGAGGGGGGGGTAGCAGGGGGGGGTAGCAGGGAGGGGTAGGAGGGGGGGTAGCAGGGGGGGGTAGCAGGGAGGGGTAGGAGGGGGGGTAGCAGGGAGGGGTAGGAGGGGTAGCAGGGAGGGGTAGCAGGGAGGGGTAGCAGGGGGGGGTAGCAGGGAGGGGTAGGAGGGGGGGTAGCAGGGGGGGGTAGCAGGGAGGGGTAGGAGGGGGGGGTAGCAGGGGGGGGTAGCAGGGAGGGGTAGGAGGGGTAGCAGGGAGGGGTAGGAGGGGGGTAGCAGGGAGGGGTAGGAGGGGGGTAGCAGGGGGGTAGCAGGGAGGGGTAGCAGGGGGGGTAGGAGGGGGGTAGCAGGGAGGGGTAGCAGGGAGGGGTAGGAGGGGGGTAGCAGGGAGGGGTAGCAGGGGGGTAGCAGGGAGGGGTAGGAGGGGGGTAGCGGGGGGGGTAGCAGGGAGGGGTAGGAGGGAGGGGTAGCAGGGAGGGGTAGGAGGGGGGTAGCAGGGAGGGGTAGGAGGGGGGTAGCAGGGGGGGGTAGCAGGGAGGGGTAGGAGGGGTAGCAGGGGGGGGTAGGAGGGGGGTAGCAGGGAGGGGTAGGAGGGGGGGTAGCAGGGGGGGGTAGCAGGGAGGGGTAGGAGGGGGGTAGCAGGGGGGGGTAGCAGGGAGGGGTAGGAGGGGGGTAGCAGGGGGGGGTAGCAGGGAGGGGTAGGAGGGGTAGCAGGGAGGGGTAGGAGGGGGGTAGCAGGGAGGGGTAGCAGGGAGGGGTAGGAGGGGGGTAGCAGGGAGGGGTAGGAGGGGGGGGTAGCAGGGAGGGGTAGCAGGGAGGGGTAGGAGGGGGGTAGCAGGGAGGGGTAGCAGGGAGGGGTAGGAGGGGTAGCAGGGAGGGGTAGGAGGGGGGGTAGCAGGGAGGGGTAGGAGGGGGGTAGCAGGGAGGGGTAGCAGGGAGGGGTAGCAGGGAGGGGTAGGAGGGGGGTAGCAGGGGGGGGTAGCAGGGAGGGGTAGGAGGGGTAGCAGGGAGGGGTAGGAGGGGGGGTAGCAGGGAGGGGTAGCAGGGAGGGGTAGGAGGGAGGGGTAGGAGGGGGGGTAGCAGGGAGGGGTAGGAGGGGGGTAGCAGGGAGGGGTAGCAGGGAGGGGTAGGAGGGGGGTAGCAGGGAGGGGTAGCAGGGGGGTAGCAGGGAGGGGTAGGAGGGGGGGTAGGAGGGGGGTAGCAGGGAGGGGTAGGAGGGGGGGTAGCAGGGAGGGGTAGCAGGGAGGGGTAGGAGGGGGGTAGCAGGGAGGGGTAGCAGGGAGGGGTAGGAGGGGGGGTAGCAGGGAGGGGTAGCAGGGAGGGGTAGGAGGGGGGTAGCAGGGAGGGGTAGGAGGGAGGGGTAGGAGGGGGGTAGCAGGGAGGGGTAGCAGGGAGGGGTAGGAGGGGGGGTAGCAGGGAGGGGTAGGAGGGGTAGCAGGGAGGGGTAGGAGGGGGGGTAGCAGGGGGGGTAGCAGGGAGGGGTAGGAGGGGGGTAGCAGGGAGGGGTAGGAGGGGGGTAGCAGGGAGGGGTAGGAGGGGGGTAGCAGGGGGGGTAGCAGGGGGGTAGCAGGGAGGGGTAGGAGGGGGGTAGCAGGGAGGGGTAGGAGGGGGGTAGGAGGGAGGGGTAGCAGGGAGGGGTAGGAGGGGGGTAGGAGGGGGGTAGCAGGGAGGGGTAGGAGGGGGGGGTAGCAGGGAGGGGTAGGAGGGGGGGTAGCAGGGAGGGGTAGCAGGGAGGGGTAGGAGGGGGGTAGGTGGGGGGTAGCAGGGAGGGGTAGGAGGGGGGGGTAGCAGGGAGGGGTAGCAGGGAGGGGTAGGAGGGGGGTAGCAGGGGGGGGTAGCAGGGGGGTAGCAGGGAGGGGTAGCAGGGAGGGGTAGGAGGGGGGGTAGCAGGGGGGTAGCAGGGGGGGGTAGGAGGGGGGGTAGGAGGGGGGTAGCAGGGGGGTAGCAGGGGGGGGTAGGAGGGGGGGGTAAGGGGGGGTAGCAGGGAGGGGTAGGAGGGGGGTAGCAGGGAGGGGTAGGAGGTGTAGCAGGGAGGGGTAGCAGGGAGGGGTAGCAGGGAGGGGTAGGAGGTGTAGCAGGGAGGGGTAGCAGGGGGGGGTAGGAGGGGGGGTAGCAGGGAGGGGTAGGAGGGGGGTAGGAGGGGGGTAGCAGGGAGGGGTAGCAGGGAGGGGTAGGAGGGGGGTAGCAGGGAGGGGTAGGAGGGGGGGTAGCAGGGAGGGGTAGGAGGGGGGGTAGCAGGGAGGGGTAGGAGGGGGGTAGCAGGGGGGTAGCAGGGAGGGGTAGGAGGGGGGGTAGCAGGGAGGGGTAGGAGGGGGGTAGCAGGGGGGTAGCAGGGAGGGGTAGGAGGGGGGGTAGCAGGGGGGTAGCAGGGAGGGGTAGGAGGGGGGTAGCAGGGGGGTAGCAGGGAGGGGTAGGAGGGGGGGTAGCAGGGAGGGGTAGGAGGGGGGTAGCAGGGAGGGGTAGGAGGGGGGTAGCAGGGGGGTAGCAGGGAGGGGTAGGAGGGGGGGGTAGCAGGGAGGGGTAGGAGGGGGGGTAGCAGGGAGGGGTAGGAGGGGGTAGGAGGGAGGGGTAGCAGGGAGGGGTAGGAGGGGGGTAGCAGGGAGGGGTAGCAGGGGGGTAGCAGGGAGGGGTAGGAGGGGGGGTAGCAGGGAGGGGTAGGAGGGGGGTAGCAGGGAGGGGTAGCAGGGGGGTAGCAGGGAGGGGTAGGAGGGGGGTAGCAGGGGGGGTAGGAGGGGGGTAGCAGGGGGGGGTAGCAGGGAGGGGTAGCAGGGAGGGGTAGGAGGGGGGTAGCAGGGAGGGGTAGGAGGGGGGTAGCAGGGGGGGGTAGCAGGGAGGGGTAGGAGGGGTAGCAGGGGGGGTAGGAGGGGGGTAGCAGGGAGGGGTAGCAGGGGGGGGTAGCAGGGAGGGGTAGGAGGGGGGTAGCAGGGGGGGGTAGCAGGGAGGGGTAGGAGGGGGGTAGCAGGGGGGGGTAGCAGGGAGGGGTAGGAGGGGTAGCAGGGAGGGGTAGGAGGGGGGTAGCAGGGAGGGGTAGCAGGGAGGGGTAGGAGGGGGGTAGCAGGGAGGGGTAGGAGGGGGGGTAGCAGGGAGGGGTAGCAGGGAGGGGTAGGAGGGGGGTAGCAGGGAGGGGTAGCAGGGAGGGGTAGGAGGGGTAGCAGGGAGGGGTAGGAGGGGGGGTAGCAGGGAGGGGTAGGAGGGGGGTAGCAGGGAGGGGTAGCAGGGAGGGGTAGGAGGGGGGTAGCAGGGAGGGGTAGGAGGGGGGGTAGCAGGGAGGGGTAGCAGGGAGGGGTAGGAGGGAGGGGTAGCAGGGAGGGGTAGGAGGGGGGTAGCAGGGAGGGGTAGGAGGGGGGTAGCAGGGAGGGGTAGGAGGGGGGTAGCAGGGAGGGGTAGCAGGGAGGGGTAGGAGGGGGGTAGCAGGGAGGGGTAGCAGGGAGGGGTAGCAGGGGGGTAGCAGGGAGGGGTAGGAGGGGGGGTAGGAGGGGGGTAGCAGGGAGGGGTAGGAGGGGGGGTAGCAGGGAGGGGTAGCAGGGAGGGGTAGGAGGGGGGTAGCAGGGAGGGGTAGCAGGGAGGGGTAGGAGGGGGGGTAGCAGGGAGGGGTAGCAGGGAGGGGTAGGAGGGGGGTAGCAGGGAGGGGTAGGAGGGAGGGGTAGCAGGGAGGGGTAGCAGGGAGGGGTAGGAGGGGGGGGTAGCAGGGAGGGGTAGGAGGGGTAGCAGGGAGGGGTAGGAGGGGGGGTAGCAGGGGGGTAGCAGGGAGGGGTAGGAGGGGGGTAGCAGGGAGGGGTAGGAGGGGGGTAGCAGGGGGGGTAGCAGGGGGGTAGCAGGGAGGGGTAGGAGGGGGGTAGCAGGGGGGGTAGCAGGGGGGTAGCAGGGAGGGGTAGGAGGGGGGTAGCAGGGAGGGGTAGGAGGGGGGTAGGAGGGAGGGGTAGCAGGGAGGGGTAGGAGGGGGGTAGGAGGGGGGTAGCAGGGAGGGGTAGGAGGGGGGGTAGCAGGGAGGGGTAGGAGGGGGGTAGCAGGGAGGGGTAGGAGGGGGGTAGGAGGGGGGTAGCAGGGAGGGGTAGGAGGGGGGGTAGCAGGGAGGGGTAGCAGGGAGGGGTAGGAGGGGGGTAGCAGGGGGGGGTAGCAGGGGGGTAGCAGGGAGGGGTAGGAGGGGGGGTAGCAGGGGGGGTAGCAGGGGGGGGTAGGAGGGGGGGTAGGAGGGGGGTAGGAGGGGGGGGGTAGGGGGGGTAGCAGGGAGGGGTAGGAGGGGGGTAGCAGGGAGGGGTAGCAGGGAGGGGTAGGAGGGGGGGTAGGAGGGGGGTAGCAGGGAGGGGTAGGAGGTGTAGCAGGGAGGGGTAGCAGGGAGGGGTAGCAGGGAGGGGTAGGAGGTGTAGCAGGGAGGGGTAGCAGGGGGGGGTAGGAGGGGGGGTAGCAGGGAGGGGTAGGAGGGGGGTAGCAGGGGGGTAGCAGGGAGGGGTAGGAGGGGGGTAGCAGGGAGGGGTAGCAGGGAGGGGTAGGAGGGGGGGTAGGAGGGGGGTAGCAGGGAGGGGTAGCAGGGAGGGGTAGGAGGGGGGTAGCAGGGAGGGGTAGGAGGGGGGGTAGCAGGGAGGGTTAGGAGGGGGGTAGCAGGGGGGTAGCAGGGAGGGGTAGGAGGGGGGGTAGCAGGGAGGGGTAGGAGGGGGGGTAGCAGGGAGGGGTAGGAGGGGGGGTAGCAGGGAGGGGTAGGAGGGGGGTAGCAGGGGGGTAGCAGGGAGGGGTAGGAGGGGGGGTAGCAGGGAGGGGTAGGAGGGGGGGGTAGCAGGGAGGGGTAGCAGGGAGGGGTAGGAGGGGGGGTAGCAGGGGGGTAGCAGGGAGGGGTAGGAGGGGGGTAGCAGGGGGGGTAGCAGGGAGGGGTAGGAGGGGGGGTAGCAGGGAGGGGTAGGAGGGGGGTAGCAGGGAGGGGTAGGAGGGGGGTAGCAGGGGGGTAGCAGGGAGGGGTAGGAGGGGGGGTAGCAGGGAGGGGTAGGAGGGGGGTAGGAGGGAGGGGTAGCAGGGAGGGGTAGGAGGGGGGTAGCAGGGAGGGGTAGCATGGAGGGGTAGCAGGGAGGGGTAGGAGGGGGGGTAGCAGGGAGGGGTAGGAGGGGGGGTAGCAGGGGAGTAGGAGGGGGGGGGTAGCAGGGAGGGGTAGGAGGGGGGGGTAGCAGGGGTGTAGCAGGGAGGGGTAGGAGGGGGGTAGCAGGGAGGGGTAGCAGGGAGGGGTAGGAGGGGGGTAGCAGGGAGGGGTAGCAGGGGGGTAGCAGGGAGGGGTAGGAGGGGGGTAGCAGGGAGGGGTAGCAGGGGGGTAGCAGGGAGGGGTAGCAGGGGGGGTAGCAGGGGGGGGTAGGAGGGGGGGTAGCAGGGGTGTAGCAGGGAGGGGTAGCAGGGAGGGGTAGGAGGGGGGTAGCAGGGAGGGGTAGCAGGGAGGGGTAGGAGGGGGGGTAGCAGGGGGGGTAGGAGGGGGGTAGCAGGGGGGGGTAGGAGGGGGGGTAGCAGGGGTGTAGCAGGGAGGGGTAGGAGGGGGGTAGCAGGGAGGGGTAGCAGGGAGGGGTAGGAGGGGGGATAGCAGGGAGGGGTAGGAGGGGGGTAGCAGGGAGGGGTAGCAGGGGGGTAGCAGGGAGGGGTAGGAGGGGGGGGTA